>CAJVRN010000036.1:11877500-12357500 GCA_911728415.1 Lagocephalus sceleratus | reverse complement strand
GGAGGAAGAGGAGGAGGATGAGGAGGCGGCAGGTGCGGGCAGCAGCAGCGAAGGTGATGCAGTGAAACAGACGACGGCACGTCTGCGTGGACTCGCGCTCAATCCCTCGTTGATCCCTTCAGAGGGGAGCGCTCGTGGTCGGCCGGGGTTCGGCAGCGTTCCCTACGTGGCCCGGCCTCACCCGGAGCAGATGAGCCACACAGGTGAGTCAGGTTGGTGTCGCAGCGCGGCACAGTGATCTCATCTGCTCGTCCTCCACAGCGTTCCTGGTCAAGCTGAGGAAGTGTGTGCGCTAGAGGTCGACGTTCAACACACACACACACACACACACACACACACACACACACACACACACACACACACACACACACACACACACACACACACACACACACACACACACACACACACACACACACACACACACACACACACACACACACACACACACACACACACACACACACACACAGCTGGCTTGTAAAAGTTTTTATTGCTTCAGTGTATATTATTACATGTACAACAAATAAATAGTCATTTATAAGTCTCGGAAGTCAATTAAATAAAAAAAACATTCATAAATTACCTCATAAATAATCTCAAAAGTGCAAATAGTATTTACTCCAAACTCAACCTGGATACAACTGTGGGCTGAGGCCTTCAGCACGTTCACGCTCAGGTGAGGCACACGCAAACATCGGTGTTCGTCGAACTGGAACTGTCACGTAACGGGAGCGTCGCCAGGTCCTCGGCAACGTTTAAACATGTGAGAGGGGTGGACGGAGGGAGGTCGGACTCCGAGGGCCGGCGTCAGGACGGCGCGCTACTCCTCAAAGAACCAGTCCATGGAGGAGTCCTTGGTGGACCCACTGGGAGAGTGAGCTGTGGAGCACAGGAGACACACCGCAGTCAAGCCACTTCTTCTATTTACTTTATATTTTTTGATCATTTAAGCAAAAAGAAAAATGTTCTTGTGTCAAATGCTGAATGATTTGCAGCATATACAACTGATATTAAAGACATGGACGATGCAAACAAGCCCGATTAGGCAGGAGTGGTTGATAATAGTTATTAAATATTCCATTCTCAGGAATGGGATTGGTTTATCGATCGAGCCTGACCACGAGCCTGACCACGAGCAGGTGACAGTTCTTAGGCCTTGGTGATCTGTGGAGACCTCCCAGGACTTTAACCCCTTCAGCCCAGTTGGTGGTAACTGGTGTGAATGTGTAAATATTGGGATTTAGACTTCCCAAATTCCTGATTCTTCAACAACAGTTCAAATAGTTTCCACTGGCGGGACCTACCGGGGAGGCCCTGGGGTCCGCAGCAGGACGGGTGCTCAGCAGCCCGGGGTAGAGCCTTCTTTGAAGCCCTCGTGGGGGTGAAGGGGTGAAGAAACACCAGGTTCTCTTTGGAGGCGCTGCGAGGGTCTGAAGTGGAGTCCCGGCGACACAGAGCGCAGAAGACGGGCGAGGTGGAGGGTCCGCGGGGGAAGGAGAGGCCACAGTCATCGTACTGACGCTGGGCACCGCTGTGGTGCTCCAAGCGCTCCCGGTGCCACAGAGGGTGGGAGGGGCTGATGGCCATCACCTGCAGACGGGGGGGGGGTCAGAACTCGACGGGCACGCGGCGCTCGTCCGCCCACGCCTCACCTCTTCGCAGCAGTGCCTGCTCACAGCGGCTCTGTACGCCATGCGAGCCCACAGCTCGTCCCGCTGCTTGAGGAAACCGGGAATTTTCTTGCTCCAGTTCCTGTCCAGCGCCCACGGGAAGATCTCGTACTTGGTCTCCTCCTCATCCTCCTCCATGGTGTTGGCCAGATACCTCCAGGGGGAGCGCAGAGGACACGGTCACCCACAGGATCAAACACACCACGCCATCTGAACGCTCCTACTTCAGACTTACAGAGCAATGAAAAAGTTCTTCCTGGTGTACTCGGCAATGGCGAAGCGAGCTCGTTTGAAGTAGACGAAGGTCATGGCTAAGAGGTACTAGCAGAGGAGAGGGCAGTGGATTACAGGTACTGGGCTTCAGCAGGACGTCGGTGACCTACCTTGTCAGTCATTTTGCAGCAAGGGTCCTTCCTCAAAAAGTCCCTGATGAGACGGTCATCTGCAATCAGAAGCGCCTTGAATTGAACCTTTCTTTAAAAATTCTTTGAATGTTTTTTTTTTAATGAGGTTTCATTTACCACAGAGGTTGAAGAACGAGATGATTTCCTCCGAGTAGATGGCAAAAGTTGGGCAGACGGATTTGGTGATTTTAGCACAACACGTGCCAAGTGGGCGCTGGCGGGCTCGGTTCTTCCCCGAGCGCGCCTGGGCGTCGGCTCTTTTGAGCCCGAGCCCTCTTCGGAGTTGAACGGAGAGCGCATCGGTTATGGGTTTCACCCACGCGGTTTCATAGTGGGGAGGATGAGGATGCCATCTGCTTTTATGCTTCAGCATTTTTCAGTTCTGCGTCTCAGTTCTGTGATCTAGAGGAAAGCACACGGAAAGCAAAATAGATCTTCCACCATTGTGCTCCCTGGTTCCCACTTAGTGGTGCTATGTGTGCGCCAACACTTCAAGGAGGGTGTTAAATAACCCTTTTTTTCCCCACGCAGCGGGTATCAAATCTTTCAGGAGTGACATGACAGATGACATCTGAGGCCTCCTGAGATGTTGGTGTGAGGGAAGAGCCCCCCCCCGGCAGCTGTATAAACCTTTGGGGTTCAATTATCAAAATGTGTGAATGTGATAGACGAGAGTAAGATCTTATAGTTTTGGTTGTGAGTTCAATTCTGACTATTAAAAAACTAGCTGAAGAGGAACTGTGTGGCCTTCCCATTGTGGCACCATCGACACAACGCTGCCATGCAGATGAGGACAACGCAAAACGTAACTGGCGACGCTACGCTGGAGGTCCGCTGTTACATGTCAGAGACTAATATCAGAAGACCGGAGGACCCAGGAGAGTCCTGGAAGAAGCAAAACTTGATTTATCCACATTTACACAAACTCCCCACTGGCTTCGCGTGGAGACCAGTTCCATCTGTCCCCTGTGAAAGGGTGTTTTCAAATGCTGGAGAAGTTATTCCCAATAGAAGAAACCAGTTAAACCCACATACAGTTGATATTGTTTCTTCTTGAAGCTGCTTCAAATCCGTCCTGTCCATCTTTGTGCTACTTACACATCCACGGTCGTTGTCCTTCTTAAATCAGTACCAAAAGTGAAAAAGAACAGGAATCTGGGACGATTATATAACACTACATCAAAATACAAATGGTTTTGGTCAGATAATTGATTTAGGAACACCATTTGAAGTGTCTGAATCACTCTTTATCTCCCCTACAATGCTCCTCCCACCATTACAAATATTCATTATACAAACACACTAGGGCGACGTTTAGACTCCCAGCGACCAATGGCGACTTTCCTGATCATAGAAAGGAAACATTGTTCTGAAATGAGCACTTTTGTTAAAATAAAATAAAGAAGCGTCGAAGCTTCACCTCACCCCTCCTGAGACACGTGTTGGAGCCAGGTCCACTTTATACACGGCTCCTGACGAACGACGGTGTGTTACGCTGTTTTAAAGCTTTATTTGTCTTTTTTATCCAAGTTTATTTGGTTTTTTAAGTTTATTCGTTAGCAGTGCCGCCGACGGTGTCTGGTGAGTGTGCGCAGGCGCAGACGGGTCGCTCCGTCTCGAAACAGACTCAAAGCTTCGACCGTCGCTGCCGCCGAAGCGGCTTCAGCCTCGAACCAAAACGACCCGTAGACGCGGGCAGGGCCACGAAAGTACCTTATTGTGAGGCCCCTGGTGGAGGGGGGTCAGGGGTCAGGGTCAGGACCAGGTTAGCACACCTGCGGGAGCGGGGGCGAGCACGGCGGGACCCTTCTGACGACGCGCGTGACAGCTCCACCTGCTGGAGCGGAGCGGAAACAGCAGATTAACCACAGGGAAAAGTCAATAAACAACAAGTACAACTACTACTGATAATAATATATGCTGTTGTTGTTGTTGTTGTTGTTGTTGTTGTTATTATTATTATTATTATTATTATTATTATTATTATTATTATTATTATTATTTTTTATTATATTCCATAATATCCATCATCTTCTATCCATCCCTTTCTTCTGCTTATTCCTCCACTGAGGGTCTCGGGGGGACCGGAGCCTGTCCCAGCTCATTGGGTGAAGGCGGGGTCACCCTGAACTGGTCGCCAGTCAATCACAGTGCTGACACACACAGACAAACAACCACTCACACTCACACCTATGGACAATTTAGAGTCTCCAATCAACTTAATCCCCAGTTGTTCATGTCTTTGGACTGTGGGAGGAAGATGGAGTACCTGGAGAGAACCCACACAGGAAGAACATGGAGACTCCACACAGGAAGACCCAGCCTCCATCCCAACTGGGATTTGAACCCAAGGCCTTAATATAACAATACTACTACTACTACTACTACTCCTACTACTACTACTACTGCTGCTACTACTACTACTACTACTACTACTCCTACTACTACTACTACTACTACTACTAATAATAATAATAATAATAATAATAATAATAATAAAATACAGGTTAATTTAACTCCTAGACTACTGTAGCAGAATCTTTAGCTCACTTTTGGTCTTGAAGGCTCAGATATGTCTGTCGATGCACGATTGGTCCAGAGGTGAGGTGGTCAAACTCTAAACTAGGACGAGGATAACTGAGGATGATGGAAAAGTCTCCCTGGCTGTTTGAAATTTGAAAATCTTTCTATTCTTTCTATTATATATTTCTATCAAATTATAATCTTCACGTAAATATTTGCTTAATTACTTAAACATATATTACAGTACTTAAATATATTAAATAAAAATGAAATAAAAAAACTGAAAGGTAAACAAAAAGGTAAATAGGGAAACTCCATGACAGGCTATAAAAAGCACCTGATGCCAACCTGCATTACCTTAATGAGCTTATGGTCTTACAAGTAGGTGAGTTTTATATGGTTTAACGTGACATATGTGCACGCTGAGACTTCACAGAAAGCCTCACTAATCCTTTCAGCTGTTTGTCCTTTCTGGGGTTGTGAAGGATCTGTTTCACAGCACAAAGAAAGATGTGCTTTCCTTTTTTTTATCCAAGTAATCGTCAATCGCTGGATTTCTTTGGCCTGAATAAGACAGTTCTGACAGTTTTTTAAAATGGATTTAACATTGCTTTTCTTCAGTTGCTCACTTCTGGAAAAGGATCTTTTCAGACTGAACGACATTGGCCATCTGAACATGACGGATACAGCAGGTGGCTGAGGATTTTGGCTATTTTTGAACAAGTCTCTGGTCCCTGCTTCCGTGCTATTGTCTGAAGGCATAAAATTAGCTCCCATTTGAAAATAATTTGAAATGGGCTGCTCACCATCAAAAGGCAACCATTTTGGGACTCTGGGTGCCACAAGGAAAGGGAGAATGTTGCCTGCCCCACCCCAAGAAAGCCCAGGAGCTTTACGCCTGGAAATTGTTGAAAACCACAATTCAAGTGGATTACCAGATGGTGATACAAAGGAGAAGAAGACAGATGGACAAACAGAGGTATTTCAAAGAGAGACTCATGTATCACTGCAGAAAAAGAGATCTGTTCTTGAGGTAGCCCCTGAAGCAGTAAACATAGATAAACTTGAAGGTCAAGGACTTGACAGCAACACAGGTTCACAGAAAAAAGATAAAAAAATGGACAAACAGGATATTGTAGAAAAGAAGCCTGGCAAAAAAACCAAAAAAATGCCTCGAGGTATCAGGGTGCCAAAAAAGAAAGACAAGGACCGAGAAAGAGCCCTGTCAGATCAGAAGGTGGACTTTCCAGAACCTTTAGTTAAGGCTCACCAAGCTGCTTATGCATTTTTAAATCCTGGCATAACCAAATATGACATCATACTTGGACTTTTGGAAGAAGCCACCCAAACACAAGTGTCTGTGCAGCCTATGGTTGCTTTTATGGCTCTTCGCTATGAAGAAGTAATTCAGGGATTGGCAGAGATGGCAGACGAAGGAGAAAAAGTTTTAAAAGAACACGGAGACCATCTTGCTTGGCCAAATCAAATGAAAAACCTGCCTTCTTCTGGGCCTCTAAAGGCCAGCTCTACTAATCTGGAACCCCCACCAGATTTGTTACAGCAGCTCCTACAATACACAACACAGAGGATGCAAACTGTGAGCCACGCAGTGGGTGGAATTGGGGACACGGCATTAGAGGAAGCAATTGTTTATTTTGCATCTGTCTCAGAAATATTAATGGAGAAAATAAGAATCAAGCGCTTGGTTGAAACTAGGCTAATGAAGCTCTTATCCCGAATTGAGATGGCCTCTCTACGGAAGCCTAGACCAGAGGACTCTGCTCTCTTTAGCGAAGACAGTGGTATTGGGGCTGAAAGTGAATCTCTTGCTGGATCTGAAAAGCATAGGAGAGAGAGTTGTGGGTCTTCAGGGACAAATAGTACCGCACTTGTTAGTCCTGTGGGACAAACTGCCATGAACGTTCAGCAAGGAGTCTCACGGCAGATGCTCATAAGGAAAATGAGCCCAAGTGTTTCTGTTACATCACTAAACTCACTATGTTCTATAGGCACCATAATGGCCAATGGCCAAAGAGATTCGGCGTTAGGGTCAGTCTCTTTAGATGATGTTGACGATGAGGATGCTGAGGAAATGGACAGAGGAATGGGAATTATACAAGTAGGGTTTCTGAAGCGATCAAACTTCTCCCCCCGAGAGTATGATCAACACCCAAATCATCCTCCCCCAGAGGTAGTTGAGACACCGCAAAATTTAGAAACGACTTTGAGATTGAAAAATGCTGTAAGTGCTAGAATACCGTTAGGCCCCTCCCAAAAGTCTAGCACCAAAGCAAAGGTAGGTGGTAGCCCCAAAACCAGTAGACGACAGTGGCTGGATGAGGAAGAAATGTCTTCAAGGAGGCCTCAAGCAGCAGTACCTTCTCGGAGGACCACAGTTAAAAAGGCGCCAGTGGTTTTGGAGAGACGGTCACGGTCAGCAGAGTCCATCCATTGTAAAAGCGGAGATGGAGCGATGCTGGAAAAAGACAGAACTCCAACGGGTTCAAACCAGGGGCTCCAGCGAACAAATAAGAGCAAGGCCAGTGGAAATGTGAGGACTGTTCCAACCAAACAAAATCAATCACCAGCACAATCTCCGGCGACAAATCGCAAAAATGTCTCACAAGACAAGATCAGCTGTAGCCCAAAAACCCTTAAAGGAAAATCAAGCCCTGCAAAACACAGCAGCAAAAAACAAACTGCACCCAGCGGTGTTGTAGAAGAGACGTTAAGAGAAGACAACATTAAGGAGGTTGCTGTTGTTTCCATCCCACCCCCTAGCCCTCCAGCATCACCACGACCATCTTCTGGCCTTTACAGAGGTCGGAATTCTGTCAAGAAGCTGATTGACACATTCAGTCAAGGAATAGAGGGACAATCGAATCCTGAAGCTCTGGGGCCTCTTAAGGGAGTGCGGAAGTGTGGCGTTCCTATATTACCTGGTTTAGGAAATATGGAAGCTGTGCTTAGCACTGGAATCACCAGCTGTAGACCTCAGACCTCTTCATCAGAAAAAACAGACTACTTGGATCTTGATAATCTTCCTCCACCTCCACTGGAAGTGTTAATGGACAATTCTTATGAAAGTGCCCAAAGCATTCCAACTGATGAAGTTGATGAAGCGGTTACAAAAGCTGAAAAATCACCTAAATTTAAACGGGCTGCACTGTCCCAAAGACTGAGGGCTTCAGTTCACTCAGTTTTACCAAGCAAAGCAACTGTACCACAAACCAAAACTGCAATGCTTGCTAAAACAGAACGGAAAGTTCCAGACTGCCAGTCAAAGTTCATCCCATCAAACGTACCACCAGATACTGACTCAGTACCTCAAAATATCGCACAGCAGAGACACGTTTCAGACTCCGAGAGATCATTAGCAAATACGACAGCAAGAAATCTGTCTTCCTGTAGAGGTAATTCAGCAGACACACAAGATGAAGGAACCCCTGCAGTGCCTGAAAACAACACTCCAGTTTCCACAGTGCCTACTCCTTCAGTAATCAGCAGCCAATCGTCCAACGCTCTACCAGTTTCTAAGGGGAGAATGCTGCCGTCCACACCTTCTACATCAAGCAGTCTGCATCGGAGACTTCCCAGTCCCCAGAACATTCAAAGGCAATCTTCTTTGACCTCTTCAGAGATCTCTCCAGCTAACAGGAAACTCCCCACACCACCAGCGGTTCAAAGAAGACTTCCCAGTCCACCCGTTACAAAACGGAGCTCCAATTCTTCCCCCTCCTATCTTATCAAAGCACCATCTCCACCAGCCTCACCAAAAGTGAGAACATGGTCGAGGCGGAACAGCAGTGAAGATTCAGCCAGCACCCAAAAGGGCAGTAACTTGCGTTCACTCTTCTGTCCAGCATCTTCATCTCTGTTTGAGGCCCAGCCATGTCCGGTTCCACAGCCCCCTCAAGCGTGGAGTGCATCTAGTGAATCCTTTCCCTCACGGGGAAGTCATGGAAGGTTTCCTGTAACTTTCCAAGGACCTCGACCCTTCATCAGAAGGAGCCAGTCGGATCAAAGACCAAAACCTTCACCAAGGCCACTGCACATATCTGTAGCTGAGATGTGTGGAAGTGACCCAGCAATATACTCCCCTGGGTGAGTGATTACTATGTGTATCGTTCATTTTATGCATGAAAAAATATGACCGAAAAGATGTTTCTGTTCAGTCTTTGTTGTGATATTTTAAGTCTTTGATACTGGCAGTATATTTGAACAATTTCCTCATGATTACAAAAAAAAGGTATTGTAACTGAAATCCTGAAAATCAAACAATTACCACTACTGTTAATCCTAATTCATACTAACTTTGGGAGAATGGTAAAGGAGAAGTAATATTAGTGGACGTGGCTAGTCATTGTGGTAGTAGTTTGCATGTTGTGACCCCTCAAACAAGCAACAGTGACAGGAAAAACTCCCTTTAAACAGGAAGAAACCTTGAGCAGGACCAGGTTCATATGGGGGGACCCTTCTGCTGATGACCAGCCAGGTAAAGTAGGAGGAGAAGGGAAGGCAAGGCAAGGGAGTAGGACAGAGAAGGGAGGAGGACAGAAAGATGGAAAACATAAGTACAAATGCGGTAGTTATAATGAAGATGCAGAACAACAAGTGAGTGGGCCAGTGTGGCTGGTCAGCAGGTCAGTGGGCCATACCTCAAAGGTATAAAAAGAAAAAAAAAGATTTTTATGACATCAACTAGAGGAGAGGTGAGGAGAAGAGAAGCGTTGAATTATCATCCATCCATCTGTCCATCTTCTCCTGCTTTATTGGGCTTTATTTATATAATTCACTCTTAAAGTAAAATCCATCTGTTCCCCAAATGCATGTCTTTAGACTGTGCGATGAAACACACACAGGAGGTCTAAAATGTAGCTTTGGCCTTTAGGAAATGGATATTGACAATACTTAACAAGTGTGATGATTTTAAATTTATAATTTAAATTTTAAATTGTAAATAGTTTAACTTTTGCATAGATGTACTGTAAAGTGTCCTTGGGTGTCTTGAAAGACGCTTTGAAATAAAATTTATTATTATTATTATTTTGTGTTTTCCTGAATAGCAGGAACTTATTAACTGCATATGTAACAGGGGAAGCAGTCATTCTCCTAAAGTCGTACATACATACATACATAAATATTTCCAATTAATTTTCTTACCAAGTTGACACTGTCAACATATAAAACTTATAAAATTGATAAATAATCATATAATATTTTTGACCTGTTTGGACTGATTGATCAGATTTTAAAACATACTATATCAAGACCATCTAAAATATATAAAACAAGTTTTAATTTTCACATAAATGCCTTTCTAGGTACTGTTTTCATCATACCAGTTCGGTATCAACCACTAAAATAAATGTAAATGGTTTTCTTATTTGACTCAGAAGAGTCTTTAATATCAGTTCCAGGCTGTTTTCCTGCCTTGTTTGATTCCATCCAGATTGAGGAAACTGTTATATTTTATTGCAATGAATCTCTGCTAATGTGGTTCAATTCCAAATGCTCCACCTTTCCAAACTGGTAATAACATCATTCTCTATGCCCACAGGTTGGATAACGAACCAGCCAGAGGTGGAGACTTATGGAGCGGGCAGCCAGGCCTCAGAGCTGCCCCTCGCTCTGTATCACATCCGGACCTGTACGTTGTTGGACAGGCCCTATACAGAGACTGAACTGGCCTACGAAGAGTCAGTGGGATTATGGATTAGAAGGCCTTACTGAGGATTTAACAGGGTGTTGTTCGTGCCACTGAACAAGGGGGCGGAGCTTATCATGATGACTTTGCAGCACTGCAACAGCAGTTAACACCATCACAGTGTTAATAAAGCAAATAAAGCTTTTGAAAATGTGTTCTTTTTTTGTTTGAGTGGGCATTTGTACATAGAAAACTGAGTTGAAATTGCCTTAACTTTGTTTATTACAAGATTTATTTATTAATTGAAGCAATTAAATGTTTACAGTGTGTATATTAAAATACATGTGATCACTTATTAATGTGACATTTAGCAGTGTCAATACTTCCTGAATAAATCAGGCAGGAAAACCCTTCTGTAAACTTGGAACTTATTAAAAAGTGCATCGGCTGAAATTACAATGGATTTATGCGTCTCGTGTATCCACTCCAAACCTGTTCTATACTGCTAAAGTGGTCTGCTACTGCAGTGAGCACACAGCATTTCATTTCAGACACAGGCCTTAAAAGACTGAAAACAAGACAGAAAGAATGGCATATTCTGTGTCCTGCTTCACTCTGGCTTTTAATTAACCCTTTTAATATTTGTTGAATGTCAGTGTTACTACAGAGAAGGCGCAGCTCTGCATTCTGAATTGCTGAATGTATGCAGCTCATTCATAATCTGTGTGAAAGCAGCCTATATCTACTGGGTTTCATAGTTCTGGGACACATTTCACAGAGTTGAAGTATTTGTATTTATGTGATATCTATTTTTTGAAGTGCATGCATACTTTAATTTCTATCAGATACTTGGTTGTTATTCCAACAAAGAAACACAAAGATCCCACAGATCATTTTTGGTTTATTCTTTTAGGTTTTGGTTTATTTTTTCCACTAAAGTTAGCCTGTACGGTGTAATCTGTTGTAATCAGATTGCCGGACTAGCAGAACTTGGCCTCACTCACTGCCTGCAATTAAGCCTGTTTTCCACCAGAGGAGCGTCTCAGCACACAGTTCTCAGTCTCAGTCTGCAGACGCTTCAGCATTCAAACACAGATGGAACATAAATGTGATGCAGCGTAAAGACACGCTGGTTTCCTCTGAGAAACACATGCTCACATTTCAAGCATGCCAGCAAGTGCACTGTTTGATTTATATAAATGAGTTCTGATGCGGCGTGTTCAGATGCAGAAAAGGGTCAGATAAGCTGTTATCAGGTTTGACATATGATAGTCCTGCTGACTCTGACTCCCCTCCCAAATGATTTGAATATGTATATATGTGCAGATTGAACCAGTGCAATTAAACTAAAGAAATGAACCTTCATGTAGATGACAGTAAATTGACATCAGAAGTCAGTTTATGAAGAACGACTTGACATTAATCACTGTCTAGTCTCTGATGTTATACCCGATGAAAAAACACAAATCGTCTTTTGTTTTTAACTGTATAGACAAGACAAAAGAGACAAGTCTCCACACCACTGAACATGATTGTCCAAAATATAAGCAAATTTTTCACAGTGAAATTCAAGGAATTTCAAGTTCCATTATCAAAATATATATAAAATACTTATCTACAGGAAATATATACATTCTATATTATTTTTTCCATTTTTATCACAGTTATATACATTGTATTATGCTGTAAATATCTAAAAAATTCATAATAGCAAAAAGGTTAGAAATTCCAGATCATCACATTTTAAAGGTTAAAAAAAAATAAACAAAAGAAAAAACCTGCTTGCCTTCATGATCAGCCACACAGGACTTGTTTCATGCTACCAGCAGGTGGCGCTCTGGCTGTGATATAATGTAGCTGTGTATACTTACGTATGTTCAGACCGACAATAAAATCAAACACATGTCCTCTCAGCCTAAAATAACAATGTGCATCTGACTGAGCGCCAATTCCCATTTGATTGAGAAGCAGCTGCATTCACACACGCCTCAGCCACAGCATGTGGCGCAATGTGAAAAGCTTCCAGTGTCACCCACACCTTCAGTCCCAATATGATCAGACGATCCTGCAAAACCTGCAGGAGTTTGTTAAAATGCGAGACCTGGAAATGTCATCAAAAATCCTCCTTAAATTATCAGATCATGGTATTATCAGTTTGTCACACCCCTATGGATGGGAGGCTTGACAAGCATTCAAGATGTTTATTTATTTAGTTTTGAAGAGGTCTATAGAATGTTAAGAGTGGACCAATGTATTCTGTAGTAATAGTACACTGTAAATAATTTTCCTGTAAAATAACAGTAAAGAGCTGGCAGCAACATACTGTTATTTTACAGTATTCATACTGTAAGTTGATTTTACAGTAGGATTGTGTAAACCAGAAATACAGTATATTTTCTGTATTCACACTGTTAAATGAATTTACTGTTTAATACAGTAACAAACAATATATTATCATCTTTCTGTGATTATTTGGAAGTTAAAATAATATAGTGTTTAGGTTGTGACTTTAACTTCTCACAGTTTACTGTAGTCAGGCACACTAGATAATACAATAATTCATTGTAGAAGTTTATTAAAATATTAGTCCTAAATGCAATCCATATTAGAATGTGATTATTGTCAGGGCTCTAGACAATCGCTTGAGATATGCATTATTGTCAATGTTGTGCAAAATAAGCAAGAAAAGAGCTAGAGAGACTCAAAATAATTTATTTCAAAAGGCAATATCAACATAAATACTGCTACTTTCAAAAAATGGAAAAGAAATTAAACATTGTTGAATGACACTGAGAAGAGATTTCGAGCAGCAAACAGAAACAGCCAAGTAGTGTCTGCTCTAGACTGGCAAAAAATCTACATTTTAAATATCTGTCTGCTGCCAGGAAAATATACAAAATTAAGAGAAATGTGAAACACATCATTAGCAATATTTGGAAAGCTAAACTATTAACACTGTTTCCAAAGTAGGAACATTAAGACCTTTTTGATTGCATGAATAAGAACATTCAGCACTATTAAGCACGATTGGTACATTTTGAAGATTAAATGTCCACAGGCTTGGATTTTTCCTCTTAAAATAGTCCTGTGAGTTCTATATTGTTTTCTCTAAATTCTTCTTAAAAGATTGACTTTATGTAAACTGCAATGTATCAGAATAGAATATGCAGAATTTTGAAAAAGAAAACCCACAAGAACATTTTAAACACATGTGCTTGGAACTATAATAGGATGGTTGGAACATTTTGACAATATGCATCTATAATATGAGTCAAAAACAACATTTAGGGAAAAACCAGGAAAGATGACCGTCGGTTTGTTGACCGCTGTTCTTACCTGCGGCATAATTCCAGTGGCACCACTGTCAGACAATAACAAATAAATGGTATTCAATCAGGAATGTGCACTAGCTAATGCTTCTAAAGTTAATAATGGCCATTCTCTCGTGGCTTCAAGTGGCAATGCCAGACTGTCAAAACAACGCATGGACAGAGAGCAAGATTAAAGAGAACCCCTCTTCTATATTCTCATTCAAGGTCAAGGAGTTTCTTCACCAACGTGGAGATTGATCTGCATATCAGACTAATTTTGTTCAGTCTCGTGGGAAACACAGGATTCACAACAGACTCAACCACATTTTATTCGGCACCATTTTCATGTTTCTGACTCATGTGTGATGTGATTGTTGATAAGACTGTAAAGCTGTTGTGTGTACGAGGACAAGCGACTGTTTTTGCCTCTCTAATGCGTGTTTTCAAATGACAATGAAAGGCTGTCAAAGTCTCACGTCTTGCACTGCAGAAATCAACATGAGACATCAGTTCAATTAATGTTACACCAGACAAAGTAGGCTCGGCTCTCATGTGCCGACGTATGCCATTATTCTGGTACAGTTAAGACAACAGACCTGCCAGGGGAACCTTGTTACTGCCTGATGGTGACTAGGGAAGACGCATTAGTCTTCATTACAGTAAAATATGTCAGTAAACGTCACAATTAAAATAATTTCTAGTTGCTTTTTAGTGGCACCGTATCAGAAATGTTTAACCTTAACTGAGCTGCAAAGTTAAGATTATGAAAGGAAAGCCACAGATGATACAAAACCGTCATGACAAATCATATGCAGAGTTAGGAGAAGTAGTTAGGCTATGTGAAGCATGTGGTGTACAGAGAAAAAAAACACAAAATGCAGAGTCCAGATCAAGTCAATATCTCTAAATGATAACATACAACCCTATTTTAAGCCTGGAGGATTCAAGTGTCTCTCTTTATCCAAGCTAACGTTAACTTAATTCTGTCAACTCTTCATAAAACACACTTCATTAAAAGTCAACAAAACAAAATATTATAGCTCAAAAACTATCTCAGTTAGCTGATGTTCCAAAAATCCACTGGTTTGGTTGAAAAAAATCCACCACTGGGAAAGATATTATTCCAGTTGCCAATATGGGCCTCTGACACAAGTGACACAAAATCCTGAGCGTTATATCAAACATTCTAATATAAACATTCTAGTAATATGAATAAGATAGTCTACCTACTGGCAAAGAAAATAAGATTTTAATGAACGTACCATTTAAGTTTGTAGACGCAAGACTGGAATGATGGTGATGAAGGCCGATGATGTGTAGCACATGTCTAAATTGTGCGTCCTGCTGTCCTCTTCTGGAAAAATCCCCAAAAATACTGTAGCGTCCTGTAATTTAAAACATCAACATCCTGTTTACAGCCTCTGTCCTGTTGCTCCAAGTTAAGAAGCCAAGAATGCATTACTAACTACAGTACTAAACTGTTAAACATGAAAAAAGTATTTTAGTGTTGAAAAGTGGCTTTAAATTTACAGCGGTTACTTCCATTGTGAGGTAAAGTACAAGACTGAAAACCCCATATGTAAATTCAAATATCTCACTTCCTGTTGGTTTTAGGATATGGGTACTGGAGACTTTTTTGTAGGTTTTTGTCTGTTACAGATGTGCACCAATTTTCATATTTGTCAGTCAAGTGTGGTTTTGGGGCTCGCTTCTTTGAAATTTTCAAGGGGATCCAGAGACTCATCTTACAACACACAGTTTAGTTCCAAGAAATGTTTTGTATGTCATTACACATGTGTGCTAATGTAGGTCAAATATTGTGCAGGGGCTGCTTTGTTCAATGTATCTAGGTGGCGCTATAAAAGAATTAAAATATTGAAATTTGCATGTGTTCAGGGCAGCCTTCTGGCATGTAAGACATATGTACAAGTTACAGTCACAATATCCATTCATAGCCAAACCCACAAAATATATAATTTATCACCAGACCGGATTCATCTGCAACTTTTGCTGAGTTTTTGAACATTTTTAGGCCCCAAAACAGCCAATTCATTTGATGAAAAAAAAAAAAAATTAAACAAAACAGCAAGGTCTCATGACAGTCAGTGCTCGGGCCCCAATTAGAGCATTTTAAGGATTTCAAGCACCCGTGGGAACCTTGTCATTATTCAATGCAGATTCAGTTGGCTGTGACATTTGGCTGTGATAGCTCTAACATCCACTGCTGTCAACATTCCTAATGAACTAGAATACATCTAATAAAGAAATATCCAGCTCCTTTAATCACCTTTTTCACATGATAAAATACAAATCTACAGTCCAAACATCATCATTGTGGATTTGTTGTAAAAGTCTTTCTCTTCGCATTTTAAGGCTATATATGATGCAAATTTACTTATTTAGTCCATATATTTATGTATATTTATGTCTCCCCTCCCCATTAATGTCAGTTTCGAAAACATATTCAATGTTAAGTAAACTGCTGTAGTGTGTAAATGTGTCTAAAAACAGTTCATTTAGTGTTATATAACACTGGTTATTTGAATAATCCAGGCCTCATGCTGGGTATCTCCTCCCATACACACACAGCTACCTCAGCAAGGACCCAGCTATGAGAATCCTCATGTCTTCATCACATCTTTTGCTCTTTTTAGACCAAATCACATTCTTAACATTTAATTTAGACATGAAAAAGCCAGGTTCATCTACAGAACAGAAGCAGAATATGTCACCGTTAAAGCTACAAGGAGCCCCAGTAATGAGAATGGTATTTTTCACCTGTTCACACTCACATTGATGGAACAGTGGCCAATTAATAATTAGGAGCAACGATTCACACACATCAAAGACGCAATGTCATCAGCTTTTTTCAGGTTCAGTAACTTGCTGAAGGTCACCCAAGGACCATAAACCAGTTCAGATTTAATAATTTATCACTGGGGCTGAAATATAGAGGCTTTAAAATGCAACCAGTGTCCCCACTGTCATTAGCCAATGTGGAATGCAGCACAGTTATCGCTGCAGGTAAATGATGAGTGAAATTTTAGACTTAATGTTCTCCATTGTTTTGCTTTTTTTTCCTGATGTAATGAGCTGAGGACAAACTGCTATTTATTAAACGAGGTTCTCTCATAATTGCCCACCAAACACATTGTTGCTCTGTGTTTGCACAGCCTGCCAGGAGGTGTAATCAACATTGTCTGTGCTCACTTGATGTCATGTTTCCAGTGTTTGTTGACTTGATCTGGCGCAGGCAACAAGCAAGACTGCTTGATAATTGCACACAGCTGAAGATTTGCTATTTCTCATATCAGTGTAAAACATGCACATAAATACAGAAAAACAGATGCATGCATCATGCATTCAAATCACATCAGGCGTTTCTGAACTGCAGCGACCTCGGGGTACTGCACCATAGCAACGATGGTCAAAGCTGATACTGATTTGAAGTACAAATATTAGTATAGCCACAATATGGCACTGTATGAATAGCATTAGTGACTGTAAACCTTCTCAAAGAGGATGTTTTTTAGTGTAATAGTAACAGTAGAGATGAGTCAGCATGCTCTACCTGGGTGGGAGCTGGTTCCGCAGCAGGGGCGCTGATGATTTAGGCGCACCCCCTCCCACGTTAATGATTCCGGGAATCACAAGTAAACCAGCTTTATGAGAGCGGAGTGCTGATCAATGCAGCAGCACCGCATGTTGGGTGTGTGTGAACTCAGTCAGAGGGTCAATTCCTGCTCACCTATGGGACTGGGACCAGACCTTTTAGGTCACACCATCAAGTATTTTCTTGCTCTTCTGTGTTGCCTGTGTGTAGGAGGGCATAAAAAATTGAGGTAATTATGAATTTGAAATTGTTCTGCGGGCTTTTAGAAACAAAGGAGGAATCCAGAAAATTGAGCCACTGGGGGTCACTGGACTGTAGTAAACAATAAGGGTCAACAGGGCAGGTCAGAGGTCGTACCATTTAGGATCCCCGAAGGTAAGGTGTCTGTGCACTGGATATCTTTGTAGAGATACAACATTGTCTCTGGTTTTGAAAGAGAATATCTTGCATCTTGTTTTTTAATTATTTGTTGTTCTTCTCAAGATAATATAGTCTAAATTGATCATATACATCAATAATCCTGCTGGTAAAAGCACAGGATGATCCACATTGAAAAGTGATGCTGCAGAAATACCCACAGCAGTGGCCAAACTTATTAAAACACTTGGCATATTTAAGAGGATTCTATTGTATTTTCTGAAGTGGCCATTACAATAAACACTCCTTTAACTTTTGCTGGAATGAGCCGTGACAGAAGGAAACTGCCGGAACACTGAACTGTTCCCTTCAGGCTCAATCCCATCGAGCAAATTCGGAGCGAGCAGAAAAATGAACTAGACAAGATCTGTTTTACATTCACAAAAGCCTCTGGCTTGAGCTGCAGGAGACATGAGGGGACATTAATGTTGAAGTTCTCAGGAAATATACAGACACTCTGCTAGAGACGTGCGCTTCTCTGACTGCTGCAAAAGGTGAAGAAACCGAATATTGAAGTTAAAAGTGGACCAAAGCAGCAGGACTCCCATCATCTGGTATTTGATTTGCTCAGAGCAGCGACCTACATATTTCATGAGCATTGTAAAATGTTTTGGAGGCATAGAAGAGGCAAATATTCACTTCTGGTGGATTTGGCATGAAATCGTTAACTCAGACTGGTTAAACTCTTCTGACCTTTGTTTTGCAACAGTTTTAAACTATCTTCTTTAATTGGGATGTTTTTTTTTCAGACTAATAGAACATTTTGCATTGAAATTCCAAAAAGAAAAAAGAAAACAAAAAGAGTTGTGCTCTCAAACATGCCCCTTCCGAGACCCCAGATTTATTCGGATTTTATTAAACAACCCGAGGCAAACCCAGCGCTTCTCTTTATCCTGTTTACACAGCCAGCATCCTTTCACTGGCTTACCGATAGTGAACTGTCTGGTCCAATGAGGCACAGGAAAAAAAAACATGACCCACCAGCTGGCATGGCTGCCTCTTATCAGGCCTCCGCGTGCGCCCGTTGCTGCTTCAAACATGGCAGCTCCCAAATAATACCAACCGATATCCATCTGTGTCAAATGGCTCTGGCCTGAAGGTGAGCTCCAGCTGGGCTGCACCCATGCAGATGCACAGATGCCTAAAACGTGGTCCGGACCGTGGAAGGGGTGCGTGTGACCAGTGTTCAGAACTGGGACTGACGAGGACACGTGATCTACCGACCTTCATCATCAGCTATTACAAAAGCCTCCAGCACCAATTTCTACCATGTTCATGATGAATAGCCTGTAGTCAAACTGACACTCTTACAAACCAAAAGTTGTTCCAATCTCAAACACTTCATAATCCTGTATAATCTCTATGTGACGGAATGCATGCTGCCTGACTTTCACTTTAGGGAATGTAAAACAAAAGCTTTATTAGACACTGACAATACTGAGTAAATATTAGGCAAAAGGACCAAAAGATATAATAAGCATATGACTAATGGATACATTCTTATTCTGCATTTAGAAATAGTTACATCCTGTTCATGGAGGATGACTACAGTTTCATATATGGCACTGCTACAATGCCCTCCATAAATAAATTGAACCTTATATAACAGAAATGATTCCAAGACAAAAAAGCACTGATAGTACAGGTTATACCTATTCCATACATTCATCCTCTGTTACAACCCTCCACAAACACACCAAGGTTGAAATACAGATATCTAATGAAAGAAAGCAGCTGTTAAATGCATTTTGATATTAGGTTACATCATTACGTGGCAATAAAGAAACAACAAGATCAGCTTATATCAACTTATATCTGTTTTATCACAGCTGAACTGTTATGGTTTTGCCAGATGGGAGTCCATTCCCAGGAGAAATTGCCACGCTCGTACTCTCACTGCTGTCATACAACAACCGATTCATGTTTCCTCTTCTTCATCTTGTGTTCCTTTAAATTCTTCTATTAGTGACTTAAGTCATGCTAAGCTTTACTTGTGTGGTCTTATTGATGAAAGATAATGGATGGATGAATGGTGGATTTGTACACAGAAGCAATCAGATGTAGAGTTCCATATATCCCAGAAAAATCCTTTACATTATGACTGTTTAAACATCTCTGTGGCTTTAATGTATTCTTTTTACTTACTGTAACTTACTGTATTCTTTGCTATCAGTTGTCATTCCAATGAATAGGAAAGGAAAGGAATAACATCAGGCAAATCATGACTACTACACTAAGGAGAGAGTTTTTTTTTCCCCCCATGTTATCTTTGGCCCGTGCTAAAATCCTCTGAAAATGGGATATATCTTCATCCAAAAACCACTCAACACTCCTGCCAAGCAAGTTGCACAAATCCAATTAATCCAATCCCAGAGGAATTAAATTCTGGGAGATATTTGATCAGAAGATCACTTCATTAAAAAAAAAAAAAAAAAGATTAATATTACAATCTGTTTTGTTTGAATTTCAAGCAGGAGCTTGTAATTTTCATTTTCAAAATTGAATAATGAATTAATTTCCATTCCATTTCTAGTTTAATCTCCAGATTAACCATTCACATATTCACACCCTGGACATCCATTTGTTTTTTAAATGTAGGAGGGAGCTGGGGTTAGAACCCATGCAGGCAAACCACAGGCAAAACCACAGAGAAAAGTAGGAACCAGCTACAGACACACAAACACACGCATACACGCACACACATACACACACACACTTACAGAGTTATCATAGTACTATGCTTGTGAGGACTTTTCTAGGCATGGATTACCCAGCCCCTACCCATAACCATCCTAACTAACCCTCTGACCCTGACCTAACCAAAAACCAACCCTAACCTCAACCTTAAACCACGTCTGGACCCTCAAACTACCCTTTGAAGTTGTTTGAAGCTTGTTACAAGCCAAAATGTCCTCAGTTCCCAGACATGTCCTTGACTTTGATGGTAGAATGCAGATTCTGGTGGCAGGTACAAGAAGACATACACACACACGTGTATGTGTGTGTTCCTGCGTGTGCGTGTTTGTGTGTAATGGTTTTGCTTTATGCATACACATGCTCTGATGTCAGAAAACATCAGCTACACAAAATGACATTTAAAAGAAAAATAATTAATGTAAGTATGAGGAGAACAGAAAAGACATCACACGAGGTACAGCTCACTAGAGATGCATATTCAAATAAACACATGAAAGTAAGACTGAACAGGGTCAGAGAGTGATTCAAGCGTGTCTTCCTGGAGAAAACCTGGAATAATCCAGGTCTAAGGATTTGTGAGGGTGGATCGCAATAGGTTTTTACTTACTGTTTTTATGTGTCAGCTTCTACAAGAAGCTCTAAACCTCTCTCTGAATGAAATTATTCTGGAGGTTCTTTACCTTTGACTGGATTCACAAATTGTTTTCTAATTGTGCTCCAGAAGAATCGTTTTATTACAATTTAGCAGGGTTAATGAGGCAGTTCACACTGTATCAATAGCCTAGCATTTTGAATATATCTAGTAGTTAAATCTGAACTGATGCACAGATGAGCCCTCACATGTTTTGTGGGGTCATGCAGCTATGCTCAGGTGCCTGCGGCAATGAATGCTTCAACGCAAATCCTCATGCTCTACTTTTCATCGGCTCACAGAAGATGGCACCACCCACATAAACCTGAAGGAACGGTATTAAAAGGAGTAGCAAGCTCCTGATTCTTACACCAATGCCGCCTGACTCTCGCCGATTCTCCTTGACACTGGCAACAGGTCTGTGGGAATACATCCATTAAATTGGATTCCAGGCCTACAGGGAGTGACGGGTGGAGGGACACTTTCTAACCAGAGGGGGAGAATGGTGGGCCTTTCGTGGTGCACGATGGAGAAATATCCCTGTAGTAATGGCATGGTTATTTGGTCTGCTTAAACGCTAATTTCCACAGTCCAATTCACTGATGTGTTTCAGACACAGTCTATTTAGGGGATGGCTGAGCATAGTGAGATGGTTTGCTGCCCAGTTGGAGCAGAAATCTGACCCAAGAGCCCATCGTTTGAAAGAAACAAAACATTTATTCATACAGAAATGTAGTTAGCATCCATTATGCTCCTCATCCGTCATGTCCTGCCAAAGTCATAACCAGTGTCTTTATCGGTGTGGCAGCCTGTTTGTCCTCTGTCCCTGCCTCTTCGTCTTTGCTCCACCAACCAGTAGCTGAGTAGAAGCCCCCTCTAGAAGAGAGCTGGAGCAGAGAGCAACTTTAGTCGACATTTTCGCCAAGTGTTATACCAGTCAAACCAGTGGCCCGGTGGTGATATTCACAACACGGTTTCCTGGAGCAGCAGATGTAAGGACCCTCTGATCCATGAGCTTCTAATCAAAATGAACACTATGCTCATTTGGTAATTTAGGTAGGAAGCCATCATCATCGTCAT
The DNA here is from genome assembly GCA_911728415.1 of Lagocephalus sceleratus. Taxonomy (NCBI): domain Eukaryota; kingdom Metazoa; phylum Chordata; class Actinopteri; order Tetraodontiformes; family Tetraodontidae; genus Lagocephalus; species Lagocephalus sceleratus. The sequence continues at coordinate 12,335,504 of CAJVRN010000036.1, read as the reverse complement.
CGTCATCACCATCATCATCATCATCATCATCATCATCATCGCCACTGTTGTCATCTCTGGTGGAAGACTGAGAAACACATTTACATATTCTAGATAGAGGGGAGTTGGGGACACAGCTGGAACATGCCATATAAATGCCTGAAAATGTGAGTACAATATGAGTGTGTGATAGTCTGTGGTGAAGGTGAATGAGCAGGTATAAAGTTTTCACTCAGGTATTTGGTACTACTTTTTCTGGTGCTGCTAAGGCTAACATAATAACATAAGCAGATTAGACAATTTGTGATTCTTTCAGTTTGTTGTTCCCCTTTGACTTCAGTAATTAAGTGTATTATACCAGTAAATATCATCCACTCCCAGCAGCTCTCTCCCTCAGATTCCACGGCCTCCAGGGGAAAACTATCGAACTGTCAGCATCAGTGAGACAATGCCACACACACACACACACACACACCCATCTGCCTACACACTGACTTACGCAAACACACACACACACACACACACACCTATACACACACACACACACACATTGGTTCTCCACAATGTCTGTGTCTGAAGGCAGCAGCTTAATTCCACACAGTCATCTCCAACCATGGCGCAAGTAAAAGACAGATGTGTGATGTTTGAACTCCTCTTAATTGGATCACAGTCCAACAGGAACAAAGTCAGGTTCAGAAATGCATTTATGCATCGGCACGGCTGACGGGCCTTTCAGCAGGACCTTGAGCGGCTTTGTGCTGCACAGCCTCATTTGGTCAAACAGTAAAATCCTCCACCAACTGGTGAGCTTCATTTCATTTTGTGTCGTCTCTCAAAGGCACGCTTCCTTTTTTCCAGCCACGTGTCGTCCCTCATTACCAGCTGCTGCTTATCCATCTTATCCATCTGTCTGTAGCTCTTCAAGTCAACAAAAAAGTATGCTTAAGAGAATCATTTCAAACACATTGTTCATACGTATCAGTTCTACTGTCAGATGGAGCTTCATCTCTGTCAATATTGATCAGCTCGCTTTAAACTTTACAGTTGTCACAGTCAGTCCAACAAAGGATCGTGTACTAGTGTTACTACACTACAGTTGGTTGGTGGCTCTGTAGTTAAAGGTTAGACTGTCATGTGTGCAGAAATTTATGAACATTGCTTATGTTTATGGTGGATGACAGCTGTCATCTTATTGAAATTATCAGCGGTTGATAATGTAATGTTGAGTCTCTGCTGAGATCCGTCTCTGTCACTAATGGTGGGGGGGTTGGTAGTGTTCCGTCAGTGAAATTGTTGTCATGTTTATGATGACACCATAAAAAACACAGTGGGTTTAGTCAACAAAGACAGTAAAATATACTTTAAATACTTGTAATTAGATATATTATCCTCAAATGTAATGTTCAATTATTAAGACTCACACTGAGGAAGACCTACATTTAAACGCATCTGTGTTGTTGATCCTGTGCTTGCCAGTGAGACAATTCAAATAATTAATTTCTGATGGACACTTGGGTGTTGCTAGCCTTCCATATTTTGACAGGTATCAAGACTCCTCATTGTAGCCTCAGAGGATGGCTGTAGCCCTCAATCACCTCCACAACCAACTCTCCATCTGTCAGATTTATAATTGTAATTACTGCTCAGATCCAACTGAGACTAAAGATGTCATACTAATTATTATTATTTAATAATCCTGCACAACGGCTGTTATTTTGTTAGTGCTTTGTGGAACAGAGCATCTACATCAGAGTATCAAGACTTTGGTACACGAGGTGTAACTGAAACACAGTGTGAAGCATGAAAAATAGTAAGCTGTAACCAAGGCTGGAGCTTTGGTCTGCTTTCAAGTGATTCATAGTTTTTATCTAATACAGATAATCTGCAGCCTTTATCAGTGACTGTCCACAGTGTCTACTCTCAGAGGTTGTAGCCCGTTATCTGCTGGCTCAGAGTGTTTTTTCAAGCTCCAAAACCCCCCCCCCAAAAAACTGCTGGCATAAGAATGCTAAATCAAACTCAAAACAAAATAAAACAGAGGAGAATCACAATTAGATGTTCCATGATGTGTCATTTCTAACAAGAGGAATATAAGCCAAACCCTGTGTGTCTTGTGACTTTGCAACTTTATTCCATCCCCTTAAGGCCTCTACAAATCTCTGTATTTCTGTGGGATTGTAGTTCTCTATGGGATTCCACCAACGTACAACACCAGTCAGGTACTGGTTACTAGGTACTCCCACTAAAAAGACTTGTTAAAATTTGTAAGACAACTTTTCTACAGAGAATTTGGGGGATGAATGCACCAACATGCAACTACCAATTACGAATTATTGTCCCATAAGACGGCATCTATGCACATCTCTGAAAAGTCATTTGATGCTCTTGTTCTCAAGGCAGAGGAGCAGCTGTCTCCCAGGTCAGCAATAAACATGTATTTATTCACCAGGACCTAATTAAAGATGACAACCATGGTGTAGCTGTTTGCTGTAGTTTCTCAAAGGACACGGTGGCATAATTCACATTAACTTATCATCCAATAAACAATTCTCAGGTGCAGTGCTCCACTGCTTGCCAAATTTTACAGTAATTACAGACCATCTACTGCATAATTCAGTCTATATTGGAGCAACTTGAATGGAATTGTGGGATGATTCTGGATACTTATTTGAGTCTGTGTCACTGCACTGGAGATGGATATTGGGATTTCATGGAGGTTAAATCAGAAAGTATGCCTAACTCAGCCTGTCTCTATAGATCTACGCTTTCAATGCTTTGGTCTATTTTTTTCTCATTCATGTGACAAGGCTTGCCATTTGCCAACAGGCAAGGCAAGAAATTACACTGAGCTAGGGGGAATCCTAAGTGTGGACAAAGGTTCGATGGGAAATCCACTGCAGTGACAACATGCAGTCTGCAATTACATTAGGAGAGGTCCCTCAGAAGGCCCCACTATACACTTCATCCCCTTGTACAATGGCCTTCCTCTGACTGTGATTGGCCAGAGCAGCAGCAGAGATAATGGTGTGTAATAGTCTTTTCAGTCTTCGGTGTCACTATTTCATTCTACAGACAGTGAAGAATTAATTTTTTAATTATTATTTTTTTTAATTCCCCCTATTTTGTAGCTGTGTGGCCTCATGTGTGATTCAATATTGGTGGAATTAATTCTTAAAGCTTTTCTTAAGTGTTCCAGTAGATAATTTAAAGAACTACCTGTCTGGCTGAGCTTTGCAGATCAGAAGTCAGAAAATGTTATATTTTTATAGTTGTATTTTATATTTTTATACTTCTAGCTGTAATATTGAAGCCTTTTGATTATAAGAAACAGAGAGGATGAATGATATATAGTCTTCTCAGCCTGGCTCATCAAGTCAGTATAGATTAAGAATATGCTGACATTCTACAAGATAATCTCTAGAGTTGGAGAGCTGGGAGTGAAATGTGGAAAAGGTCGGCTATCACAAAATGAGATAATACGAGCAGACCTCTCTTCAGATGGCATGCCTCTGTTCTGTGATACTATCAGGCCTATGAGCCCGTGGTGGCCATATTGAGTCAGTCCTGAAGAAATGGTGACAAAATGAAACCCGGTGAGTGGTCGGGCTCACAGAAGGACTAATTGCTTTATTGATTTGGAGCTTTGCTCCCAGACAGGACCTGATAAACACGTCACGGGATGGAAGCAAGAAGACGGACTCCAGAGCCTCAGCTTTACTGTATCACTTTCAGGTCTTTTCCCCTCCAGAACAGCTGCTGTTGGACATTTTTGTACTGCTATAGACCTTGAAAGAAGCATAAGAAATTATATTTAAACTCAATTACCTCACACGCCTTGTTGTTCCTTTTGCAGCAGCAACAGATCCAGTTCTGTAATTCACACACACACACACACACACACACACACACACACACCATTAGAACCACACACACACACACGTGTGCATAGAGCATGATGCCTGTGACCAGAAAAAAACAAAAAATAAGAGGTTGTGAAGATTAGATGGCCAAAACAAGTGAGGACAAAAATAGTTGTAATTCAATTTTGTTTGATTTATTGTTGTGCTGAAAAACATCCTTTTCAGAAACACAGGAGTGAGTTTTAATTGGAAGCCTGTCTAATAACTCAAAGAAATTGGCCTTGTGTCTAAAAATGTGGAGGACACTAAGTGCACAAAGACAAAAATAACTTTCCATCATATATCTCTGATTATCTGATTAAATATGAGCATGTGGTACACACACTGTGCCATGCATGCAACAGTTAGGCAAGAGAGGAGTCACTGGGAAGAAGTTGAAAAGTGAAGATGTGCGTCTATATTTCTAGATCTGACATAAACACCTGCATTTTTCTGTTTTTATAAAACAATAGCTATTAATTATTGACCAGGGACAATTATGTAGGAAACAGTCAAGTTCCCCAAATGAGACAGACTCCAGGTTTAATAAAGGACTGCTGTGAGCCCTACATATTGTCCTTGCTTGTCTGGTACATTCTCGTGCTTCTCTACCCAGAAACCCAAAAAAATGAAGAATCCATTTGTGATTTAGTCACGACCACATTCATAAACCTGCCGGATCTCTGAGTGTTTCAATTAAATAAAAAGAAGATGAATAATTAACTGGGAGCTGCAGCTCTCCAAATGAGTGCCAGTTTTCACCAAAACATCCCAGTTTTCAGACAGTATATAAAGTTATAGTGTCATTAGATGGAAACTGAAAATATTTACAAATGTAGTTAATAACTGAGGACAGACAATACACAAAACACTAATGCACATGAAAACCATGGAAAAAATAATTTTAAGCAAGTTTTGGCTATTTATGACATTTGATTTTCTCATCTATGCAGTAAGGCTCTCACATTTTAATGAGCTTTTTTATGCCCATGTGCTAAGACTGTTTTATGGCTTTCTAAGATAAAAGATGGAGAAAAAAAACAACTTACAAAAATGGTACACAGTGTTTCACTTTGAGGGAAATTGCTGTATTTGTAAAGCTTGACTAGAACACCATGTTTTATGAAGCATTTGGGAATGATTTTTACTTTTCTTCAAATGCAGGGTCGATCCAATCTCCCCCTAGTTCAGGCAGAAAACCTGTATGTCAGTTTACCACGGTGATTCAGGACCTCTCGCAGGATGCCAGGATGCACAGTGTGGGAGTCCTTTACCTTTCGTGGGGGAGCATATGGGGGAGATGTGAGAAAAGATCAGGCTCCTCGTCCACACCAGCCATGCTTGGATTAACATGTCGATATTAAAGAAAACCTTGAAAGTTGAAAGAACTTTGAATACACCTCAAGGCCCTTTCTAGATAACATAGCTGCACCACCATTTCACCTTTTTTTTCATCAGGAACGAATATCAGAACTGGAGAGATGGATGTTTTTAAAGAATGAGCATCCATGCTTATAAATAACGGTTTCTCTGTTGTTTGAGAGAAAAGTGAACACAAGAGACCAGCAAATCTTTGTCGATTTATTGATGTACTGTGATCAAAAGCTGCACTCAGATCCAGCAGTACCAGAACACAACACCACGACTGAGAGATTCTGCAAGAGTTTCCTAAGTACCGAGGTTTGTCCTGAAACCATGTTGATATTTCTTTTAAAATGTTGTGTTGTGTTTTGTTTTTTTCTTGTCTGGTAGTTTCCCATTCGGGGTCATGGAGAGGGTGCGGAAGACTATCTTAGCTTCATATGGGCAAAGGCAGGGTACATCCCTGGACGAATCACCCGTTCCTTGCAGGATCAGACCTTGCTCAAGGGTACCCTCAGTGATGGTCTAAAGGTGCAGCGGCACCTTGCTACCATCACACCTTTGATCTTTTGTCCGACATGGGGATTGAACCAAGAACCCTCTGCTTCCCTGTCCAATCTGCTATGGACTGAAATGTAAAAGTTGGAAAGTGGATAGAGGTCCATAGGATGTTAGTATCTAAACCACTCTTCTTCAGAAAGGGCCTCAGACTCATTTTGACGGCAGTGTGATTGAAGGAAAAAAAGGAATTCACAATGTTTAACAATTTATCCTCTAAAATGATTAAAAATGACGTGGGGATAGGATCTTAGAGGCAGGCTATTAGGTTGATCTCAGTGAAAACTCTAACCCCTGCATCAATCAGGACAAAAAGTTCAGGTAGGCTAGACAAAGGGTTCTGTTGAGTTAAAATATTGGATGTCATGAGATCAAACTTCCCTCTGATGGTCTACAAAGCCCCCACGCTGAGCAACTGTTGGGACTGTAGAGAACTGCTTAAAATCAGGGTTGGTTAAATAATTGACAGGCAAAAAAGAGGAATTTTGAAGGAATCTTTAGTTAATGTAATAAAAAACAAGGATCCCGCCTGTTCACATAAAGATGTTCATGGAGGATTTCATAATGTACTGTCAAGTTGTTTTTTTCTCTATATGCCCCGGACCACCGTTTCAGTTTTTTTAGTTCACCATTTCTCCATAGGGGTGTAGGCTTCCTCTTGACTGGTTCAGATAGAAATGGAGTTACTGAGTCCAGACGGGATTTCAGTTTACAGATTTTATCAACAATAAAATCACAGGGTGAACCTATAATAACAGCCGGGGAGTTGTGTAAAATCTCAATAAAACTTACAGCCATTTTAGTGGTAAGATATCGTTTCCTCACTGGGGCCTCCTGGAATTTAAAACCAGTGATAAAACTAATGCAGTGGTGGTCAGACACAGCAAAGTCAACAACAGAGGACAGGCCACGAGTTATGACCAGGTCCAGGTTCTGGTTGGAGTGGGCTGTACATGCTGTTTAAAATCCAAACACTTTAAAAGGATTAGAAATGAACTTTTTTAAATACATTTTTGTAAGCAGCCCCAATAAGAAACAAAACATTAAAATAAGAGGGGAGAGGTCCCAGTGACAACAGCTGCATCAGTGCCCAGTCAAGCTTCCGTTAAAAGAAGTTAAGGTTATTGTCCAAAATCAGGCCTTTGGTTATAAAAGTCTGATTTAAAAGAGGGTTTGGTCTGAAAGTGCTATGTAGATGGTCTTTGCTGGCCTCAGGACTCCTGGGGGTGTGATGTGTTTGTGTGGATCTACATAGATCGGGTCATTCTGATTCATAACAACAGTTCTGATTTGAAAGGGCCTGTTGGTGGAAATTATGTCGGGGGGCATTGTCTGGTAGAGAGCTGGTAGATGGTACAGAGGCGCAGAGGACTGTGGTGGGGAGTAATGGTGGAACGGGCGCTGGTGCAAGTAGGTGGGGGTTGTTATAAGAAGAGGTGGGGAAGGCTGGGTTGGTTTGCATTATATACTGTCCTGAATATTATCGGCCAGGAAACAGCTGGTTGGATTCCATCCTGTTTAAAAAGGGTCAGGAGGCCCCAAAACAAATTAAAATTGTCAAAACCAAATCCTGACCTCTACAATTGGACTGAAGCCCGGTAATGAAGGTGAGGATGAGGCCAAAATGCCTGGATCCATGGGACCACACTGGGAGGGGGAGTCTGATTAAAAGAAAGCTTCTTTAATATTTTTAAAGACTAAATCAGTTTTATTTGGTTCTTTTATTCGGACAAGCGTTTGACCCTACGCGGATTAGCACTTGGGTTGTTGAGGGTGGAAAAGAGTACAGCAGCCCAGGAGTGTGTCCAGGGTGAGCAGGACGGGGGCACCAGGGAGGGTGGTTAAATGGCGGGTGGTGGGTGATGACCTTTGTCATCGGGTGTAGGAATCCCCTGTGATTATCCTGGAAGGTGGGAAGAGAGGCCACAGGTCCCTCTGTTTCACGGGTTCAAGATTCCTAGTGCAGGTTCCAGCCAATGGAGGTTGCTCCGGTAGCAGCATAGCTGGGGGAAAGAAAAGCTGTCTGCTGCGTAAGATGGGAGGGGACTTCTTTCTGTTATATATCGTCACCTCCGGGGACATGCAGCCTAGATTAAGTGGCCAGCTACGCCCCTGGCTACAAGTGTTCTAATCTTACCAACACAAAATCAGAGAATTAGCCAGTGATCACCTTAACACAGGTATAACTGAGAATTAAAAACTAAAATCTTCAGGTATGCTGGATTAAATACCTTTTCAGAGGTTTTTGGAATTTTGAAGAGACAGTATGAAACACACATCACCATTTTGTAAAACCTGTATAACATTTTTTATTTGTGTATGTGTGGTAGGAGGTTGTAGCTCTCTGGTTTAGAACACTTTCTATGAAAAATCCTATATAAATAAAATTTGATTTGATTTAATGTGAAAGTGTCCTTGGGCAAGACACCAGGTCCTGATTTGTCTGTGGCACCATGATGATGTGAAAAGTTGTTATATAGTCAATTTACCATTTTTTGAATTAAAAAAAAAAAAAAAAAGCTAAATGAAACATGAATTTCACACCAATTGACATCTGTCCTAGACCTTACTAGAATGTTCTTCTCAGGGGCGTAATAGACAAGTAGACAAATAGACAATAGTAGACAAAAGAAACAGAAAACCGAAATCAAGGCTGCCATGTTCCCCTGAAAATCTTGATTCTTACTTACCCATTATATTGCTTCACATAATAATAAAAGTGAGTAAATTTAAGTTCTATGCTAAAATTTGTCAGATTCTCAAGTTACTCAGGTGATCTCTCAAAAGGTTCTATGTAAGACTATATGTACAGATACAGATACAGTCTACAGCTCTAAGTGTGGTGCATTTTAGTATTGGTGATAATATATGTGAGTGTGTGTGTGTGTGTGTGTGTGTATCTATGTGTGTGATTCTGCCCCTATACTGGTTGGTGAGACCAGGTCACCACCACCCCAACACCAAATCACACCAAACCCAGGCAGGAGGCCTCCAGCAGGGCATAAAGACACAGAACATCCAGCGACACTCAAAGAACAGAGAGGACCAATGATCCCATAGAGCAGTGGTCCCCAACCCCCGGGCTGTGGACCGGTACTGGTCCGTGGATCAGTTGGTACCGGGCTGCCAAGAAATAATTTATTATTCCTGTTGTATTTATTATCTGAGTCTGAGCAATCTTTGATTTTGAAAAATGAACCGGATTCTCTTGGTTACATCCCAGTTACTTGAGCGCCAAAAGTGATCATAATGAGTAAAAAACAGACTGAAAGTTTCTTCTTGAAGGGGAAAAGGCCCAGATTTAGATTTAGATTTGCAATATAAACAGTCTAAGTGTACCTACCAACCCCCCCCCCCACAGTCCGCAGTAAAATTGTCAAGAATTGTCAAGCATTGCCCGGTTTCAATGCTAAAAAGGTTGGGGACCACTGCCATAGACAACCCCCCCCCGCTCCCCCCCGAGGCAGAACAGTGAAGGACTGCTGAAGGGGCTCCCACAGCAAGAGGCCCCAGGACTGGTGTACCAGGGACAGCACACTCCTAAGCCCCAGTCCCCCCCACCAGCACAGGGACTGGAGCACCCACAGGCCACAGCCCCCAGGTCGAGAGCGAGGATCCACCCCAAAGTGTCCCTGCAGCACCCAGAAAGGGACACGTCTCCCGCCTCTTGGGACGGGGGGTGAGACGAGATAGCCCATGCCTCTTCCACACACTCACACAACACATTCACACCACGTGTGTCCTCCCCCCTGTGCTCACGCCCAAACACGCACACATAAACAGACACACACACTCACACCCACAAGCGTACACAATGTGTTGGAGCAGAAATGAAACCTGAAATGACCCACAAGCGTACACACTGTGTGTGAGGAATCACCCCCGCACAGCTCCGCCCTCCGGGCTGAAGACGGTAGACATTTTTATTTAAATGTTAATATGAATTGAAATAAACATGTATCACCCTTCGCCACAGTGTTGTGCAAGATGTGTGTTGATGAGTGTTGTCTAACACTGTGATTAAAATCTTGGGGAGGGGCGGGGGTGCTCCAGTGTTGGCTGACAGTGATCCTCCCCCCCCCCCAGTCCTCCAAGGGCTCTAGGTGTTTATAGTGCATTTAAAAAAAGAAATTGGGTGCAGATAACTGTGGACAGAGGGTTTAAGTTTTTATTGTTGAAGCGACAACATCTGAAAGATTTTGGAATGAAGCTTCTGGCAACGTTAACTGTGCAGATACAAAGATGCAGTAACAAGTGGGTCTCACTTCCACCTTCCCACAGACTTGATTTTACCAGTAAGAACACGAAATAAAGGGAATTCTCTTTTTTTTTGACTCTTTGAGTATTTCCCCCTGCCCCACCGTGGCAGCTGTAAAATCCGTCAACTCCTGTTCAAGGAGCTTTTCCTCTTTATCACATCTTCAGCTCTAAATCCCCTAGTGATGGTATTAAAGATACGCTGTATGCAGCTCTTGACTGAGCTGAAAATCCCTTATGTCAAAATCACTTCCAGAATACACATACTCTCCAGATGAATGTTTTTTTTTGTGAGCCCAAAGACAGTAAAAATCTAAAAACCGTGCAACAGAGCCTGTTAATACACTTCTAAGCTAATAATGGCTTTAATGGGAAATGGGAGATGAGGAAAACATATTTACTTTTTTCGTGATTCTGTTACCCAAACCTTGTTCAATATTCAAAACTCTGGGGGGATTTCATGAATCATTCATAGTAAATTAAAAATTAAATGATGTGATAACCATAGTGCCATATGAACAACTAAATGAAGAGGAGCAGAATGATTAACAGAAGGAAAAAACTTCTTTTGTCTGTGCATTTGTCATGAGGAGAAGAAAGAGAAATTTAACCTGCAACAAGCAGGGTGAGTTTCTTCATCACCAAAGCTCAGACTTGTGTGTTTTACTCACATGAATCAGTGATTGTTCATTTTATCATGATGCCATTTTTATTTTCAACACCATTTCATTTTTCATTTCTGCTGCTAAACTAATTTCATCACAGTGTGCAGCACCATAGTAGGTAACATGTCAGTTTAAGTTGGTGTTAGTTAAGTTAATGATACTCATTAAATTCCCAGACAAATTCCTGAAAATAGCAACCATCATGCACTCTTCACAGAGGACTGGTGTTACTTTTTAGTAGTTGGAAATTCAGCTTCCACACAGGAAAAAAACACATAGAATTGACTTGTCATTGTCACAACATCTAAGCTGAGAGGAACAGCATCAGCTTTAGGGAATTATGGGCATTTCATTTTTGTTAGTCTCTCATTCTGATTCACATTAACTGGTCGACTGTTGCAGAATCACTTAAATACAATTAGTGGAGCCTTTCTTTCATAAAGCCACATCCCTTTGACCTCACTGAAGCTATGGAACAGAAAAACATTACCAGTCAGATGAAACTACCACTGGTATTTCCTGCATTTTAGACCATTAAAACTAATTTTCAAAGGCATTATAAGTTTTCCTCTGCTAAAAATACCAATCATTGAATGGGACCTGAAGTCTCTGATGATGTGGAGTCTGCACATATATATGTAGGAATAAATAAGTATATATCTCCAATGCATTGCTAAATACATCCATTATTCATATGAGTTTAAATTGGGGCACAGAAGAAAGCTTCCCCTATCTTAAAAGCAGTCACAGTATATTTTTGTTCTGCTAACTAGGTATATTCCTGGGGTAGACTTTGGTGTGATGAGACAGTTCAGCAGAGGTACTCGCTGTGCCAAAGTTACAACTGTAAACTTTATTTCCCCGTTTGAAAAAAGACAATTAAACTTCAGTGAGAATAAAGCACTCAACTGAGGGAAAAGGACTTTTTTTTCATTTCCTCAGAAATCTTGCAACAGTTGCTCTAACAAGCAGACGTGTCGTCTGGTCTTGTCAGATCACATAAAGGACGGTTTTGTCCCACCACTTGGCCCGTGAACGTGGTCGCCTGTCTAGCATCTGATGCAGTGTGTCAGGAGCAGGCAGGGCCTGGGGGGAGCTGGGGGAGGCCGGCTGCTTCTTTAGCCACCTGTCCAGATGTCTGGCTCACATTCAGACACTTTAGAGGCGCTCTGCTCACATCCTGAGAACACAAGCACTGCCAAGCCAAAGCGCCGTCATAAGTGCAAACCTCCCCATCCAGCAGCAGCTGCTCAGCTGTGTACGTCAGCTGAACCTGACACACCCTTCAGATCTGAGTTTGTAATGACTTTCCAGGTTAAACATTTGCCATATCTACTGGGGACATCTATTTTGTGTTTACACATGGGGAAGGAGAGCACTTCCAGTCCAGTTTTCCAGGCCCCCATTATTCACCGGTGAACGTCTCCACCTCAGGAGCATGGTGGTTCTGATCAACCCCGGCCTCAGAGACTCTAAAGGACTGCCGCTAATGCGTCCTCATCCCAGGTGATCGACTTTTGCTCTGAATTGTCTTTGACTTGTTTCCCCTCTGCCTGCCTCAGAGGGCATATTGGCCTCCAAATTGTCAGCCAAAGATTTAGAAAATTCCATTTCAATGCTCTTTTTACAGCTCATCATCATGTGATGATCAAAAGGCCTAAAAACCAGTGGTGCAGCGGTTAGAATCTCATTGGGGGCTTGAGTTAGCATGTTGTCCCATCTGTACTCCATCTTCCTCTCACAGGACAAAGGCATACAAGGGGGGGGGTTCCTTTAATCTGGCTTTACGTGTGAATGGTTGATTGTCTTTGCGTGTTAGTGCTCTGATGAGCTGGGGACTTGTCCAGGGAGTACCCCACCTCTGGCCCCAAAGGCACCTGGAACGAGCTCCTTTATGACAGCCAGCTGCTGGTCAAGTCAGTTCAGATTATCTTCTTAATTATGGCAAAGGTACAGCCTTATTACCTCTGCTGCAACTGGAGCCAGAAGAGTTAGAGGCTGAGATTCAGACCATGTTTATTCTAATTCACACAGATCTCTCTGTGTCTTGCTCCCTTAGTAAAAATAGAGTCTGTAGTGTCTGAGCTGTCACATGTCACAGAGCAGCTTATTCTCCTCCACCTCGACCTCCTATAAGGTACTGCACCAGTTATGGGTTTCTGTGAAGCTCACGTCCTCACCTCCGCATGTGTTCTTGCACTGCTGCTTGTTTGAAGCTGTGAAGGGTCAGGATCTCCATGTGAGCTTCTCATCCAGCTGGGTTTTCTCAACTGACACTCCTCAGGAAGTCATCCTTTCCCTTCCATTCCTCCAAGCGATGGCTAATCAATAGCTGCCTGCTCTTCTCTCTTATTTCTTCTAATTCAATATTAGCACTACATGCATGATTGACAGTAATTCCTCTTCCTTGGTTTCTGAAATAGCTCCTATTTTTTGTGTGAGTCTTGTTGCTTTTTAGATTTTCTTTATAGGACTATGAGGATGAGAAATGAACCAAAACTGGAGCATGCCATCACATTATCATATACTGTAGTAGGTAAATGGGTAGCTACAGATACAATCACCTCAGGTGAACATTTTTATTAATTTTTTTCAATGTGATTCTGTGAACTATACTCCTACCTGTAGGGAATAAAAGTATGTGACTGAAAGTGGTTTATATTTTCAATCTGGACAAATGACAAAAAAAATAATTCATTGACTAACTTCCAATGTGCTCTAATTAAGTCTGGTAAACTAAATGAAGGTAAATGAAATGAAATAATACATTCATTCATATTCATTCATACACACACACATACATACATACATACATACATACATACATACATACATACATACATACATACATACATACATACATACACACATACATACATAGATTTGGAATCGACCATAAGCTCCCATGTGTGAAGACCTGTGAGATGTTTTTTAACATCACCATTAACTCCACCATTGATTTCACATCACATTGATTTAGAAAAGTACAGCTGGACACAGCTGCATCCACCAGATAAGAGCAGAATGAGAAAGGTATCTGAGGTGACGCTAGACTGCAACACAGTCTTGCTTTCAAATCCATAACTCAAATGCATCCAAGAGCCTAAGAGAAGCTCACGAGGAAACAAGAACTGTTCCAGAAGTGAATCAACACTGTCAGTTCTCCCACTGACCGCCTGAAGGAGGTAAGTTACTAAAAATTCGAAACGGGTTTGAAAAGAGATTCATACTTACATCTAGAACATTCCTCAGTCCTCACTGCTGTCTCATCAGACTAGATAGCATTTATAACACCCACATGCCTTCACAATATACCGATTCATGCCCATATAAGTAATTTGACAGAGTTTCTGCCTCTACACTAAGGTCTGCAACATAAACACAGCATTTCATTAAGACCTGTAATCCAAAAGTAATAACACACTTCTCATAAAACTGCCAAAAAAAGCCAATTTCATATTAAGCCAAATATGTGTTTCCCCAAATATTTGCTATATCAGCTGTGTGTGCAATTTCTTCCAGTTTTCAGCGTTTTTGCCTTGTTGTACGGCTGTTTTTAAATTCTCTACCCTGCTTGTTGACCTGAACAAGAGAGAGTCTTTCTGCAAATTAATAATTCTAATATCAGGCCAGAGGTCCTGCAGACACCCACTATCAACACGCATGTGAATGTCAGAGCATAGACGTGTCGCCGATGTTGACACTGACCAGCATATCTCTTTCAACACATCTGGACACGGACACACATGCGTTCAGTCCCAACGTATCTGACCCCAGCTAATCCAGTTTATCTCAGAGCCCAGGTACCCAAGTGCCAGTGATAATTAAATCAACAGGCAGAACATGACCAACCTCTCACCCAAGCCACTTCAATCAATGGGCTTTTACTCTGAAGTGCCATACTGGTGGGAAAAAGAACAATCTAAACAGATTAAGGTCTCAGCCTTCGAAGCCTGGGTGACTAAACTGTGATGAAAATGTAGTGCCTCATATTGTGCACCTAGTGGGGGCTTTCGAGGAAACCCTCTTCTCAGAACATCTAGAAAAGAAGCTCTGGGTGCTGATGTGAGTCAGGGTTCAATGAGTTCGGTCTGTTAGCAATGTAGGACCTGAGACATGAAAACCGTTTCACATGGCCACAGAGGCTGTAGGGAGGGACTGTTTATGTGTACTGCAGCCCACCAGACAATCGTGTTGTCTTCATAGGGCACCAAAAGTTCACCAAAAAACAGGAAGGGCCCTGAGTTTGTCTAGGGAGCATAAAGTCACGTCTTTCCCAAGGTCAAATCTCTGGTTAATCAATATTCCTGCAGCAGTTCAACTGTGAAAACAAGATGACTCTGTATGCAAATCAGACTGAGCACGCAGAGGAATGTCTTAAAATTAAAACTGAAGAAATTGGGTAAAATCTGCTGAGAATCTGAGACGTATTAACACAGACTGGTGCTGCAGCCAAAGATGCTGACATCAATACTTGAACTTTTTCCTAACTCATATTCCATATAAACAGCACTCTTCTTTACCCCTCCATATATCAGCAGTAGGACATCTTTGTTTTTGATATCTTCATATGTAATGCTGACGCTTTATTCAAAGGGATGTTTTGAAGATGTCGTTCCGTCTGTCACTGCTTTGTTTGCCTGCCACTGAACCAGCCCATCTGAGCCGGTATCCAGAGTCCCACAGCTCTGTGGAGAGCACATGGTGGCTTTTTTAAAGGAATAGAAAGATGACAAAATATTATAAATTTCACAATTTTGCTCCTTCATATGCACCATATACATCCACTATGATTTTATAAAACATGCAGATCAAAGGTCAGGTTGTCATTCTGGAATTATCCTGTTTGGAGAGAAATGAGGAAGGATGCAGCTGAGCTGGTGGATGACCTATTCAGCATCATCTCAGCCATCAGGGAAGTCACCAGCGACCTGAGAGAGACCTGCTCTAGATGGACCTGCTCTAGATGGACCTGCTCTAGATGGACCTGCTCCAGATAGACCTGCTCTAGATGGACCTGCTCCAGATGGACCTGCTCTAGAGGGACCTGCTCTAGAGGGACCTGCTCTGGGTGGACCTGTGAGGCCAAGCATGCATCTTTTAAAGGAGGGAGGGAACCAGGCTCACTCTACTAAATAATGCTCTCTCATTTGGCTCCAGCGGTAAACCGTTTACTTCCTAACTCATCACCAGTTGACCAAACCTTCAATTTTGTCTGATCTGGATTAGTTTAATTTTGAGCCAGGTCATGACAATGTCTTGACCTTGACACACATGACTTATGTTGTCTGAAGATATATCTGAGATGTAGCATGATGTCAACAAGAGCATGAAAATCAAAAGTCATGATGCTTGAATGTTAATCATGGCGACACCGTGTGGGTGGTGACAGCGACAGTCACAGATCTGAACGTTGAGTTCAGATTTAATCAGCCTGAATTTACAGTAGATCCTCCTCTTTTTGCTCTGCTGTAGAGAATAGCCATCCATTGATCCATTTTCTAGTCCTTTGTCCATTAACAGGGTCTGTGGGAGGTGGTATCCCAGCACACCATGTACAGAATTGCTTTTCTTTGGAAAAGGAGTAAAAGGAGAATCCATAGGTCTAAACTGATCGATTTATCGTGTTCCAAGATGTGATTTCAGTCCACTTTATGTCATTTTATGGACAAGTTGAATGGTGCTCACAAAGCACACTCATCTTCACTTGTAAATGTCGCTACTTTACTCATCTACATCCTCGTAAAACACTTGACATTTATTGCTCACTCAAAAAATGTCATCTAATTGCCCCCGTGTCTTTTCTGCGAGAAGAACAACAAACACGGGCACCTCCTTGCATCTTCCGTCATTGCATCTCTGCAGAGCTTTGCTGTTTTATTTTCTTTTTCCTGTGCAGACTCAAAGATTCTTCTGTGCTTCATCTCCTAAAAAAAATATTTGAACCCCTTTAAAACGAACGTTAATGTTTGCATCTCTGCAGATTACGCTGTGGTTAAATGTTTGATTTCCTATAAGCCCCCGCGCTGGCTGCTGATGTCAGGGGACTAGCCCCCCCCCACCCACTTGCAGCTGCACACACACTGCAGATGCACCCATAACCGGTGCAGATGATTTGTCAGCCTTGTGCGGCCAAGTGAGCTCTAATCTGCAGTACCTTACAGCTGACAACGGTGACTAAGTAGCCAAACATTCAGTATTGACTGTTTCCCCAGGACAGCTGCCACAAATGGACTGAAAAAGGTAACAACATCCTCCAGGGACAGCGGCCCCGGCCCACCACCGTACGCCCACACACCCGCTGCTCTGGGCTGCATCCGTGGCTGATGAGTCACACTGGTGCTCCCTCAAAGTGGGCGTCACATCAGCTCCCCACTTGATCTTTCCAGCTTCCTTAATTAGCATAGTGGCATAATCCCTGAAGGGGACCTCCGCAGGTTGCGTGTTCCCGTCAAACGCCCGCTGCAGTGGCCAGGGTGGGAGGAAAAGGGAGAAATGATAAAAGACAGGAGCTACAGAAAGGGCGATGGTGCCCTTTCTCAGTAATTAAAGTACTGGTTTTGATGCTTTTATATTGTGAATGAAAAAAATCACATATTTTTAGCATCAACTAAAATGTGCTGCTGATTTTCAGACACTCTTTGATGCAACTGCTAGGTGGCAGTGCAGCACAGTCTCTCTATCGCTCTCTGTCTCTCACTCTGCCCCTCTCTCTCTCACTCTCTGTCTCTCGCTCTCTCTCTGTCTCTCTGTCTCTCTCTGTCTCTCTCTGTCTCTGTCTCTCTATGCCTCTCTCTATCTCTCTGTCTCTGTCTCTCTGTCTCAGTCTCTCTCGGTCTCTCTCTCTCTCTCTCTCTCTCTCTCTCTCTCGCTCCCTCTCCTTGTCAGTCTGTCTGTCTAGCTGTGCACATGTGCAACCTTTCCAGATGAGAGGACGCAGCTTCCCCTGGCCAGTACAAGGCAGATTAAGGGGATAATCCCGATTTAACAGACCTTATTATCTTTTATTTAGTGGTATCCAAGTATCTGTCTCCGGAGTTCCTGCCACGGGATGCTGATGCTGTGCCAACAAGATCTTTGACTAAAAAAAAAACAAAAAACAAAAACAAAACTGACTTTGCTTGATCTAGCCTCCTTGAAATCGTGTTTCTTTTGGGCGACCGTTCCGGTGGGTCCTCTTGTGAGTGCATGTCCAGGGGTCAGCGCTGGAGCAGCAGCCATATCTGTCCGTTTGATTAAATTACTCTAATGTAATTGTCCCTTGTGCTCAGGCTCTCTAAAGAAGGCTCTGCTGTTAAGTGCAGCGTAATTGAGAAGAAATTGATTTTCTTCACCTCACAATGCCTGGTATTGACTGACCATAATTTAGATGCAAGGCTAAAGGTAATCAATGGGGGCAATGATCAAAGTTAACACCGGGCTCTTTCTCCGTGTAATAACACAACCAGCCGATGTAGCAACCACCTCACAAATTAAACTACGTCCTGAGTAGTTTAACTGACATATGAAATCAACTGTCTGACAAGGGGATGTTTACGTGTGTGTATAGTGTGTTTGTGCATGGTGTATAAGGCTTAATGTGTTTACTAATGAATGCCTCATAATGAAGGAGACCTAAGTGCTGTAAATATCCATTCTCATTATCACCACTTCTCTTGGAAGATCTCTCAAATGTGACCATACGGTTGATTGTATAGGGGATGTTTGGCCCTGTTCACATCTATAGTCCCCTCCCCAGCCAGTTGGAGCCAGCCTTCAGTCAGTTATGGCTCCTTGCGCTCACTGAACTGCTCGTTCCACTGTAGGTGTCATAGAATAAACGGTGGAGAACTTCATCCGCGTGCCTCCTCATAACTCAGGAGATTGATGCTTGGCGGGGTTTCATCTGTCACCACTTCATCCATCTCTGCTGCGGAGCCCTGCAGGTGACCTGAACCTAAATCACATGTGAGGCCTCACGAAGGTCCCCCAGGACAAAATTAGATCAGTGTGTACCTGTCACCTTTATGAAATATGGAATGGGCTGAATCGTAGTTGGGCTGGGGGTAAGTCAGGGCTTCACCTTCCCCTAATACACTGAAAAAACTGTGAAATAGCACATATGTATGGGGAAAAATGTGCCTGGTTGACTGGATAACAAGCCAGCTACACTTCCTCTAATCAGCTGAGCACAGCTTTGGATCACTACACAAAAGCAGCAGCCACAGATGCTAATACCGACATCCTCTGACAGGATAAAACCACCACAGCCATGTTACCGAAGAAGCAGCAAAAAGCAGGCAGACTGTAGGCATGCATCCCAGGTATGCATGTCCCCAGGCAGCCAGCTCCAGATGAGTGATGTTTACTCGAAACAGCTTCATACCAAGGCCTCCCTGCTGACTCGCTGCGGCATGATTTGGCGTGCAGGTGTACACATCATGATCAGCAAACACTGGCGAGACGAGCTCCTTTTGAGGGCTGTCTCTGCAGATGTCCCCCCCCCCCACCCGCTCTCCCAGCAGAGGCGCATGTTCGTGGTTGACGCTGGTGCATCTGCACATCAAACCGCATCCCAGGAAAATCATTGCCAATGCAAACTTTTGTAGCCAGTCTTTGGGGTAAAGGCTACCTGTCATCTGACGCCATCCTTCAGAGCGGCAGGCCTCTAACCGCAGCACAGCACGGAACATGCCTGACGCTTCTCCTGGAGACAGCGGGGCTATAGGCTTATAAAGGCCATGTGAAGGGCCTTTTGTGTCACTTATGGAACAGGGTGGGGAATTCTTTGACTTTGGAGTGGAATTTCTATCAATTAAATAACATGCGTGTGGTCAATTCTATATGCATAACCAAATGATTATTCAGTTTGCTAACAGCAAGGTTAAGCCACAGAGCCTGCGTTGCATATTTTACTGTTTTTATGAAAGTTCTTTCTACTCACAGTCTGATGTCTACTCTCAGAAAAATAAAATCTGTGTTTGGGATGTTAGTCTTGCTATAAAAGATGATGAAAGAGAGGGATTCATTCACTCGGGCCACACAACCACACAAATCAACAAGCATGTGGGGCTTTGTGAATCCTCTGGATAAGGTCTTTACTTCCATGTATCAGTGAATACACTGTCATAAAATGACATAAAGCTAAATGAAAAATGAAAAGAAAAAGGAAATTAGAGCTACCAGAATAACAAAATGAGAACAGGTTAGGGTTAGTTTCTGCACCTGTGGTTCTGAGTTTCAGGTCCAATATATAAACCAGTAATCTCAGTGACAAGACAACTGTTTCATCGACCTTTGAATCAAAAGTTTTCCATAATTCCATACTTTTCTATCTTTTATCAATTGAAGGGTGGAATTTACAGGATAATTTCTATTCAAAACACTTCTGGGATTTCTGTACGAGGGTTTTCCCTGGCAGAAAGACCTTAAGGCCAACACATCCTGTGTGCATAAATCAAAATAAAGCAAAGCAATATACTGGAAAATGCATTTCTCTTTGTGCTGTATGTACAACTCCACAGCTTCTTCCATGTTCTCAGAATTTTCCACTTTAATGATACCCAGTTTATTTATGACAAACGGCGTGCTGGGTGTAGGCATGTTTTGCTTTTATTTTGCTTTCTTGGGAACATCTGTTTTACACGTCCATGACTGTCCAGGAGTGCAGCATCAACCAAAGCTATCCGGGCGAATCGTAATGAGGATTTACAGAGAAGTAGGATGGTGAAACGCGCTTATTTGCTCGGTCCGACGCCAAACTGACCAGCTCAAAAATGAGATAAGAAGCACAAACGCTTCTGTAGAGTGAAACAAGTGAAAAATAGAAAATCCTCTGTTTCTGGCCAATCATTGAAAGTGCACACACTTTTTCACCACACACACTCAGTCTGACAGAGCCAATTGATTTCTGTACAAATGGTTTAGACTCCCTGAAATGTATCCACAATCAGCATTAAAGGGGAGGATTGATGTTGTTGGATGGCCTCCAAGTGATTAAAAGAACACATTGCTTATGAGACATTTACATTTGCAACAGGAGAAAGTGAGTTATGCCTCTATCCCATTGGACTGTTGCTAATAAACATGGAATAAGTGCCACTCACTAAGGAGTATGTAGGGAAAAATTGGTTTTGTGACATCAGTAATAGGTATTTGTGAAGAATGTTGCCCATAAAAGCTAATAGATTGAAAATGTCAACTCTTAAATTTCAAGCTGTGTGCTTCTTTTCATCCTGTTCTTATCTCCAGAATTCATTACTTTAGGCACAGGGGTAAAAATGAATCTGCAAACCTCCAAGTCCTTATAAATAATCGCACAAATAAAATGAAAGGCTATTTTATGTAAATACAACCTGGAACATGTATGTGTGAGAGGGAGGCTGGAAGGGGGAGAAAGCTTAAAAATAAAGTGGCATGTAAATCAAAAATGCTGGAAAGTGTTACATCCTGTATGAGATTAACAGCGTCTCTGAGCTCAGCACCAACTATCACAAATATCTCCAGAACACCTGGCGGTGTGTTCTAGTGGTCTGCTGCAAAACTATACAACAGATGATTCCTCTTCTGGTGTTATGACACATGGAAGTGTCTTTTGGATTTATGTAAGGAGAGAACCTTATTAATAGATACAATCTGCATAAATCTAAATAGAATTCATAACAGAGAAAACAGGTACATGCATCATGTACAAACAACAACAGTTGTGCTTTCCAGTGAGCAATCTCATTCCTGCAGTTCCACAAAGGGACCTGTCATTCCATCTATATCTCACTTTAGATATTTCAGAATCAATTTTACACAGACTTTCTCTATACTATACAAAAAACACTCCATACTCCTTATCGATAAACTAAAAATAACAATTTACAGAATTGGTCCATTAATCTTTCACTGGCTGGAAAGATCAACTGTTTTAAAATGTGTTACCCTGATTCCTCAACTATTTTCAGTGTCTTCATACATTTCTCCCAGAATCCATTATTGAATCCATTGATAAAACTAAGTCAACATTAATTTGCGGGGGGCCAGAGCCCCTAGAATACAACAAAAGGATTGCAGGGTGGCCTAGGTCTGCCAAATTTGCTTCACTGGGCGGCCAATATTCAGAAAATCATACACTGGTTTCACACGCCAAAGCTGTCGTGGTGTGAAATTGAAAATGATTCATGCATTTTGACATCCCCCTGCCTTGGTTACTTCAAGTCTCCCTCTGTCTACTCAACCTTATACATCCAACCTCTTGTTATCAAAGCTTTACGAATCTGGTCACAATTTGTGCCATCGGTGACAATCAAGCTTTTGTCCCATCTGGATGAGACAATACCTTTGCCCTGTCGACTTGGCCTCTCCAAATTTAAGGATCTTTTCAATGGAGGTGCCTTCTCTGTCAAAAATTCAACCTCCATGCTCAAATCATTTCTGATATTTCCAGATGCCACATTTCATACAAAATTTAGCTTCACACTTCTCCGATGCACCTCCCCCTACTGTTATGGATGACATCTTCCAAATTCCCCACAATCACAAAGGCTTCCTTTTGAGAATCTATTGCAGCATATCTTCTCACTTTATCACTTTTATCAAAAAAAAAAAAAAAAAAAGAGAAATCGAGGAGGAGCTTGGAGATGTAATGCCTGAGGAATCCTGGACTGAGGCTCTGAAGAGAGTTGATGGAACCACTTTGTGTTTTAGGCTAGATGTAATTCTGTTTAACCACCTCCACTTCTCCAAGGCTAGATTGGCCAGAATTCATCCCGAGGTGTATGAGAATTGTAACACACACATCCTGGTCTTCCCTCCTATATTTGTCCGAATATCGGTCAGCTGTCTTCAGAATTCTCTCACAGACACAATTTGCAAACTAACACCTACTCTGCCATCTGTGGAATAGTGCCAAATGACCAGCAGGCTATCAATGAGCATGAGGACATTATAGGCCCCACTTTGTATAAAATAGAAAAATTGATCTGTTCACATAACTGTTTTTGTGTGCTTTGTTCTCCACAGAAAGCATCTAAAAATGGGTCTAAGCATCCTGGGTTCATATTAAGGTTGGGTGGTGGTTGGTGTAAAGCAAGGTGCTCAGCATGGTGGCAGAGAAAACCAGTGGAATTAACTCTGCATGAAGAAATGGCTTCTGCAAAGACAGGTAGGTTTCTTTCTCTCTTTTTCATTAAAACAAAAGCTGATCAAAGCTCTTGACATTAACAGATTATCAGTGTGATCTTTGTTTTTTGTTTGTTGTGTTCCTTTTCTTTGTCTTGTTTTATTTCATCAGCAGGGATTAAAATTCCAGATTTGTCCAGTCATCTTTTTAATCCCAAATTGTAACAAACATTCACACCAAAACCAAATCAAATATTTTGTATTCACATTAAAGGACCTTAAGTGACATGTACAGCAGAATGCTTCAATTTGAGAGGCTATCATGACAAAACATTATCTTGTGTGACATTGTTCACTAGCTGATGAGCCAGTTAAAGGCAGGAGTTACTGACGATGACTGAAGCGAGTTCTAAAGAGAGTAAGATTGCAAAATGGGAACCGGTGGCAGTGTGAAGGAGCACTCAACTCTCCTACTCTGTACTTCACAGGAAGGTGGAGGAAGAGGAGCTCAGACAAAAGGGAGAGGTGTTTATGATGCTGAACAGAAACACAAATGAAAACATGTTGCCAATGAGAGTCACTAGGTGGAGACTAAATAAGATCTAAATTCACTGCACAAGCATCGACTGAAATCAGTCCAGAAAAACAGAGAGCTGCACTCAAAGACGATTTCCCCTCCACTTGATATGCTGATCACACCTGGACTTATTTCTTTATCCTAGTTGGAAGAAGAACCTCCCAAGTTGACACTTATTTAATTGGTTATCCATGTGGTAGAAGGGGAGAGAACAATGGAGGAGCTGGGTCTTTGCATTAAAATTGCAAATGGGTTTGCATGTTATTTGTATGCACGCCTCATGCTTTGTGATGCATCCCTACATAAACAGCCATGTTGCTGTGGCTGATGATGAATACTTTGGGTTTGAAATGCACAGAACCGTGACCTTTGTGCAGTGATTGACTTTAACCTAATCTGCAGCTATCAGATGATATGGATTACTATTTAGACAAGTACATGGTCCTTCACGAGGTTAAAGGTCAGAGAGTGCTCCACAGCAAGGTCTCCTACCGATGCCTCCCTGCCAACCTCAGACAGACAAATTGCTGCTATCATACTAAGTATTAACTCCTGTAGCTAAACACTGGAAAGAAACTCTATGGATATTTTTTTTGGAAGTAAGGATTATTAAAGTAATTCTTTTCTGACTGATTCATTGTGTCATTCAACCATCAATAGCTGCTCTGACCTTGTGGGTCAGAAATCCTTGAACGGCATGTATTAAAATGATATTTTTTGTAGTATTAATTGAACTTTGAACAATCCAACATACGAAGGACAAAGAGTTCATCATTGAACTGTAAAAGGTCCTTTGGCTCAGACATACTTTTGAAACATTGCTGTTATCATATCCTTTCAAATTATTTTTCTCTGATTGTGGGGAGATTTCTGCGAGGCAGCCTTGCTGAATCATTTATAAACCTTATGTCTAGTATAAAAGTGTCGCTCTGCTCCATGGCAGACCTGCACTTCACTGCAGGTGTTCTTGCAAATGTGATCTTTACAGCCTGCTGCATCATGCAAATCATTTTAAAACCACTGCAAGAGGGAAACACTTAAAGAGATTTACAGAAATTGTGGTCATAACATCCAATTTTGGTCACAATATTTCTGATGGCTGGAGTCGTGGAGAACAATTTGTTCAGACCTGCAGTTCAAATGTAAAATGTGATTACATGTAATATAATCATGATAAAGGTATTTAGGATAAATGTTGTAAAATAGCAAATCACATGTATCAGCTGCATGTTTAAATTGTGCTCAGTTACATTTTACCAAAATAATATAATACCTTGCATTTTGTAACTGGTTAAAATGTCTGCAGGTGGAGAAGATGGCTACACACAGTTTTGGATTCAAACAGTTTCAGTTTTTTTCCCAAAGGAAATACCGTAGCATGAATAATGTTGATGAGAATCTTCTATTGGATTGGGTTGTTTCTTTTTGTGAGGGTCACTCTTTTCTCTCTTTTAATAATAATAATAATAATAATAATAATAATAATAATAATAATAATAATAATAATACATTGTATTTAACAGCGCCTTTCTGGACACCCAAGGTCACTTTACAAAGAATAAATAGACACTAAAATGAATAAAAACAGGAGACAATTAAAAGGCAACAATACAATCAAAGGGAGAAGGCAGATTTGAACAGCAGATAATTTGTACAGCAGATAATTAAATGACAAAAAAAAAAACAGGTGGGTTTTGAGACTGGATTTGAACTGAGGGAGAGAGGCGATGTTGCGTAGGTCTGGTGGGAGAGAGTTCCAAAGTTTAGGGGCAGAGCGGCTGAAAGCTCTGCCCCCCATGGTGTGAGACGTGATGATGGTATGGAGAGGTGAAGGGAGGAAGAAGACCTGAGGGACCGAGGGGGGATGGAGACGAGGAGAAGGTCAGTCAAATAGGGGGGGCAAGGTTGTGGATGGCTTTGAAAGTATATAAAAGAATCTTAAAGGTAATATGGAGATGAACCGGGAGCCAGTGAAGCTGCTGGAGAACAGGGGTAATGTGATGAGTGGAGGGGGTTCTGGTGATGATGCAGGCAGCAGAGTTTTGGACCAATTGGAGTTTCCGGAGGGATTTGTGGGGGACACCGAAAAGGAGTGCATTGCAATAGTCAATACGGGAGGTGACGAGGCTGTGGACTAGGATGGCAGTGGCGTGGGGGGAGAGAGAAGAGCGGAGACGATTGATATTGCGTAAGTGAAAATATGCGGACTGGGTAATGTTATTGATGTGGGATTGGAAGGAGAGTGAACTGTCCAGGATGACACCCTCCTTCCTCTTTTATAACACAACTACAATAATGATTAGTTGAATGGCAGGAAGACTTCATAGCTAATGACTAATGTAGTTTACTGCCAAAATTGTGTAACACGTATGTACATTTTATGCATTTATTTTTCTCAAAAATATGTGACATTGTGGCAATGTTCACTTGCAATCTCTTTTCTCTTTTTTTTTATAAAGGTTTAAAAGACAACAAGATATTTATAATAAATTCACAGTCATAAATTGTTGTGATTTTGTGTTCCAACCATGCAGAGCTAGATAGAAAATCAACACAAAGTAGCAGGACAGTAGTAGCAGTAGTAGCAGCCTGTCAGATACAATCAGTTGCCCACAGTCACCAAAAGCCCAACACTTTACAGCGATGGCGAACAAACTGCAACATTTATTTTTGTCAGTAATCCACTTGGTCTTAAACAAGGTAAAGCACTCTGAGAAAAACACTTTAAAGTTGGAACTTGAAGTAGTTTGGAGGAACAAAACACCAGCAAATGTCTGAGCCCAAGAGAGTTGGATTAGATTAAAAAAAAGTAATACATCTTAAACAAGTATTGTTATATATTGCTGAGACAATTAAGATATTTAGTGTCCTCTAAAGGAAAGTACAAAGAAAGTTTTATTTGGAGACACAAGCGTGCGTGAATCATGAGACTGCCATCAAAACTCATTGTTTTAAAATTATTATTGCAAAGTGTCTTAAGTAGTTGATTGATTGATCATCTATGTCACGGTGCATTCCTGGATGAGTCTCCAGGACCCTCTGAGCATTTGGGGGTTCAATGGTGTGCTGAAGGTACCTCAGGAGTGCTCTGAAGGTTTTCTGACAGCTGTCCTAAAACCAGCACACCTTCCAACATGGGGATTGAACATATCCAAATATAGCAACAAAACTGTGCATCATGTAGAAGATGACTCAAATAGCCTTAGGCATTTGGTGACCATGATGCCTGAAAAGCACCGCAGCAGCAAAAAGCTCAGATCCAGAGACAAGAACTCATAAGTGTGCTAATATGATCACACTAAATACAATGAGAGGAGGCACCCAAAGGCTCCTCTCTGTGTCTCGAGATCACAACCATTCCATAGGTGGCTTCAACAGCTAATATT
This sequence comes from Lagocephalus sceleratus, assembly GCA_911728415.1. NCBI lineage: Eukaryota > Metazoa > Chordata > Actinopteri > Tetraodontiformes > Tetraodontidae > Lagocephalus > Lagocephalus sceleratus. The sequence goes on along the minus strand of CAJVRN010000036.1, from coordinate 12,308,734 downwards.
TACCATCCACATATAACAGCCTAGCTGCAGTTAGATTATGAAGTTGTTGCACCTTTTTGAAGTAAAGTTTTCCACCGCTGACTGATGTCTCCCCATCTCCACTTTTGTCACTGAATGTTTGTCTCCTTTTTTTTTGCAAAGTATATAAAAACAACCTCCCCATTATTTTTACGTGTGACATTATATACTGTTGGCGTGTGCTTATCAGTCTGTCACAAAACTGGAACCGGCTTCATTATCTTCTTTGCAACAGTGCAACTGCAACAAGTGAGCAGAGTTGGGGAGGAGAAGAATATACCCTGCAGTGAAAAGGCAGCTTTAAATCTCTCTGGGTTATAAATAAAGGTGAACATCAGGCACAAAAAAAAGACCAAAACACAACCCAAATGCACTCTATTTCAATGCCAGGCAAGCATTTATTTACATACAGATCAGGAAAAGTGAGAACCAAGTGTGAGGATCACAGACAACATGTGGAGACCAGATGGAAACAATACAAGGAGAACAGGAGAAGTGCACCAAGAAGAGCTCAAGGCCACAAATCAACCGAAACTGCCTAAAACAAAGTGTTCTTGGATATTAAAACAATACTTCTCATCTGTATTGCACTGTGAAGAGTGTAGTCTTGTAAAGTTGTATTAACAATCCAATCCACTTAGTTTCTATAACAAAATGTATTAAAAACACAATCTGTCCAAAATGCTGCAAGAAGAAAAAAATAATGAAAAGTGTAAAAACAGCACATAAAACCATGTATTAAAGACACAAAAACACAATCACAGTAAAATATCACACAACTCATCTGTTAAAAACCAAATAGTAAAAATTAGTGTTGAGGGAAGTTTTACGAGTTGATAGGGAGGGGGTCAGTTTCACATGAGGGAGGGGTTTATCCAGTTTGAAATAACTCTATGTTAAGACGGAGATTTGTGACTGTGGGTTTCTGTTTGTAGGAGCCCTGTCAGAGTCTGGCGCACCTCCTTCCCCAGAGGGGGCGCTAAACCCTGACATGGGAGGAGCGGGAGGTCGCACACCTGAGCTGGATCCTGCGATTACCACCCCTTCTTAGGGCCCGTGGCCGACGGTGGAAGCTGTTGGGTCCTTATCTCTATTTCTCCCTCGTCTGTCTCCCATTCTGGATCCTTTCTTTGGCTTACCCTGCACTCTCCCATCAGCCTGTGTCCCGGTAACTCCGACTGACTCCCGTGTGTCCAGATTCCCCGCTTGTCCGTTCCTCGGACATTCCGGTTTGCGAGGAGTATTATTTGTCCTTGGTTTTTGCCCCCATCAGGGTGATATTGTGTTGGCCTGAGAGCCCGTTTTTGTACCTTTTGGAAATAAACCCGTGTTCTTCTCACCCGTGTTGTTCCCCTGTGCCTGCGTTTGGGTCCTTGTTCAGAATCGTAACAAGCCTTGGGTCAAAGCACCGGGCTTTTCCACTAGGAATTCAGTTTAATTTAAATTAAAGAAATCCTTAATGACCTTTAGGCTGCATCCCTGCTAAAGTAGTCATCTCTGTGTTTTTTTCTAACAATAAACACTGCTGATATCTAATTTACCATTGACACTGTACAATAACAACAATAATAATCCAATCCTGATTTTACTCTTTTTATACCCATGATTCTCCATGTTTGCCTAAAATCTTCACACTGCCATACTCTTCTCAGTCATTTTCTTATTTTTCACATAACCTCAATAAACCTTTTTTTTTTCAAAATGGTGTCACATTTCTAGGACAGTAGTTAGAGCTATGATGGGACATGGTGCACGGGACCAGAACCACAATGAATTATAAATTATCCAATGTGGGCATGGCTATGTATTATTTAACTTGATGCATATTACACGCTTCTCTGTGCGACAGTAAATAAAAATGTACAGGGAGAAAGCTGAGAAAGAAAGCTGCTCCTGTTTCACCTCATTTTCTGCAGTTTCAGTCAGGAGTACTGAGCCCCTATTCATCTTCTTCCTCCTGAGAACAACATAGACGAGATTCATTCGGCATGAAGTACACCCAAAAGGACAATCATTAAAATTTATATTAAGAAAGTGCGTGCTGGGGTAACAGTATGGGATCATTTCTGCAAACATTGCTGCAACAAACCTCTCAGATCATTTACAGCAGATCTGTCTCCTGTTGGCCTCTTATAGAGCCTTCACTGACCCATAACTCTGACCCATATTTTATCTGTCAGATTAGAGGCATTTGAACATGAGTTATTGAACCATAAAAGCAAATCTTGACAACAAATTGAGGTGTTAGGGTTTGTGGCGCGGGGGCAGACCTCAGAGCAGCTGATGGTCTGTTTATGGCTGAGTGGCTGCATCTATTACCTCCATTCATCCTCGCTGCTTCGGAACAATGCATTTTAAAAAACCGCTGGAGTGAGCTGTCCTGTCTGTCACTGCAGCATCATCTAACCTGTTCAGTTATGCTGCGGCTATTTTATAACAACAAACATTGAAATTCAAGTCGTTCTACCACAGGAGTGCTCAGCTGGGAGGGTTTGGGGTTGTGGACTTTGCATTTGGTAGGAAGTTCAAAGTCATGTGATCGGGAAAAGCACCAGGGTCACTGCTCCCCTTTATCTTGTGTTGGTGATGAAGGCCAATCCCGATTCTACCCCTTAGTTCTTCGTTTTGTGCGTTTACAACGAGCGAAGGGATTTCCAGATTCTCGGTGAGGTTAAGGGGTCAGGCTGAGGCGAAGGCCTGAAATGAAGACAAACCACGTGTTTGCTTCAAATGAAGGGGTAGAGACATTTTCCTGCATACCCACTGACATGATGAATTTAGGCATGCTTGGAATTCTTAATTGTCTTTTTAAATTGTTTGTTATCACAATTTAATGCATTTATAGATAATAGCTTCAGCAATTGCATTGCACTGCATTTAATAAACAATTAGACAGAGTCATGGACAGGCACAGAGATAACACCAGTGGTGTCCGTTTCTTAGGGGAATGTTTTCGGGGCAGACAAATGGGAAGGAGTAAAAAACGAGGATCAGGATTCAGCCCAAGTGCTGCTGCTTGTGGTGAAAAGGCTCAGTGGGTGTCATCATCAGTCCTCAGGTGCTCCCACTTTATCCAGGGGCAGCCTGATGCATATTAATGCACATGGCAATATGGAGGTTTTACTTAAAGTGGATGCCGATATCTGTGTAAGTTGCTCTGTTTGTGTTCAGTTTTAGCACATTAGATGGATGACAGAGGTTCTCTGTCATCTGAGACAGCATTGTTTAATTGAGATGCTCTCTGGTACCAACATCCAGTCCTAATATGGAGAGAAGCTAGCCTTTGTAACACCAAATCCACATTACACCTGAAGACTGAAACTGATGCAGTGTGATATAAATTAGAGACATTGGGTCATTTTTTGCCTAAAAACACATGATGTAAAAAATAATTAATTTGTGCTTCAGATAGGTAGATGTAGATGCTTGTATTCTTCCAAAGGGCACATTGTAAATGTCTCTTTTGGATCAGATTATGGTGATTTGCAGCAGGTAGCTCAGCAACATTCTAAAGCTGCTTTTCCCAGTTGGCCATATCATGTAAGATGCAGCTCCAGGTAACTGAAGAGGCTTCCCTACAATCAGTAATCCTCACATCAATCCACTGCAGGGACTGTGTGGGAGAGAAAGTGAGAGGAATGTTGTGCAAATGCATGCAAAAAAGTGAGACATTTTCATAGGATTAACATTCATTATAAGCAGCAACATAGCATCTGCATTTTAAACAGATCCCTGCCAAATGCCACTGTTCACCCTGGCTGTAATGGGGGATCTACTTTCAATAATCTACTGAATGGTTGAGGATTAGAATATTATTACCGCCTGTCTAAAAATACCTTCCATTACACACAACTTCAACAACCTCCACTGATGAACTCCATTAATCAAGGTGGACCAGGTCAGGGGACCTTCGGCTGACGAGAACGACCTAAAGCTGGAAACTGCTGATTCCTGGGTAGAAGAAGCCTCACAATTAGACCTTCACTGGCTGCTTTTTGAATTCACATCCAGTCCTTCAGAGAGCTTTAATCACTCTTTTAGCTCTAATATTAGTGACCAGTTTCATCATTCAATAATCAAATTAACAGAAGCTCCCTCAGATATTGTAGAAATACTTCCGTTCATTACATTCATTTGTCAACAGAGATGGATTTTTAAGAATTAAACTACTAGTTGTGAAAAAGTATACTTATAACAAGAATGGATTGTTAGATTAAAGCAATGCAGTTTATATCCAGTATGAAATTTGATTTTGTATTCATATGAACTCTGCTGCAGGTTATTTAACTTCGAAACTCATATGTAACCATCTAAACACATGTGTATGACACATGGTGATATAGCTCTCCTAAATAATAATAAATAAGCCCAATGGAATATTTGTGAAAAGAACATAAAACTGTAAAGGGCAAACATGCCAGTCATACTTCAGCTCATGAAGTTGTTGTAACTTTACTATGCACTTGTTTTTCTAGAATCAACTAAAGAGCATCTTTGTATGAATCACACACAGACAAGCTGATGGATGGTCTGGACTTCTGTTGGGACAAAGGGCTTCTGACCTTCACTCTAGATGGGAGCAGACAAGCGGGTGAAAACTGTAATCACGTACTAAAGCATGGCTGTATTCTTCGAGTGCAGGTTTTGACTTTTCCTTTTGTTCAATCTTGGCTCATCCTTTTGGTGCTGTTGTGCCTCTATTCCAGGAAAAGCCTTTCAGGGTTTAATGATTGGACATAAACATCAGTCTGCATGTTGGAAACAAAGAAAAGCAAAACTACTTTTAGTATTCTTTGCAATAGATTTCCCAGCTGTTCCAGCAGCGATATTACAACAGATCAGCTGCTCTCTCCTATGGAAGCATTCACAAAACTCATGAAGGTCCAGCAATGGTTTCTTCCTTTTTCAAAATAGATTTTCTATTAGAAAAGGATTATTTCCAGCCTGAAAGCTAAAATGATTATTTGAATTCTCAAAGTGAGCCTCAAAATATCTCTGTGTATCCTCTGACTGTATCAGCCTGTGCAGGATGACCAGGCATTCTTGACACATCAGTTAACTAAAAGCAGCCTCATCTGAAGCCTCTTTTGTGTTCAACATTTGAAACATGAGTCCACTAACACTGTCGACACTGATGGATGATGTTTTTACAGATGTTCGTCAAAGCCCAGAGCGCAGCGACACAGTGTGTTCTTCGGTAATGTTGTACATATTGAGGTTCTTGTCTACCTTCTATTAATAGTTGCATCGTTTCTCACCACACTCGGTCGAAATATTGTTTTGCCAGCTTTTTTCACTATGGCCAAGAAAACTCTGAAGGAAATACTCCAGCATATGACAATGGGAGTGTGTTGCCAGGAGTGGGAGGATTGTGTCAGTAATGACATCAAACAGCCAAATCACTGGTCGGTGCAGCACGAGCGATAAAGCCTCTTCAGAACGCCAGATTGCTCACTGTGCCCACACTAATCCCCCTCCGAATCACTCAATATTAACTGACACAGGCTCAGAGACTGTGTCTTTCTGTAATCATGTGACAAGCGTTGAGTATGTGTGGAGAATGTGTCAAGTTTCTCTTATTTTGGGGATATATATGCAAGTCCTCTGGCTAAGGTTTTGTTTGTGGAACCTAAAATAGATGTGACATGCAGGAACCCTGCTGGTGGCTCTTTGTACTGCGGCAGCGTACAGAGGACTCCAAAGATATCTCTCCAGAAATAATTCATACATTTCAGTTTTCAGACAATTGGGAGGTTGAGGACATTTAAGTTATATAACTTGTCATCTTGTAGGCCCAGTTCTACAAAGTGAAATTGTTGGTTACAGATATATCGAATGCAACACTTTTGTTTTTGCTCCGAGTTTTCATGAGCTGAATTCAAAGATCTAAGACTTTTTCTGTGTACACAAAAGGCCTATTTCTCTCAAATGTTGCCCACAAATCTGTCCATACCTGTGTTTTTGAGCACTTCTCCTTAGCCGAGATAATCCACCCACATCTCCGGTGTGGCATATCAAGATACTGATCAGACAGCAGGATTATTGCACAGGCGGGCCTCAGGCTGCCCACAACACAAGGACACTCTAAAATGTGTGTGTCTAAACACACAGCACCAGATCACCACAGATGCCATCCAGTCTTTTTACCCCCAGGATGGTCTGAGACCAGCTACTCGCTCAGCCGCTGCAACATTCGGTTTGTACGACCAACAAATTTCTGCACAAACTGTCAGGAACCATCTCGGGGGAGGCTTGTCTGCATGCTCTTCATCAGGGTCGTGACCTGACTGCAGTTCATCGCCGTAAGCTACTCGAGTCTCATTCAATAGCGTCTGGCACTTTGGAGAGGTGTCCTCTTAACGGATGAATCCCAGCTTTCACTGTGCAGGGCAGATGGCAGTGAGTGTGGCATTGGTTGGGCGAGCACTGCTGATGTCAGTCTTGTGAAGGGAGCGGCCCATGGTGGTGGTGGTGGTGCTTGTGTGTGTGTGGGGGGGGGGTTATGGGCAGGCGTATGGACAACAAACACAGATGCATTTTATATTGATGGCATTTTGAACACTGAGAAATACGGTGACAAGATCCTGGGGTCCACTGTTGTGCCTCTCATCCGTGACCATCAGCTCGTGTAGCAGCAGGATGATGCTTGGCTCTGCGTTGCAAAGATCTGCTCACATACACGGATCCGTCTGTATAAACCTCCTGGAAGCTGACAACATCCCAGTCCAATGTCACCCATCCATTGTTTGGGAAGCTCTGGATCAGGATCACTTCCTGCCATTGAAGAGCTGTTGAAGACCAACTTTCCGCAGGCCACAATCTCCAGCCTGCTCAACTCTGTGTGAAGGGGGTGTGCTGCACTGCTTGAGGCAAATGGTTGTCACACCGGGTGACAAACCTTTTTCTGATCTTTTCTCTTCCAGTTGGTAAAACCAGAATGTTCTGAGTGTAGGTCCTGTTTGGGGCTTGAGTTCAATAATGACCTGGACATATGCTTGTCTGCAGAAGTGAGCTATGTTGCAATGTGAGAGAGAGCGTGTCTCTCCACACAGAGAGGGGAGAAAATAAAAGACTTGAGGGAAATAACGGTGAATGATGACTTCAATCCCAAGCAACAAACCCACCTTCAGAGTTCTACTTGCTGTAGCTAAAGCATTTTGCACTCTGGTACGGTGTTTAAGGCAGATTTACAATAATAATACTCTAAAGTTTCTATCAGTGTCGAAGGTGAAAACTTTCAATGGCACCACAAGCGCAATTTTAGTCTACTGGTAACTAAAAGTCCTCTTTCCAGGCCTTAAAAGTCCTACATTATAAATTCACTTAAAGAGTCACTCTTACACTTGCAGGTGCTCCAGACACCTCTCTGCTCTAATCTACACATAATTGGTGTTAAATTGCTCATATCAAGCATATTTTGAACCATAAAGTATCCATTTCACCCTGGTGTCATAAAAGTCCATTACTCAGTAATCTCATTAGGTCAGTGTTATGACATCATTACACCATGTGGACACTGTAGCTCGATGAGAATGGTCCCAGAGTAGTCTGAATGTAGCCAGACTACCTCCCCAGGTAGCTCGGTTGTAAGTGTGTAGTAACTGCATGTTCTGAACATCTGCTACATTCTGCTTATATTCTGCTGATCTGGGAGTAGAAGCTTTACAACCAGCAACCAGTGGTGACCTGGTATGGACAAATGTTGTTGGATCTGCAGCTGAAAGAACTCAATATTCTGAATTTATGGACAGGCACTGAACTCAAAATGGTGAATTTGGAGAGCGGTTTGGTGTGTGTTGTCTGTGTTGACAGTCATCCACCGCAGGCCCTTTGAAACATGTGCTCGTCTTGCGCAGCACCACTAACACAGCACTCACGGTGGCGCTCTAACCTCCAAAAGCAGAACATACAGTTTGCCTAGTACTTAGCGACCTGTTTGTTCAACCTTTCTTGACAAATTCTGGAACAATTTAAGTCCACAATATATGAAATATAACTTTTCAACTCTTCAACTAAACTTTCTAATATGCAGTATTTGAATATAGGCTTTTATGTATCCACACACTTTCAGCAGTAAATCAAAAAAAAGGCTCTAATGTATTTTATGTGCAGTAACAGTTTCAGGAAAATGTCAGGTTGTTTTGCTGTTGTTGGCTTTCATAACGGTTGCCATGAAAGAGCATTCCGCTATAGTGCTATGGCTGCAGACATTCTGACATTTAAAGCTGAGCAGAAAGAACTCTTATATGTTCAGACTTCCTACCCATGTTGTAACATGAGTGAACATGCTGTACTGAGATTAACCATCAGAACGGCCCAGATAGAGACAGGGTATTTAATGAAGGGCCATCAGCCATGCAGCAGTGTCCTCAGCCTTAGTCACTGTTTGGGCCTTTGATTCTGATCCACCCTGAGCATTTTGCAATAATTTTACCCATCATAATTGCAGATTAGGGTCTGTGCATGAGTGGTCGGTGTTTTGGGGCTGTTCATTTATTTATTTGTTGTCATATCAGAAATCATGCTGAGGTCACTGATGATGTGGCTCTGCTCATACAGGCAGAACGAGAAAGCTCTCTCTGGTTCAAGAAATGACCCAAGTCCTCAAATGAGCAAACAAAGATCAGATAAAACGACCTTGAAACATTTAATATTCCCAGAGCACATCCCACAGAGGAAAGTAACTTTGTTTGGTTTTATTTTTGATGAAGTGAAGCCTTGTGATTAGCGGTGGAGCTCCATCCATGATGAATCACGGAGGCTGCAAACATCATCATTAAAGAAGGTGACACCTCCTTCATGTTGGGGTTCAATAGATCCTCCTTTTACAGTAAAGGGAATCAGTGATGCGTGTCTACTTTTATCCACATTAATAGTAAAGGTAGTAAATGCTGCCACCCACAATCTTCCCTTTTGTTCAGTGTCTGATTGCCCGGCAGATCTTACTTTGATGATTGCAGCTTCACATAGTGCCAGCCTCCTAAAAAGCATCTGTTCTAGCATCACCACTGCTGGTTGTTGTTGTCTGTTTTCCATCTGTGGTTTAACAATCCACTTAGAGCCATATGCTCATTTACATGAACTTGGAGACGTCACATGCATCACAAAAGTCCTGAAATCGAATCATTTCCACAACTCTCCTTTTTTCTATGAACTCACATTGTGTGAGAAAAGTATGTATTTTTCTTTTTTTTTTTTTTAGATATGACCCTGCTGCTTAAGTCTACCATTCCAGCAGCACTATCGTTTAATTAAATGTCTCTTTTTTAACAGCCAAGCCTTAACTTCATTTTGCAGTTCAACCTAATTGTTTGGCTTCTTGACACAAACTTTGTCACAGTTCACAGATTCCAGTGTGGTTCAAGTTCGAACAAGAAACTCAATCTAAAGCATTGATTCGGCCCTTATTTAGCCAAATCCCTGTTAGGAACAAGGTTCTATTAAACCACCAAGCTGTGCCCAAGACACAGACTCTGACTGCTTGCTTCAGGTTTAAATCGTTGATGTGGATTTTCCACAGCATGTTCATCATTTGATTTCTTTAAAGCACCAGTTCTGACAGTATAACGTCTTCCACAGAAGTATTGGTGTTGTTTTAAAGAAACAACTTTAAACCTCAAAGTATGTTGCTAACCACAGTAGACAACTTCATTGTTGTTTTAGAGCAAGACTGTTGTTTTATATCTGCGATGATGTGATTCGCTTTCAGTCAACTAATGGATTCCTCCTTCTGTCACTCAGTCACAGAATTGTCCCATTTAACCTAACTTATGGATCTCATTAGAGCCCAGTCACTTTATCCGTTTATGTGGCTGACCACCGGCTGCAGGTTAATCAATAGCACAAGTAATGGTTCAACTTACTGGGTTTTGTGTGACTGCTAAAGGAACATCACCCTCAAGGGCAGCAGAAAGGGGGGAACTGGAAAGGTATCATCGTCCTTTATCCTCGGAGCATCAAGAGTCCTTGAGTCAATGGGATTATTCTCAAACCATTACTCACTTGATTGGTGCTCTGTTGAGCAAGTTCAGCCTTGTGGATGCGGGTGTATGGCAAAACTATTACATTTCAGATTGCTGGTTGAGTGAACAGGTTGACAATTATCAGAAGGACACAGGAACAGTCTACAGCGTGGAAGCAGGCAGCTGGATGAGTGTTTCTCGGAATTATACAACAGTCCACAAAAATTACTAGATTTTAGTGGACCTTTCTTGAATAAAGACTCCATTCCCACACATAACTACTTTAAAGCCTCAAGGTAGTGTTGGTTGTGACTAAATGCCCATTTGTTCCATGATAGTAGCTATTAGAACAATCTCATCTGTGATAGATCTCCCATTAACTTAACCTCAGAATACAGATGTATTTACTCGTTATTTGTCCCCTCAGTACCAAACTATTCCATGGCTGCCCCAGTGTTTGGCTGCCTGTCCCCTGTGATGGACACCTGCAGTAATGTAACAGCCATCCTGAGCCTTGCTCAGATTCACACTAAATTCAGAAGAGGCAGTAGCTTCTGGACTGTTGATAATGAACAGATTTCAGCAGCAGCAATAGTTGGTCACGGCAAAATTACTAAGAAACAGAGCAGGGACACAGCCATCATTTCATTTCTGCTGCTACAGACCAAGGCTGCATATATTGTCAGCAAGATAACATCCACTCAGCAGTTTCCATCCTTCTCTGCCTCATACTTCAAGATTACACGTCCACATCTCCTCTGATCTCCTCTCTGCTGATTCTCTCCTCTTCTCTCCTCTTCCCTCCTCTCCTCCCCTCCCCTATAGTTTAAAGGTCAACATTTAATGTGATTATCTTTTCTCCAACCTCGTGATGAAATCATCTCTATGTACCTTTGTGCAGGTGTTGCTGGCTCCAGGTAGATTTGATTTTGTCCTCCTTCCCGTTCTTTTTCCCCATTCTGGCCAACAGCCATCAATACGATTATCAGAGTCTGGCGCACCTCCTCCCCCAGAGGGGGCGCCAAACCCTGACATGGGACCAGCGGGAGGTCGCGCACCTGAACTGGATCCTGCAATTACCTCCCCTTCTTAGGGCCCGGGGCCAGCGGTGAAAGCTGTCGGGTCGTTATTGTCGTATTGTATCGTTATGGTTGTTGCTGTCGATGCTTCACTCTCTCGTTTGCTCGTCTGTTCCCCGTTGGACTCCCGTCCGGAATCCTGTGCCCGTCTGCCTGGATCCCCCGCTTGTCCATTCCCCAGACATCCCGGTTCGTGGGGAGGTAGAGTTTTGTTCTTTTGACTTTTCCCCATCCAGGTGATTTTTGTATTGCCCCGAGAGCCCTTGTTCCCTCCTGTCAAGGAGCATTTTGTGTTTTTGTACCCTGGAAAATAAACCTGAGTTTCTCCCCACATTACCCTGTGCCTGCGTTTGGGTCCTCGTTCCGAAAACTGTAACAATGATGGGATCATCAAATGGATTTCTGTGAAGCCTCCAATAACATTGATGCCTGGAATTAAATACTAAATGAGGCTTCAATAAAATGGAAAACAATTTCCATATGCTGGTTCAAGATCGGATTGTGTAAGAACAATTGCAGTGATTTCATGTTTTGTATGAACAAGTGTTGTTCCATCACAATGTTCTGAGTTTCTCTGTCTTCTCTGTCATCAATGATTCCAATCCAGAGAAAAAAAGACATCAGAGCAGGTTAGTATGAGTAATTAGTTGACCATGTCTTTTACCTGCAAAATCCAATAATAAAGGAGTGGAGCTGTAAGTTGAAGGGAAGTCCAGGTGTCCCGGCTGAGACCACTGTGCCTGCGACCAGACCAGGGTAAGTGGAGGAAGCTGGTGTGGTAATATTTAGTAGGAGGTGCTCTTTTTGAGTGCAGCAGACAGGTTATAACTTAACAATAGCTGCATTTTGTTTTGCGTCTGTTCACCTGGAGGAAATTGAAAATGTTATTTTGACAACAGAAATAACTGATTGCATTCTTTCCCAAGACCCATGAGCTTGTCCTTTCATTCCTTCTCTATTTCTTTGTGCGTCTTGTATTTATTTGAGTACAGGATATACTATATGAATGTAGTGTGCTGTGCTGGAAGGTTGCTCTCTTCTGCATACCGGATTTTTTTTTTTTTTTCCATGATAGATGTATTTTTCCTCATACATTAATCTCAAATTTAACCTGAGGATTCAGAGCCAGCTAAAGCAGGTATGGTTGAGTTTATCTGTCAGGAGCTCCGGGCAGGACGTGTCAGCAGAGGCAGGCTGACATGTTGGATATCTCTCTGTATCTGAACCTGCCAAAAATAACATGATAGCGACTTAAACCGACTGGATAATAACCGACTGGCTGCATGACAAATGACGTGTTTTGACTGTTTCGTTCTCACATATCTGTGCGGAGTGGCATGGTGTCAGCTGAGCAGATGTCTGGGATGTCTGATCCCACACCTCTAACAGAGTCTGAGGAAAAGGTGGTCGGTCAGCTACGGAAGTCTTAACCGTACCACTCTCAAGTATTGTACTGACACTTAAGAAGATTATTTCCATCCATCCATGTGCATGACTCACTTATTCTGTCATTGCAGCTAAGGATTATCCTGATCTGCTTTGGGAAAATGTACTTTTTAAGTTGCTGGAACATGCAAAATCTCATTTTTGAGAGTCAGAGGTCCTGAAACATCCCACATAAGCCCTGGGTTAAATATGCCTTATTATTTTCAGTTGACTTTTAGTTATTATGTTTAATCCATCCATCACCCCTCATTCAGTTCAGTTCTGACTGTGTTAACACTTTGACCTTTGACATTTGGAAAAAAAAAATCTCTTTCTCGGGACTTTGTCATGTAACACAAAAGCAGAGTATACAACATATACAGTATAGGAAAATGCACTCTGTGATTCAAATAGCTATCATGTTTTAAAACTAATTAAATATATATACACATATATGCATATACACATATATTTGTAACCCTGGTTAGTTACTCTAATAACACAACCCCTTTTAATGCACAGTAGTTGTTTCTTGTCTGGTTTTGATTTCTGATCTTACCTGAATGCACCACCTGCAGCTCTCTGTGTGGAAAGGTGAGCCACGGCCAAAAAAAAAAACACTGAGAAAAAGAAAAAAAAGAGAGGCTTCAGGCTACTGCCAAGCCTGGTGTCGACCAGGCTTTTTTTGTTGGAAACTGCAATAGAATTTTTGTTAGAAGGGGACATGGGGAAATACATACTTCTCCAACCTTCTGAAACTATTCTGGCTGTTCTTTTTTTTGAGTTCTTCAGTTCAAGTGTGACTTTTTTGCCGCCTTTTCTGCATGGACACTCGTAGTTCATCGGGACCACAGTGTGGACACAAGTGTGGCAAAACACACTCGTTCCTGAGGAGGAGAAAAATGGAGGGACAAAAATGGAGAAGCTACCTGGAACACTGAGCTCCAGAGCTGGATGCTGGGACAGGCCTGGTCTGATGGATTCTTTTGTATGTTCAGGTGTGAACAACCATAAACGCAGTTTGAGCTATATTAGTCATGTAATCATAAATCTGAATAAATCCATTTAATTTGAAATTGTGATGACTTCTGTTTCTGAGGAGAGCAATGATGATGATGATTTGAGAAAAAGAACATGTTGAAATATAATTACAATAGTCTGCATCTTTAAAGGAAAATCTGTGATCCGTGCACACAATTGGTGATGACATGTAAATCACCTGACTAAAAGTGGAATTAAAGCAGAGCGTCCTCTGACACCGTCCACTGCTACTAACTGACATATACTTCTTCGAGATATAAATATAATTCTTCAAGATATGAATCATACACAGCCTGTAGTTCCAGCACGTGCACCTTAAAATAGTTCACACTGGTTGGAATTGCCAGTTTTGTGACAATACATATTTAACTCACAACACAAGCTGTTTGCATGGCCATATGCTACCTATTGGGTGTGTAAAGATATCCTACAGCAGTACCTCCCCTTAGAGATAACCAGAATACTATTAAGCTACCTGTTTTCTAATCTAATTTTGTTTTTTAATTTGGTTCCCGGACTCATCATGGGGAATGCCCATCTGGTTTAGCCTTGCTTGAACTCTATCTGTGCTTATCTGCAGTTGCGTAAAGAACACTTCAAATTGATTTTACAGGGTCAATCCAAACTAATTTTGTTTTTGCCATAGAGGAAACATTTAGTGATGGATGTTGACCGAACATTTCTCATGAATAGTGCACGAGTGCTTGAGGAGTGCATGAGTGACCTTTATGACCAGGACAATTTAAACATTGGCAACTGCAAAACTATCACTGGTGGAATTAGGACAATATAAGTTACAAGTCACTTGAAAGACCCTCCTAATCTTTGCTGGCTCACATAAAAGGCTTCTTTTATAGACTTTATCAGCATTAGAGGGAGATCATCATCTCACTGACAATGACTCTGTGTGTGTGTGTGTGTGTGTGTGTGTGTGTGTGTGTGTGTGTGTGTTCTTGTACTTGCAACATATTGAGTACCAAACTCCAAAATCCATATTCTACCATCAAAATGAGGACATTCTTGTGAAGTGAGGACATTTTGTCTGGTTCTCACATCGACTGGTTGAGGGTTAGAATTGGGTTTAGGTTAGGGTTGGGGTCATGGAGTTAGTTGTGTTAATGATTGTCAGTGTGACAGTGTGTTTGTTTGTGGTGTGTGTGTGTGTGTGTGTGTGGGGGGGGGGGCAATGATCACTGCAGGTAGGCTTCTTTTACCACATAAAATCCCAGAAGAGTTTGATAGAAATCCTAAACATTTCATTTCACGAGTCACTTAATACCCTTTATTTTACGCAGCCATCATTGAAAACTTAAATTGGCTTTCATTAATAAAACTATAAAAAATATTTTTATGGCTGTCTCTGCAGACCCATATTTAACATACCGTGTAGCTGTTGCTGTTAGAGTCTTATATGAGTCTTATATGATTTGTTGAAATTTGGCTTTCACAGTCTAAAAGCTGAGGATATGGCAAAGACGAATTTAAGATTGTTTATTTACTAGTGACAAGAAGGCTAAATCATTTGTGGAATATGTGTAGAGAGAGAGAGAGAGAGAGACAGTCATGTTTGCTTGTGATAACAGAAATCAATTGACTGAGCATTACTTTCAGATAGACTTGAAACACAAAGTGTCTAGTTTTACCACAGGGGAAGCCTTTGGTGTAGAAGCATGACAGGAGGTACCAGGGGTCCATACCAGCTTCTGTCAAACCATGCTTAGAAGGTAAAACTACACTGAAATCAACAACTTGAAGTAGTTTATGATTTTAAATTTGCAGGACTTCGGTCAAATTAGAATTCGGATTAGGTCAACTTTACTAACTATAACAGGACATCTTAACTACGTACTGGACACTGATGGTGAATATGTGGTTTTAAGTACTGTTCAGTGATATGAACAACAGCTCATTATATTGTCAGCAGTACTGATAAATATTAGTCGTATGATTTGATGATATAATCTCAAATAAATATGACTCATGTCAGTCTCTATGCGGTAAACATGATGTGCCCACAAATGGATTTCTATCCTCTTCACACCGGGGAACCGTTGTGACACCCTTCTCATTGTAGCTACACGAGTGAATGGCACTTTGTGAGTGTGATTGTCCATGTGACTATGGCAGACATGAATCACAGTAAAGGTGAGTGTCTGTCCTTGCACATCACTTTGGAGGAGCTGAGCTCCATTGTTGTCCTTGATGGCATGATGTGTTGCATCGCATGATGAACTGTCTGCTGGCTGAGAGCAATGTGTCACCATGACGTGCGCTTCACCAAAAGACTGAAAATGGTATCCCACATTCCCAGTGTTGGGAATAGTGAATATAGTATACAATATTATACAATAGTGTATGTTGTTAAAATTCACCTGCTGTATTTATTGTTTCTCACCTTTGCCTGTCTTTGCTTGTCTTGTCCTTCCTGCCTCCTCCCATTTCCTCTGTACCCTCTTTAACTCCAGTTGCCCTCGTGTGTCTCACCTGTGGTGGATTCAGCACCATTACAAGGTCAAATTAAGAGCAAGTAGATGAGAGAAATTACAGTGCTCCTGATCATCATGGAGCTTATATGAATAAACTGGTTGAATAGGCAGGGTAGTCTCTGATAACTGGCACATATACATAATGATTAAAGGGAAAGAGCAACATCCTGTTGGTACACTACAGCACCACAGTAATGGTGTTTTATTATCATCTTATTATCCCTCCATGCACTCTCTGCTTTTGTTCAGCTTTTTATTTTTCTAATTTAGCTTTAATTCAGGAGTGAACAAACAGATTGGCCAAAGCTACTCAGAGGGTTCACAGAGAATGACACCCTGGAGCCACTTCTATACAGACACCAGACTGGCATAATAATTCATCTGTGTTTATTATACACAATATTTCACTATCATGTCCTTTGTGAAAAATCTTTCAATTATCCGAGCCAGAAAGACTGATAATGTGTTGTTTTTTCATATAAATTAGCTTGGCAAACAATCAAAAACCAATTGGAATACAAGTTGATGAACACAGAAGCTAAGATCATCCAAGGCATCTAATTTTGACTTGAGTGATTCTGAACATTTCCAGGTAGGAAAGGCTCAAAAAAAAGAAAAAAATCAGCAGATGTTCAAGATCTGAAGCAAAACTGACACTGCAGTCTGATTCAGCTATAATAAAGCATTTCATCATTGGAATGCACCGTAATGCTGCACGGCTACAGGCTGAGAGAGCATTGAATTCTACTAATGAAATGAAACAACTGCTAACAAAAACAAATCTGCTGTGGTGATCCACAGTTCATGCATTGATTGGTATGAACCCTTGGGTCTTTCATTTCTCCTTGCATTTAGATTAGCAGCAGAGGAAAACAGCCAAGCCTTCTCCCGAAGCTTGATTTCATTATAGTGACTGCCCACGCAACCACCTAAACACCATCAGACCCCTGACTGCCAACCCACCCACATGGTTCACCTGATTCCTGGGGGAACAATCCACAAAAACCAAACTGACCAGAATGAGTGAACTAAACTGCCCTTCATATTCATTTGATATTGCTTTAGCCACACACAGACACACACACGCACACCAATACCAATTTAAACAATCCCCATAACATGTTTATTCATTTATCTTATGTCTGTTCAATTTATTATCTGTAAATATCTCTTTACAGATTTGCTGCACATGTTTTCATTTCAATCAATCAATCAATCTTTATTTATACAGCGTCTTATACAATCAAAATTGTTTCAAGGCGCTTTACAGAATCCCAGGACCTAACCCCAGACAAGCAACAGTGGCAAGGAAAAACTCCCCTTTAACAGGAAGAAACCTTGAGCAGGACCAGGCTCATGTAGGGGGACCTTCCTGATGATGGACAGATGGGTAGAGAGAGGAGGAGAGGAGAGGAAGAAGAGGGAGACGAGAGAAGAGGAGAGGCACAGAACACGGAAACACACACAAAGATACAAAAATACAATATAAAACAGGTCAGCGGGCAGCTCCGAAGGCGGCGATACCGGGGGGCAGAAAAACTGCTATGAGGGGGGAAAACACAGGAATCCATGACCAGTGGGGTGACAGGGCCTAGTCAGGTGATCATGTTTCTGGACCTGAGGCCGGAGAGCAAGAGATTAACCTAGTGAGTAGAGGACCCCCTAAGTATGACATTGTCAGAAGTAAGAACTAGAATTAATAACAACTCAAAGTGGTAGGTTTTAAGACTAAAAGAGAGCCTGGATCAGCCTCCCGTACCTGGACAGGGAGCTGGTTCCATAGCAGGGGGGCCTGGTAGCTAAATGCTCGGCCCCCCAATCTACTCCCAAAGACTCTGGGAACCACAAGTAGATCAGCGTTCTGAGAGCGGAGCGGTCTATTGGGCTGATAAGGTATCACTAGCTCCTCCAGGTAGGATGGAGCTAGGCCTCTGAGGACCTTGTAGGTCAAGAGGAGGGTTTTAAAAATGATTCTGAATTTAATGGGCAGCCAATGAAGAGACGCCAGTACAGGAGTTATGTGATGTCTTTTGTCAATACCTGTCAGAACTCTGGCTGCAGCATTATGGATCACCTGGAGGCTTCTTAAAGAGTTGTTTGGACACCCTGATAGTAAAGAATTACAATAGTCCAGCCTGGAAGTAACAAATGCATGGACTAACTTTTCAGCATCATGCTGCAATAAAATCTTCCTGATCTTTCTGATGTTCCTCAGATGAAAAAAGGCACTTCTACACACCAATTTGATGTGTGAGTTAAAGGAGAGATTCTGATCAAAAGTTACTCCTAGATTCCTCACAGAGAGACTAGATTCTAAGGAGATACCATCTAGAGTGATAATGTGATCTAACCTATCCCTGAGAGGTTTAGGACCAAACACCATGACCTCAGTTTTTCCTGGGTTGAGGAGGAGGACATTTGAAGACATCCAGGACTTTATGTCCTTAAGACAGGTCTGAAGCTTCACTAACTTCTCTGTCTCCTCTGGTTTCATGGATAAATAAAGCTGGGTGTCATCAGCATAACAATGAAAATGTATTCCATGCTGCCGAATAATGTTCCCTAAGGGAAGCATGTACAGGGTGAAGAGGATTGGTCCAAGTGCAGAACCTTGAGGAACTCCGTGGCTAACCCTACTGTATGAAGAGGGAACACCATGGACATGAGCAAACTGATATCTATCTCATAAATATGATCTAAACCAGTCTAGTGCTGTCCCTTTAATCCCAACCACATGTTCCAGTCTCTGTAACAGGATGCTGTGATCAACTGTATCAAAAGCAGCACTGAGGTCCAGCAGAACCAGCATAGAGACCAGTCCATGATCTGAAGCTATAAGAAGATCATTGGTAACTTTAAGAAGTGCTGTTTCTGTGCTGTGGTGAGCTCTAAAGCCTGACTGAAACATCTCAAACAGACTGTTCCTCTGCAGGTGCTCCAGTAACTGAGTCACCACCACCTTCTAAAGAATTTTAGAAATGAACGGAAGGTTGGATATCGGCCTATAATTTGCTAATACATCAGGATCCAGAGATGGTTTTTTAAGCAATGGCTTAATCACTGCCACCTTGTAGGACCAGGGTACATAACCTGTTACTAGGGAATCATTGACCTGGTCCAGGATAGGACTACCTATCAATGGTAGAACATCCTTCAACAGGTGTGTTGGGATGGGATCTAAAAGACACGTGGTGGTCTTGGATTTCTGAATTAGCGAAGATGCCTCAGAAAAATATATAGGGCTGAAGGAGTTTTAGGGCTCGTTGGAGAACCTGTATGTTCCCACAGTCAGCACATCTGGTGATGGTCCAGATGTTGGGATGGCCTGCTTAGCTTTCTCTCTAATGGCTAGAACTTTATGAGTGAAGAAGCTCATGAAGTCTTCACCAGTAAGGGAGGAAGGGATACATGGGTCTAAAGCAGTGTGACTCTGAGTTAATTTGGCCACGGTGCTGAAAAGGAACCTGGGGTTGCTCTTATTTTCCTCAATTAAACAAGAAAAAGAAGCTGTTCTAACCTTGTGAAGGGCCTTTTTGTAAATTAATAGACAGTCTTTCCAGGCTACATGATAGCTGTCTATTTTACAGGAATGCCACTTCCTTTCCAGTCTTCGCACTTTCTGCTTGAGGGTCCTGATATGTGACTTATACCAGGGGGCACACCTCCTCTGATTTACTGTTTTTTTGTTCAGGGGGGCAACAGAATCAAGCGTGATTCTCAGTGAGGCTGCTACACCTTCAGCAATAGAGTCAACCTCTGCAGGGCTAAGATTATAATGATTGATCCCTGGGGAAACACACGGTGGTCCTGGGATTAGCACAGGGATTGCTTCCTTAAATTTAGCTACAGCATTATCTGAAAGACATCTGCTATAGTAAGACTGTGTTCTGAGCATAGAAGAATCCTTAATCATTAATGTAAAAGTGATCAATGAATGGTCTGACAGGAGTGGGTTCTGAGGGAACACTGACGCATGTTCTACCTCAAGAGGATTGGTCCAAGTGCAGAACTAGATCTAGGGTGTGGATGAAGGTACGAGTTGGTTGGTTTATCTGCTCGAGGAACCCAACTGACTAAAGTAATGAAATGAAGCCGTTTATTGACACACAATGTGTTTGTTTTTCTTTTTCCTCTATTTTGGACCACATGTGTGTTTTGACTAAACCATTGGTAACAACTACAATAGCGACGGCAATAAAAACAACAATATAGTTTTCCTAGCTTTGTAAACCTCACAAATATTATGTGTATACAAAATAAACAACAGTGGTCCCAACGCTGAACCCTGGAGCACCCCACATTAACCCTTTAGTTTTGTTTATCTGCACAAACTTGTGTCTATTCATTTGCTGGTTAGCAAGGAAACTACTTATCCTCTGTTTCTGTATTTTTTGTAGTTTTGTTAACAACAATCTTATAAACAGAATCAAAAACATTTTGTCACATCTAAAAATGCCCCAATATCATATTTTGTTGTTATCGTGTTTTCCATTAGAGTTAAATCCTTCACAAAATCTATTAGTGCAAACGAAGTGACCCCATTCCTTCTGAATCCATATTGTTGAGATAAAGATAGTCATCAAAACAAAGAGTATCTTTTTCTAGTATTTTTTGAAAACGGTGAAAGCAAAGAGACAAGTCTGTCATTTGAGAGTACACATTTATCTCCAGTCTTATATGTGTATGACTTTTTGGCTGTTTTTATTTTACTTGGAAGAACACCAGTTAGAGATGGATTGCCTGTATATGTAATTGTTTTTGTCACTTTTTTTTTATCCAATGACATCTCAATATCATCATAGCCAGTTGATTTCTTACTCCTGAATCCATTGCCAATGTCATTAATTTCTTTTTCATCTATTTTGCTGAGAAAAGGCTTCCAGCTTGGTGTTCTGCATTAAAGCTCAGATCAAACCTGACAATCAGGGAGCCAGTGTGTTCCTTGCAAAAGACTTTTCACTAATGAGAAAAGAAAGCACAAAGCCAACAAGTGACAATGTTTCGCTGTCATGTCATACAGAGCCAATCTCTCTTGATGATAAGTTGATCTGCCATGTCTCCAGACCGCCACGCTGTTACACCGCTCAACAGATCAAATGGAAAATGAGATGAGACTGGGTGCCGCCTCCTTAATGCATGAGTGACCTTCCTGCTGGAATCTTAACTCACCTTCTTGTGTATGTTTTCTTTATGGAGTCAGTTTAGCTTTGATTTAATGGTTTAGACATTAGTCCACACAGCTGGTCAACAACTGGATGTGTAACTTCAACACCTCCCCTCTGATACACCTTTTTGTTCTTAACGACGCTCTTCCATGGCTGACCATTGCAGTGGAACAATTTAATATGAAAATCTTGGATTCCTTGATCATTCCAGAGCATTCAGTTCTGGAATGATCAATTCAGAAACCTCAAATTTAATATTTTTTGTGGGAAAAAAATAAGCGAAAGCATCGTGCACAGTGTCAAAGCTTCTCCAGTCATGTTTTTTTTTTCCCTGGGAGACTTAAGGACTGATAGAGGCTGCATGTATTTAAGGATTCTAAAAAATTAAAATAAAATACTGGAACTAACAGACTGTCACTCATTATAGCACTTACAAAATTTGGTTAATTCCTCCAAATTGTACATTTAGTCAAGAATTACAGTCTAGAATTATAGATTTCAGATGGAGGTGGCAGTTTGACAGGAGTTGTTGACATTGTTAATTTCAGTATTATTTTGGACCTTAATATTGCTCTACTCACAGGTCGGGAACAAAAGTTTCCCTTATTTTTGTGAATACTACGATTTGCATTAGGAGACAATAGGATAAAAACAGCTGACTAGAAAAAGAAATAGTTTAGTTTAGAATGGACAGTTTATCTGCCTGGGCAGCGTTCTGTCTGATGTGGAGGTCAGAGATACAGAGCTCTATAGTGGAGTGTGCTTTCTTCTCTCCTCTTCACCTTATACACCGCTGACTTTCAGTTTATCTCTGAGTCGTGTCACCTGTAGAAGTTTTCTGATGACTCAACTATTGTTGGGTGTATAAAAGATGGAGAGGAGGAGGAATACTGGTGGGCACTGGTGGACAACTTTGTGGAGTGGACTGAGCAGAGTTACCTGAGGCTGAAGGTCGATAAGACCAGAGAGATGGTGATCGACTTCAGGCAGATGAGGATGCCATCACAGCCACTATGGATCAGCGGAGAGGTGGTGGAGGAGGTGGAGGACTATAAATACCTGGGAGATGTGATCGACAATAGACTGGACTGGAAATCCAGCACAGAGGCTGTGTACAGGAAGGGGAGAAGCAGATTGAGATTCCTCAAAATTTGGAGATCTTCTACCAGTCTGTAGTTGGTGCACTGACATGATCAGATAAGATCATGGAGAAGACTGAATCTGTAGTGGATCTCAGGTTCAAGCCTTTTGGAACCATGGTGAAGTGAAGGACACAAAACAAATTGTCATCCACTGTGGACACTGAGGAGTAGCCTCTCCACAATACCCTGGTCAGGCAGCAGAGCTCCTTCTCCAGTAGGCTCTGACAGCTTCACTGCCAAAGGGATGGACTCAGCACTTTATAATAAAACCTCTCCTGGGTGTTTAAAATCTGGTATGTATATAATCTATGTATATATGTATATATATGTATATGTGTATATGTATATATGTATATGTGTATATGTATATATATATGTGTGTGTGTGTGTATATGTGTATATGTATATATATGTGTGTGTATATGTATATATATATGTGTGTGTGTATATATGTATATATGTATAGATAGATAGATAGATAGATAGATAGATAGATAGATAGATAGATAGATAGATAGATAGATAGATATTCTCCTTCTTGGAATGTTTTTCAAGTGTAGACTGTAGACAGGTGAGAGGTGATGTCTTAGACCCCCACCTCTGTTTAATGATGGTCTTTCTAATTTGACATAGATGGCTTCTTTTACTCCTCTCTCAAATCATCTATCCTCCCTGGCCAAAACCTGTACATTGTTCTCAAACGAGAGTCCTTTGTCCTTCAGATGCATGTGTACTGCTGAGTCCTGGCCTGAGGAGTTGGCTCTTCTGTATTGTGCCATGCGCTTGTGAAGCGGTTGTTTTGCGTCCCCAATGTACAGGTCTGGGCGTTCTTCACTGCAATGGACACAATACACTACGTTACTCTGTTTGTGACGTGGTGTTTTGTCCTTTGGGTGGACAAGCCTTATTCAACTGAGATGTCACTTGAAGTTTTGTATTAATTATTAACTTTCATGTGACATGAACCAAAATAAACAATGCAGCATCTGTTGAGGATAAGCTTTCATCAGTTTTACTATCTTGTATTCAGAGAGGGAGCATTCACAGGGGATTCAGGAAAAATAGCATTTAGAATAAACACAAGATGACATCCATTTAAAGGTGTGTCAGCAACAGCATCACCATTATATTATATTATATTATATTATATTATATTATATTATATTATATTATATTATATTTCTGTGAAGGTTCTCAGTCATCCAGGTCATGGTAATTCTGTTAGTTGAGTCATAGCAACTGGACTGGTTGAGTTTCACGAAGATGTTTCTCCTCTCATCCCAGAGGCTTCATCAGTTCAAACCGGCTGTTGGGAGTTCTAAATACTTGTATTATCCAGGAGTCATTCACACTTCTGGAGTTTCATGAAACTCCTCAATCAGTCTAGCTATGATTCAACTAATATAATTATATTATATTACTGACTGTAATATTGTTATACAGTTGTAGGATGACTATCTACATAAACAGTGTTAGACATGAAGAAACCATTCAGTATTGGAGCATTTCAGCCAGACTAGTCTTTTCAGAAATGCTTTTACTATTATCATCGATTTTTTTATTTTTTTTAATCATATAACTCAAAATTCACCTACTATCTGAGGTCAGTGTCTGAACATTACAAAATCTTAATATAAGGCAAGCCCAGAAGATAATTATCTTGCTTCCACACTGTCTGAAGTCAGAGTCACATGTTATCTTCCTTGATCACCGTCACAACGTAACCTTGATGCTCTCCCCAAAGCTGCTCAGCTTCATTATAACCAGAAAAGCTTCATAATGGAGCATTTCTCCAGAGAAGATATGGGAAAGAGCTGACTTTATGTATACCTGTGTGAGCTTTATGTGTACCTGTGGGAACCTGTGCACAGTCTCCAGATCCTGAGAACACTGAAGCTGGCATGTTTGGCCGTTGTGGGCACTTTCTGGAGGTGCTGGCACGATTCCTGTTGTACATGTAGACGCCTTACAGGGAGAAAACCTTATCACATCCAGAGTCAAGAAGGAGTCATGAGACTGCAGACACGGATTTGTTTTTTTTTACCTGACTACAAGCAGTAATACATGTGAAAACATCCTGTTGGGTTGTCTTCCTGCCTCATGCCTGTTGACCTCTGGGATAGGCTCCAGCACCAACTATGACCTTGATTAGAAATAAATAGGATTTAATGAAAGATAAATCAATTATAATATGCTGCATGTGGAATGATGCATATCATGGAGCCAGGTCCTGGGGCAGCCCATTGGAACTAGATTATGTATTATAAAGTAAATAATGTAATGCATGCATTATGTTTGCCATCATGGCATTGAAGTCATGCGTTCAATTCATGCGATGCTCCATCTTCCTGCAAATGCACAAATGATTTAGCAGAACAGGACAATATCAGCAGATTTTGAAAAAGGCACGTTGTGGAAAACAAACAACTCTCATTATAACCCTGGTGTTTTTAAATTGTTGTAATCATGTTCACTTTTTTCTCATAATCTTGAATTCAGGAAACTGAGAGCGCAGCGGGAAGACACTAACAAACCAATGATTATAAAAAAGAAAAGGGAGTTGCATTTTTTTTTTTTGTCAAACTGTCAAAAGAAAAGCCAAGAGACCAGACAAAACAGAATTTCAATATCAAACTACCTGAGCTGAAAATAAATCAGCAAAATAATAAATATGTGAAACGATCCAATCAAATAAATGGCTAACATTTCAGAAAACTGCAAACACAGAAATGCTGGAAGTCGCTGCTCAGTCTTGATGAAAATGACTCCACAGCTGACAGACCAAGCAAAAAGCATAAAATGCCACCTATCAAGGAGTTCACAAAGCTGCATCCAGGAGAGCCTCAGGATGGTAAATGCAGCAATTCAGGAAGGTTGGGATAGTCGGGATAATCACTCTCTGCAAAGTTATGCCACAACTGTGGAAAAGCTTTTTATGTTTCTAGTTCAAATCAAAAAATCAATGAGAATGCAAGTTAAAATCAATAAGCTGTATTCTGCTTCAAGTCACTCATTAAATGTATCGACAGAGACTGGACCAGATCCAGACTGGGGTTGAAAAACATGTCTTCTAAATATTTAACACTTTAAACTCCATTGTTGGGACAACCATATTGTAAGTAAAATAACAAGACATACCAAAATTAAATGAAGAATTGCGTCACAGTCATAAGGATCACATGCATATTTTTAGTGTCTTGTAAGCTCGAGGAACCTCGAGGAATTCCCAGCGTTTCTTTAATAGGTGATTATGTGTGGAACTTATCTGTGGTTTGAAGCACTTCTCCACAGGCCTCCATCCATCTTTGAATGTTAATCCAGAGCCCCTGGATAGAGAAATGCCCCCATGAGTGACTAAACAGCCCAAATACCCAACAGTCCCCCTGAGCCCAATACGCTGTCTCCAAGTGACAACCGTACAGTGGTGAGGGTTGTCATGGAAGCACCACCAGAGAGTTTGAAGCACCTGTAAGCAGTTCCAATATGAACGATGAGATCCAACATGGAAAATGAAGTCATGGAACTTGGAAACTCCCTTTTCTCCATGTGTTATATTGGGTCCCCCTATTGTTAGACTATCTGTGTATGCTACTGCACAAGAAAGGCTCTGTTGGGAAATGGAGAAGAGATAAAGTCACATTGTTTCCACACTTCATGTTATTTTAAAGCTGTTATTGCAACTGAGGTTTTTGAAAATTCAACACATCAAGATTTATACATTTAGACTGTTAGACTGCGCATTTATTATCTGCTTTTTCACACAGGAGCCTGGCGTTAAATGTGTGTTAAATAAGACAAAGTGCTGCTTACATGGCGGTTCACTGAACAGATTATAAATGGCATGATCTCTCCACTACTGCACCCAAATGTGTCTTTATTCAATAATGACGGATCATATTTTTAATCTTTTTGTGCACGGAAACAACTTTAATTTGATATAAATTATAGAATTATACGAATATATGAATCCATCTACTGGAATGCATAACATCAGCTTCTCCACACAGGTGTTGTAGAGTTTCTTCTGTACAGTCATCTGTCAGCACCAGTTTTAATATAGTACTTTACATAAACCAAAGGGAAACATATTTTCTAACTCACTGATCATCAGAAGTTAAGGTTAAACATGTTTATACCAGTAAACAATAATATCTAGATGAATGAGAACCAGTTAAGCAGATATAAATTAGTTTATATCTGTAAGAGGAGGACAGAGGTTGCATTCATAATACATACATAATATCATGTCACATACAAATAATTGCAACTGCGAAAATGTGAACGCAGCCTTTACAATATATATATATACTCGTTTGTGTGACAGATACATTACATTAATTTCAATGAAAGCATGTAAAACAGCTCCGTCCGGTCAGTCTTGAAATGCAATAAAAGCTCTCCTGTTACATTACAGTAAAATTACAACATCTGGTGTCACAACAACTGAAGAGACATTTCTCAGAGCAGATGTGGGGATGGGGTGCTACTGAGTCTGCAGTAAATCTACTTCTACCAACCACTAAATCCATCCTGATCCATCTTTGAAGCAACTGATGATATGCAACTATTGAAAATAATAGCAAACAAATATCAAATATTGATATTTATGGCCCTTATAGATCTCTGTGCATATCAGTTTAAATCTTCCAATACAATCTACTGTCTTTACCATAATTAATTACACCATTCATAAACCCTGAAATAAACAATTGGACAACATTGATTCAGTGAAACCTGAATTTGTCATTGATGAAAGTATTAGCTCTTTTCAAAGCCGGGCCAGATCCTGAAGAAATGAAGTCACTTCAGGACGAGGGATTTACTGCAGTGCTTACTCTGTAACAAGCGTGACGCGCCTCAAAAACACTAGCTGCTGATCTCAGCTTTTCGTTTATTTAACGGCTTTATTTCCAGAAAAGGACCAAGGATGTGGCCTTGCACACTAAAACTTTGAAGATAGATCACACCCCCACTTCATTACCATTATAAAGCACCCTCACTTTGTTATTCAAGTGGGGGGGATGCACCATGTTTAACCAACAAATTGGTATGTATTTCTCTTTTTGTACAAATATCTAACTTATGGATATTTTAGTGACCCTAAAAGAAAAAGAGTAAAAGTGTAGCCATCCAGGTTCTTGACCTTGGCTGGCAAAGCCAACTCACTTTACAGTTTTTGTCAGTTACCATGTATCAGGACATTTATTCAGTAGAAATACTTCTTCATCGTCAAACTACTGATGCCACAAAAAGCAAAAGATTATGACACATCAGCTTGTACATGGACCCCTCCTTTGTAATCTGCAACTGCTTTAAACATTTAGAAAGGCATCGTAGGATGTCTTTATAATGCTGTGACCCTTCAAAAGTTTTCTTGTTATTATATCATTATTTAATGTAGTGAGCCCGTTCACACTGTGTCCATCTACTCAGTCCCTCCGATTTTGCTTTCTTGAATTCTTTGAAATATATTTTCTGGCTGGCCAAGGATGTTCTCTTTTTATTTGGTCTCATTGGTCAGAGCCTCAGCAGACCACAGCTGAAGACTTTACTCTTCTAATGTATTGCTTTATTGTCGGTTGTTTTTGCTCAAAGGGGCTGTGTTCAATGTTCACGTGAAGGCGAACAACCACAGGCGACGGAGCGGCTGCTGCCACCAGCACCAGAACCCCATCAGCCAACTGTGTGAACACCAGCGGGTTAGCTCCATCCACCACCCAACAAAGCCAGTGCAGCTTTGAGGCAAACGCAGGGCTGATAAATGGAGTCCTCAAAGCAGTCACTGGAGGTGTTAAATAATGAATTCCCTTCACTCTTTCAAGGACACGAGCTTTCTGATCACCACTTTGTTCCCTGGACATTCAGACTGCGGTAACATTTTCCAACAGTGAGTTAAAAACCCACTCAGTCCATCAGTGATGTTGCCATGGTGGCATTAGAAATATACACCCCACAGCAAAACAAATGAGTTAATACTCTGCACAATGCCCATGTGCAACCGATTATAATCTCCCTTCAATTTTAGTGTGGGAATTATTAGTTTTGCTTTCTGAAGACAAAGATGATGACATCAGTTAGAGTCCAGAACTAATCTGATACTGACATGACTGAAAGGTTCATCCATCCGTCACTCTCCCAGTCAGGGCCACAGGGGGCGCTGCAGTCTGACCCAGGAGGAGACCTCCAAACACCCTGTGATTAACATCAACTGATGTTTTATCTTAAAGGTATACTGCTGTTTATTTAAGATTTTACCCACTGTGCATGTTCTTGTGCCTTTGCGTGCCATTTTCTATAAGTGATGTGTTTGTTGTGGATGTACGGTTGTAGTTGAAAGTTACTTAAGATACGATTCAAACACTGCAAACTGGAATTAAACTCTGTTATCAGAGTAAACTCTTTCTAATCTTGTCCAATGTTGTGTATTTTGATCTATGTACGTCTCACCTAAAATACACAGTTTTAGAAAAAAAAAACTTGAATATTATTTGGATTTCTTTCTTTGCTCTTTTTTTCCTGTTATTGCACTAAGTAGATGGTTTCTGGGCTCAGCCGGGTGTTGGCTGCATGACTGAACATGCTTCTGTCTCACTCGTTTTGATAACTGCACAGTTCTGTATTTTATCTGGTCTTGGTTTTCAATCAGTGATGATTGCATCAGAGGTGTAAAGTTCAAGTCTAATATCTCTCCAAGTTTCCCACAGTTCAAACCACTCAATAAATTACAACTAGACAGGGGAAAAAAAATCCAGAAACCCAAAAAAGATTTTGACCAACAGACATCCAGTGTCATTGTTCCAGACTCCAATGCTTCAAGTTTTATATCCAGAAGGTGAATGACAACAACTGCAAACCAAAAAAGGACTAAAAGAGCCCCCTGAATGTCGAATATTTATATTTTTATCAAATGTAACAAAGGCCGTAAATTGAGCTGAAAATCAATGTGCCTTCATGAGAGCCTTTCCACAGTTGAAAGGATAATGTTATCATGCCTCCTTGGTTTGTCAATCTGGCAATAATACAATTGCACTGAAATCCATTTTTATGATCGCTGCAATATACGTTTATAACTTAAAGAGTGTTTAGTTATTTTGATAAAGATATGTAACTTGATTACTAATTGCATTCAGTATTACACAACCCTGGCTACTAAGCTGGTATTGCTTAGGATGAGGTCAGTTTACACTTTTTAAAACATTATCTAGGGTCTTCTGGGAGAGGACCCAAGATTTGAGGTACATTCCTTCCATGGAATGAAGTTTGGTGGAGGCTTTTTATTTTAATACTATTGACTTTATTAACCCTGTGTCCACTAATGGCTGTGATATTACTTTTGTTGACATTGTGTGATACAATAGAACACATAAAAGACATTAACATAGTTAAACGCAGTGTGTAGTCACCCAAACACATTCCCAACCATGTGCTGTCATCCAAACACTATTCATCACTTTAAACAATGGCATCTCTGCTTCCTGGGAGCTTTGTGAAGTGAAGTATCGCCACCAAATCACCACTTTGTGCCTCAGCAGGGGACGCCTGAGCAATACAGGTGAACATGACAAGTTGTTGAAATGCATTTTCTCCTGAAAAGATTTTTCCCTCAGTCAAAAAAAAACAAAAACTGTCTGTTTCCCTACAAAACCGTCCACTGAGATTCACCAAACATTGCACTCACAAATCCCTTGTGGTGCTCGCTCTGAACTTCTGAACTGAGGTGATTTAATTCTTTTCTGTAGTGGCTATAAATCACCTCAGGAAAAAACAAACAAACAAACAAACAAAAAGATTTATACTTAGTAAACTCTGAAACACTCACAAATGATGTGAGTGCCTGACAGGTGTCAGACGGGGCTGTAGTGTGCTACCATTTGCATTCATGCAACAATTTTGCAATGATTTTATCAGAAGGAAGAAGTGAGCAAGAGTTTATTTTTGTGGGGAGGAGTGAAAAGAGGCTTGAATCATCACTTACTAATTAATAACAACGAAGATCAACAAGTCTACTGGAATCTAAAATTTGAATGCTGTTTTTACACCGCCTCACTGGTCACTGAGTCTTGCGTCACTGGTCACTGGTCACTGTAGCGTTTCCCTCTGTGAAGACAGAAGCGTAACTTACAGATGACAGATCAGCAGGTCCAGGCTGCAACATCAGTTTGAGTTGGCTTTGACCTGTGCCACAGTATTTCATTACTTCATTGTGTCCTGTTGTCACTCCTGTACTGTTTTCTCTTGGTTTGAGGCATGTATGAAAAATAAACAAAAATCAATAGCACTATAAGATACTGATGTGCCACTTGGGCCTGTTCTCTTAAAATGAGAAATATTGATTACAGACAGCCCTCCACTAGTATGCTGTTTGCATTCTCATAAGCAGGCAACACACGTCTTTTGGTGCATCTCATCTGCAATCTTAGTAGTTCACTCATTCATGATTTAACATGCTTGAGAAGAAGCATTTGACCCAAATCTTTTTTTGTGTGTTTTATACATGCATGGGGGAATACTCTTACTATGAATAAATAATCTTTATTAATGTGAACTTATCCCTATTCCATAAACTTCAAGCTGTAAATGACTTCAAGCACTTTAAAATGTCCTTAAGTCATTGTCTGCATCCAAGAAGGGAAAAATAAGATGTTTTCTGTGGGTCGGTGGATGTTTCAAGCAGCCTAAACAAAGAGATGTTCTCCGTGCTCCTATTCTCAAACATTTAAAAGCTTTGATCCAAAGGTCGGCGGAGATCCTCTCAGCTCTTCTGTTTCTCTGTGTGAGCTGAAAATAACAAGCTTCATCCTGTTAGAGGTCCTTCACAGGCTCTCGTTCTTTTAAAGGACAACACTTATCGGGCGGAAACTTTCAGAAGAAACCCGTCAGGTTCCCGTGCACTGGGTCATTGTTATCAGACAGCGTGAGGATAAAGACAATTACATGTGCCATGAAATGTTTCCATTTAACGCGGGAAAAAAGGCAGTTTGATTGTAGAGCTGTTCAATTCTCAGTGTGACACTCAACAATTAGGAGCTGATTTATGTCACTGGTCCAATTAAGTTTTGTACAATTGAAAGCATGCTCAGGGAGTTATCCAATTGGGCAGTCCATAAGTGTAAATGAATTTAAAGATGTATTCATAAATGTTTGCTTATTTAATGGCAGCTCTAAATGTAGAATTCACCAGCAGTTGCAATTAGTGAAGCAAGGGCTCATTTGGGAGATAATGAACAGCTTGTATTGCTCACCAAATCCCAATGTACGGCTTTAAACAAGAGCAAAGTCATAAAGAAAAAAAATATCTCCCTTCCCCACAGGGCCTCGGTTAGGCGATATATTAATATTCTTTCCTTGCCAATACATGTAATGAATTTGACATTATGAGAGGGGTGATGTACTGTACATTCCCTAGGTCCCTCAAACTTCATTAAATATTCCTTCTAGATATTCTCTTCGTGGTAAATTAAGAGCTATGGCAATATGCTGAAGCTGGACTTTTAATGGCTGTGGAAAATAAAGAAAAAAAGCACTTTCATGCACACTTTTTCCTGTTTTCCACAGTGCAGCAATATATCCCTAATGGTCCGCTTCTACTGTTTTATGGAAAACATCGATTGAATTTAATAACATCTGAATGAACACGATACATCACCCATACGTTTCTTGAGGGAGAGGAAAAAACAAATAACCAGCAGATTGAGATATTTAAGTGCAACATTTTGATGATTAACTTTGCTCCAAATTGAGGTGAAGAAAACAAATCAGTGCTCGTTACACGTGAGGTCAACAAGCAAATGAAATTTAACACAAGTGCATTTCCAACAAATCAAATAATATTTAGTTACCATTCTTCTGAAAACTGATGTTTCATTGAATGTCATCAGAGTCACTGTCAGAGCCGGTGACAGTGGCCGTGGAGGTACGGTGGGTGGGAGGGTTCACACAAAATACCCGTGAAGGGTGTATTAGGGAAAATTCACCGTGACGTGTTGAAGAAGTCTGGGAAAATGTTTCTCAGACGTTGCATCACACCGTGCGAATGGAGATCAGGTGCCCGTACAGGATCGGCTGCACTGTTTCTGTCACAAAACACACATTCTGTCTGACTGATGCCGACTCGATCAGCCTTTGATCCCAGTTCACAGAGCTCAGCCACGCTTACGTGACATCATAGGAGATGCTGAATATGAAAATATGGAATATCTGAGCCTTATCTAAGTCCTTATCACATGGTGTGTGGGCTGGACTCCACCGACGACTGCTCGTGTGTGTGTGCATGTGTATGTGTGTGTGTGTGTGTGTGTGTGTGTGTGTGTGTGTGTGTGTGTGTGTGTGTGTGTGTGTGTGTGTGTTTGTGTGTGTGTGTGCTGCCACTCCACTTCTGGAAAAGCAATGTCTGATGATGTCTGGGTGACCTCTTGTTCTGTCCATGGAGGAGGAGTCTGTGGGTGCTGAGGCTTCTCTGGTGATTGAATTCTGCAAGTCATTATCAATACAACTGCTGTCCGTACTGTTTAGTCAGTGATTATGAAAAGAGTTAAGAGTCAGTGTCTGCTGGAAGTTCAACCTCTAAACTAAATATCGCTCCATTGGCTGTGCTGGTTTCTCATTGGTGCACATGTGATGGCTTTCCGAGCTGTAAAGGCTACTCACAACCTGCCAATGGGGAGGACAGGAGGCCGTGTGTGTACCTGCAGCTGCAAGTGTAATCTCTTGTTTTTGTTCTGCCTGGGTCATGTCAGCAAGACAGATTTTAATATCAGTGGTGTCATTTATATTTACATTTGCATTTGTGCCTGTTTACTCATGTGCATATGTTCTTGGTCGTTAGGGGTTGAAAGATGTCAAAGAAAAGAAAACTGGACATAAGACACATCTGTCAGAGTCCAAGTGTATTGGTCAGTTTACTTCAAGGGTGAATAACTGTAGATGCTCATCTTTACAAATTTTGAATAAACGACAATATTTAAAGCCAAAAACATTTTTTTGCTTTGGAGGAAACTCTCCTGACTGGAGAAGTGAATGATATTGTTGATCAATACCCAGAGCTGAACAGGGACAAATTAAAGGTCCAACCATTCAAGTTTAGGTCCAAATACACGTTGGAATCTAGCACTGAATCGGCTGCCATAATAAGACATTTGACAGTTGAAGTGAGAGGATTGTTTGATCAAGATGAATCCCTTGTCAGGCTGCTTGTAGTCATCCCGGTTTCATCAGCTGAGGCTGAAAGAACTTTCAGTGATCTTGAAACATGGCTTAGAAGCACCATGACACAAGTAAGACTGAACAGTGTGCCATGTTCGTCAGGAAAAAGTTGACAACACTGACCTGACAGGAACCTGCCAGTAGTTCATTTCTACTACAGACCGGTGTGCAAATGTGTTTGGTTCCTCAAAATTCGAACAAGCAGAGGACACTAATGTTAATCGTTAATACACGAATATTAACTGTTAATTGATAGTGTGATGCAGAGTTGGAGTGCAGATTAAAGATGAGAACTCTTCAG
The DNA here is from genome assembly GCA_911728415.1 of Lagocephalus sceleratus. Lineage (NCBI taxonomy): Eukaryota > Metazoa > Chordata > Actinopteri > Tetraodontiformes > Tetraodontidae > Lagocephalus > Lagocephalus sceleratus. Next base: position 12,274,913 of record CAJVRN010000036.1, on the reverse strand, counting down.
TCACAGCAGGATATATATATACTCGAACACTGAGCTATGAGCTGCTTCTTAGTTCGTGTGGATGTGGGGTTTCGAAGCACCCATTTCTCCCACATCCTCTGCATGTACCCTCTCTCGCTGGGGTTACTCCAATAGTAGCACTCCATCAGTATCCCCAATACCTGGGGATCCCGCAGGCAAATGGTAACCACGAGGAGGCAGCCAGAAGGTCAGCCACAGCTAAATACCTACTTAGGGTTTCACCCTAAGTCCAGTGTCCTGAGGCTGTACACAAAGCGGAAGGAAGGGGGCCGAGGACTAGTAAGTGTCTGAACTACTGTCCAGGAGGACACAACAAGCCTCTGAGAATACATCAAGAAGATGGCCCCAACTGACCCACTGCTGAGTGAATGCCTCAGGCAACAGAAGCCCACCAAGGAGGAGGAACCTGAGGGGCTATCATGGAAGGACAAGCCCCTGCATGGAATGTACCACCGACAAATTGAGGAAGTGGCTGATATCGAGAAGACGTACCAGTGGCTGGCAAAGGCCGGACTGAAAGACAGCACAGAGGCACTAATCATGTCTGCACAAGAACAGGCCCTAAGCACCAGAGCAAGAGAGGCCAGGGTCTACCACACCAGGCAAGACCCCAGGTGCAGGCTGTGTGGAGATGCCCCTGAGACAGTCCAGCACATCACAGCAGGGTGCAAGATGTTGGCAGGCAAGGCATACATGGAGCGGCATAACCAGGTGGCTGGCATAGTGTACAGGAACATCTGCACTAAGTATGGACTGGAGGTCCCAGGGTCCAGGTGGGAGACCACCCGAAAGTGGTGGAGAACAAGCAGGCCAAGATCCTGTGGGACTTCCAGATCCAGACTGACAAGGTGGTGGTGACCAACCAGCCTGACATCGTGGTGGTGGATAAACACCGGAAGACAGTGGTGCTGATAGATGTAGCAATCCCAAGTGATAGCATCATCAGGATGAAGGAACACGAGAAGCTGGAGAAGTACCAAGGGCTGAAGGAGGAGATAGAGAGAATGTGGAGGTTGAAGGCAACAGTGGTCCCAGTAGTGATAGGAACACTAGGGGCAGTAACACCCAAGCTGAGTAGCTGGCTCCAACAGATACCAGGAACCACATCAGAGATCTCTGTCCAGAAGAGCACAGTCCTAGGAACAGCTAAGATCCTGCACAAGACCCTCAGACTTCCAGGCCTGTGGTAGAGGACCCAAGTCTGAAGGAAGGAGGCACTGCCCAGGAGGGCTAGGAAAAGATTTTATTTATATAAAGCGTCATTAATATGGAGCTTGAAGAGCAGTCTTTAATGTCCCTGTCCAAGCCTGTCCCTGACGATCCTACCCTGCCTGCTCCCGGTAAACTCGACTGCCTTCTGTCCCTCACATCGTCCGTGGACAGACTCGCCCGCACCCCGCTTCCCGTGGGTCCAGTGCTGTCTCCCTGTACAACCCTGACAATAAAGCGGTGTTAAGCCGAATTCTGGTGTCGCACTTGGGATCTCGTCTGGTCCCTGACAGACCTCAGTGTTAAGAGGTCAGGACCTTTAGAAGCCCTCCTCCTCTGACCCCCTCTGAGCTTGGGAATCCGTTGTCCCACTCCTCTCCCTCTACCTCTCCTGAGGTAGAACTCTGTCCACAGTGGCTGGTGTCTGTGCTGACTCAGCTCTGCCTCCCACCGAGGGCACTGATAAACCCATTTGTAGCGTCCTCTGTTCACTACCAGAATGTGTCAGGGCCAACAGGAAACAAAAACAGGTCACATTGCTCCTTGGCTGTTGCATAATATCTAGAACCAAACCAATGATCATTTGTAGGAAAACATTTAAGTTCAGATTTAATTGCTAGTTGGTACCATGAAACCAAACAGCGGTAGAACGGTGGGTGGATGAAGACAGGGCAGACAGCAGGCACCAACAGTTTACCATTGCTTAATGCATGTTGACATATGTCACAATAAGCATGGTATTTAAGTAAATATAAGTTCCCAAACATGTTGTTAAATGAAAACACACAATGGACAGAAAGTGAGCAACAAATTCGATGTGCTGATATATATTTTTACATGAAATGTGCTGCGCTATAAACAACAGTAGGCTTAGGCAAGTTTTAGTACATGAACCTAACTCTCCACTGACCTAACTTTGAGACAGTTCTCTCACTCAGATGTGCACTAACTCACTAATGTACTATTTAAACTGTTCAGCAGAGTAGATCCATGGCTTATATTTGCATAAGAAAAAGCATTCAAGTTATTTTGAATTGCAGATACCCAATGAAATTTATAAATTTATAAGGTGCAAACTGCCCTTATGTGGATTTCAAACTATTTTCAGAGTAAAGATTTAGGAAAAACAGAACTTAAAAAAAACTTTCACTACAAAATTAAAAATCCAATGTGGCTCATATTGTTCATTATGTAACATGAATGAATGTTTAAACCAGATCGTTGACCCTTTCTGTTTCTGCCCCATCACTACAAAGTCAACAAATCCATTCCAGAAAAATCCAACATGTGTTTATAGTTGCACAATGCCTTATAGAGAAATGATTCATTGAGTGATGGATGCTTTTATTTTTTACTTTTTGTCTTAGTGGGTCGATGAAGGGAAGAGATTTTAGGGATCCAACATAAGCACTTGAGGTAAACAGGGAAAATCTATAGACTAATGCTACAGACAGGCCTGATCAACTCCTACTAAATTGCAGTTAGTCTTACAGCACTCTCAACATTTATTGGCCAATGAGGCCATAAATAAGCCACATAACATCCCTTTAATGTGTGCACAAGCTTGTGTATGATGTACAGTAGCTGTGGTAATTAAAAATGAAAACTGATAAATAAAACAATTATGGATTAGAGTAACATGTAGTATTTATAAACCACATGATGAATAATTGTTAATAACCAAGGTTCAAGTGAATACGCCAAGGCCAGAAGTGATATGGAGTGTATTTCACAGATCGCTTCGGTTAGCCTGTCATCAGTCATGTGACGCAAGGGGAGCGAATCCATCACAGACGGTGATATCCTACATTTCCAACATGTGGGCGTACACGCTGCGGTCACAGAAGTGCTTGCTGGGAGGTCTGGATGTGGATGATGGAAGAGAACAGAGTGCCTGCGCACTCCGCTTTGCCAAGGCATGTGCTTGCTTTGAGGCTGAGAGGACCCCTGCAGAGGGCCCACGCGAGTGTGATGCATGCTCCCGTACATGACCACAGACATATCTGGGGCTGCAGGGAGGTCTGGGCGTGGACAGTGCGTAGCATGTAACACAGCAGGGCTCACTGATGTGTTATGTTTTAGGAATGAGTTGTAAACAATATCTCGAAAACTGTTTTTTTTTTCTTCCATTAATATCTATGGTAGGAAATGAAACATGAATTCACAGTACAAGACCTGAAAAAGAAATCAGCTGCAGAAGCGTGATTTTTTTTTGCCAGGAATGTGACTTTAGTTAACGTGGTATTAAAGAAAATTGTTGCATGGTAACTGTAGCATAGTTCATTTAAATACATGTCATAAATTTATTTGTATTTTATAGTGGGAGAATATAAAACAGTATGTCATTACACAAATTCCAGAACCTTGGCGGCAGCTTTAAGTCCTTTATGTGATGCAGTGCTTGACCCCAGATTAGATTTCTCGTTACTGTTGGGATTTCAATGTTGTGTCAAGATGGCAGATTATGCTGCCAAGTTTGCCCATTATGCTCAAGATTACTTTCTGGCATTTCATTCATCTTTGAGATAGCATAAATCATGTGTGGGCAATTGTAAAGGCACTGCTACATCAGAGAGAGATTTATGAATGAGACACATTTCACCACTGCACCTTCTATACAACATGTGTCACAATGTGACTGCTCTGCATGTAAATACAGAGGTTGTCTTTTACAATCACAACACCAATAACTGGCTTGTGTTTGGCTTTATTCCTTCATTTGATCACACTAACAGTAATAACTATTAGATTACATACTTTAATCAATATGTCAAATGGATGTTGAAGTCCTGTGGAAAAGGAGGCATAACATATAGAGATAAATTCATTAAGTGAAGTGAAGCAGTGAGACTATTTGATGTATTCATTTCTGATTCAGCCCCAGGGAAAGAAGAGTTCAGTACATGCAGTTATATGAGTAAGTGGCATATTTATTTGCTGAAAACCTTTCAGTGCTTTGATTCAACATATTTTAGTCTTTTCCCTGCATAGGACAAAATCTACAATCATACAAAAGCCAAGTTCTCTGTTTTAATTACATTCAATCATGTACTACCTGTTTCAAGACTGGGCTCTTTTCAGAAAGCCAGGGCCTGACCTCTGAACCAAAATCTGACCCCTGAACCAGAGCTTGACCCTTGAACCAGAGCCTGACCTATGAGCCAGAGCCTGACCCCTGAACCAGAGCTTGACCCTTGAACCAGAGCCTGACCTATGAGCCAGAGCCTGATCCCTGAACCAGAGGCTGGCCCCTGAGCCAGAGAATGGCCCTTGAATCAGGGCCCAAACCCTGAACAAGAGGCTGGCCCCTGAACCAGAGTCTGACCTCTCCAGTGTGCAGTTTCTTGCTAAACTTGCAAGGATGAACTCCTTTTAACAGGAAAATCTCTCCTAAAGTCTCCTCCAGCAGAGGGACTACAGATGAGTAGATAGGTTGAGAGGACAGAACAGGGAAAACAAACAACAGCATACATGAAAGCCTACTACCGTTGTGCTGTGTATAATTGTTTCTTAAGATTTGAATCTAAAGCTCGGGATGTCAGCATGGCCGGAGGTCAGTGTAAAGGTACAGAGAGTGGGGGGCTTTGAACCATAAGACTACATCAAACACTGACTTATAAATTTGAAGAGAGGAGACATCCAACCATGACTGAAAGCTGAGGAAGAAAGGAAAGCCCTGCACCTTCTCTGGAGGTCACCTTCAAGCATCAGATCATGGCTATTCTTTGACAGACATTCCTTCAGCGCATGACTGTGTGGGTTGAGATGTTTCATTCATCTGTAGCCAATGTTATCTTTGAAGGCCATTACCATCAACACTAAGGATCCACAAAGAGATTCTGGAGTTTAAAGTAAGTCAGATTTCTCTTTCACGTTATTAATCCTTTCATCTGCTCAGCACCAGCTTCTGTATATGGAATAATCAAATATTAGATAAATATTCATTTCTTTTCCTCAAGTGTGGACATCATTCTTACATCCATTAAAGCTTGCTTTGTAGCTGGGATACTTTGACCTATGTTCCATAAAATTATGTTCCCGGACAAATAAAATGGGTTAAAGTTCAGACAGTAAATGGTAAATACATTTTAATGAAGCATCAAAGCCAACCCAAGGCCACTGAAGTGTTGAAGCTGACTGGACAACAGGTTAGCGACTCGTGGTCTGCAGAATACGTTACTTTGAATAAAAGGTATTTTTCTGTAAAATTTTCTGTTTACTGGTCTGAAAATACTATGAAGAATAAATGTTTTGTATCTCCTACTACAAATTAAATCATCAATCCTCAATATAGCAGATACATTATCTACAATTAACAAAAGACTGTTTTTTTTATTTATTATATATTAGATATGTAATGTTTAGTAGAATGCATGAAATTAAATTATATAGATAGGATCAGTGTATTTTTTTGTGGTTTGTTTTGTTTTTTTATATTGTTGGCTGCTAAAGAAACAGAGTTCTATTTACAGAAGAAAACATAAAGGAAAATGAGGCAAACGAAACAGTTACATGTAGTGATGAAGAGTTATTACAAAGACAAGGATATGCCAGTTCTCAGTCAGTAGCATTTATACCAATGTCTGTGGAAAATAACTGTCATTAAAGTGGGCCATCTGGAAAGATTTAGAATACTATGATGAGGAATTAAAAATAAACACAGGCTCCATGTTTATGATGTACACAGAAATCAGACAGACCAATCACAATCACAGTTATGGTCCAATTTGGCTCAGTAATGTGAGGACAGAGCTGGCTGAAGGGTTCAATTATCTACATGATGTACCATGGAGCAATAAAGCACACGAACATACTAGAAATAAATCAGCTTTCTGCTATAACTCCATCTGCAAGAGTTTGGGTTTCTCCTTCCTGGGAGTTAAGTGAAGTATTTTACAAGCAATTAAAGTCTTTAGCGCTGAAAACGCAGTTTCTTTGTCCGAGCACAAATGACAAAATCAAGTTGAGGGCGGTTGTTGGGTTTTTCACAACAAAAGTCATATTAATGACACTCCACATATCCCCAACTCAAAACTGAAAATACAATTTAGATGATGATGATGATGATGATGATGATGATGATGATGCACAGCATTAAAAAATTAAAAATGTGGAAGATATACTATTTCCATTTTTACTTTCTCAATCATCCTCATCTAAGTTGGTGTTTTCCTCCCTGATGCTGTTGCTCCAGGTTGTCCATCGTCTCTCCTGCCCTCTTTCCCAGGAAATGTCCTGACAGTCCGCTGAGCAGCTATTGGATTCCAGCAGTATTTGAAGCTGACTGCTCTGAAAGTTCCATTAAGAACAAATGTTTTGTATCTCCTACTATGAGTACAGAATAATAAGAGCCTCTGGCTAACAAAGATAATCAATGATTTCCAACCATTCGTTAGTTCAGTTCATACTGTATAAGTGGGGCGGGACGGTGCAGCTTGTCTATAGGGATACAATTTGGTAAATGGTAAAAGCTTTCTGGTTTGTTAAATTACACATTTATTTCTTTGTTTTAGTTAAAGAACGAGTTGAGCCAAGACTAAAAGAGCAATCTGCTTGCTTGACTGGACATTGAACCAGCTTTGAGACTGTGCCTCGGCTGACTTCTGACCTGTTGCCCGTGTGTGTGAAAGCCTCTGAAGCTTCACATCAGGTTAAATCTAAAAACACCAAAAGGCAGAACTGACGGCTTCTCTTTCACTTCTGCTTTGCTTTAGCGTGTCGCTCACTCCAGTTATTTACAGTTCAGGTTGTATTAAGGCCTAGAGATGATTGCTGCCTGCAAACAAGGCCCACTCCAGACAAGGTAATTCTTATGGGCATGAGTTGGGCTGTTGTACCTTTTCAGACCACTCCTCCTCACCTACCCCACCCCTCCCTACCTGTCCCCAGTTGGGCTGCCAGTACTCTTCCAGACCACACCTCTTCCCCTTCTCCACGCCCCCCTATCAGTCACACCTATTGTTCATTCTGCTCATCACCACTTCTATTTAAGCCCCTCACCCTCACTTCCACGTTGTCCTCTGTGATGTGAAGTCCCCATCCTCAGGATTTTCCGACCACTCTGGTGGCCCAGATCCTGTGCACTGTTCTCTTCAATAAAGTTGAGTTTATTCCACTAATTATGCTACTCCTGGGTACTTGTTTGCTATTTTATATATTATAAATACTTATATTATTTTATAGTTCTTTATATAGTTATTTTCCTGATCTTAATTATAGAGCTGGATTAATAATACAGCACAATAAACAACTGAATAAACCTGCACCATTACACATCTTGTGTTTTGTAGTGATCTCTTCCAGACGACCCTCTTATGGATGCTGACCACTATGTCATGCACTTCCATGGTCCATCACACCTTGACCATGTACCAGACTGTTGCCATGGTCTCTGTGTGTTAAGATGATTAAGATCATAATCAATAATCATCAAAGATATTGTTGTTATTGATGCTACAAAAGTGGAACAGATGATGTCTGAGGTGTTGGCTGATGTATAGCAAAAAAACTGTGCATTCTAAAAAAAAAAAAAAAAGACTTTTAAATAGCTCTCCCCTGTGGTGACCATGGTGCATGAAAGGGCTAAATTACTTTACTGCCCACTAACCACAGCCTGCTGGGAGCCCAGTCAGTCAGACATACCCCAGAACCACCAGCTTCTCACAAACCTCCGGGTATTAAATTATTCTGTCATTTAACTCCCTTTGCCCATCTTATTAGTTCACTCTGTGGAAAGCTGGGTGTGCTTTGTGGATCTCCACTCACATCTTTGTGACCTGGAGCTCATCTGAGCTCATTTTGTTTTTCAGTTTTTGTCAAAATCACATATTTGTCAAGAATTACCTAATGAGCTAATGAGCTTAAATAAGTCTAAACAAAGGTTACAGCTTCTGTTGTCATTTACTTTTAAGTCCTGACATAAGCATTGTTTATATTTTAGGCCTGTGAGATGCAGATGAAGCACATCTAATAGTCTGTGTTCTTCCTTCAGACCCACGAAAAGAGTTAAACTCCCAACCCCCCCCCCAACCCCCTTTGATGGCTGTCTGTAATCATAAGAGATAAAATGTATTCGCCTGCATTCATCTTGACATCTTTATTTATTTATTTATTTTTGAATCCAGAAACTTTTTGAGCTTTACAAGATTTTAAACAAAATTACAGTGAAGCTCAATTCCAAAAGAATATCGAAGCTAATGATCAGTGGAATATTTAACTTGGACCTTTTATCCAGAAGTGGAGCAGCTAAAGCTGAACTGTATTTTGCAGAGCACGACAGTCTGTAATGAGCAACATGTTACGAAATTGGTGGAGATGCTACGGAGGGACATGAATTTGCTCTTTTATAAAGCAGTTGTTAAAAATAATTCATGGGAGAAGCCAGCTGAGTTGTAATCCTTTCAGAAAGGACAAATTAATTAGCTTCAAAGGTCCTCGTGACTTTGACATTCACATGATGTGCAGTATGAAAGGACAGTCGAAACACATCGAAGGTTTTATGTAACCTGAGATTCCAGCTCTTGATGTGAGATCAATATCTGAATGTCTATTTGAACCAGATATCAAGTTTAGCGTCATGATTAATTAAATAAATCCCCCTTTTTGTACTTTTCTGCAGGGCATTATTAATGGCATCTTTTAAAATGTCTTGTTAATAATAATCATTACTGTCACATATTGAATGTTTTTTCTGTCAATAAAACAGCTAAATCAGCTTTAGTCTCCAACACATCTAACAAACCCTCCTCAACCTCATTTCAGCCACAGACCATAAAATCAGCATTAAACACAGCCATACTTACACAACTATACAACATCTTTGTTCCTCACACAATTGAAGGTAATTTACACAATCAATGTGGATCTCCTCCTCAAATCTTTTTTTCCATTCCAAATATTTAAAGAGGTAAAGAAGAGCAAGTTTCAGTTTTCTGAAATTGAGTTTGAAGGTGTCTTTCATCGAGCAGAGTTGTGTTTTTGTTGCATATATTTGTGCAGTGGTCAGTGGAACTCCAAAGGGTATTTGCATTCATCATGAATTAACTGTCAACGTGAACAAAGAACACTCAGCAGCTACACATATACAGTGTTGAGGAGTGAACATAACTGTCACTCTCACAATGGTAAAGTCTATTTGGTAATGGAGGTGCTCCATGTGTCACTCATATTGTAGTATGATTGAATAAACTGCATCAGGATTTTCACTGGGTGGAAATATGAAGCCATGTTGAGCGCCCCACAATAAATCCCACTTTTTAGCCAAGCTGCGACTAATGCAGGAGGATTTGTGATCCCCTTGCTGAAGGCAACGAGGCAGTGGAGAGGGAGAGTCAGCTATTCAGATCAAATGACTCAACTCTCTGGAGTGCTATACTCTGTCAACATGGAAGATAACACCCTGATGTCTTTTGATTCCAAAGCGTAAATCTGTGGTGGAGAGAAAGCTGAAGATCCTGTTGTTTACACTTGGGTTGGGAATAGCCCAACCATGGGGTTGGTGTCATATGCGTCATGTTGTTTTTCTAGCATTATTCCACCTTTAACCTCCTCAGCTGGGGAGCGGGAGGGTTGGTTTTGGTGTAGTCCTCTTGTCTTTGTATTGTGATTCCCATGATAATTATCGAGGCAATCCTGCTGTAAATCACAAATGACCTTCCAGACACACTCTATCAGCTTCTACTATTGTCTTCTCCCTACAGTGAGATACACGTCCCCAACAGACCCCTTCTCTCCTTGAACACTTAAACACTAGGTCTGAAAGGCAGTGCGAATGAGGCTTCCGTGCACCTTGGGAGTTTTGTGCTTCATTAAATCTTGTGAAAGTGCAATTACCTGATCAGTCTCCACTGCAACCTTACTTATGAGTAATGCAGGTGAGAGGAAGGCTCACTTCTGTGGAGGTTTGCAACACAGTCTTGCACTAATAAATATGCATGATACCCCAGCAAATGTATGGCCTCTCAGTGCAATGGTTAATGTAGCATTTCAGGTTGTACCTTTACTTGTCGAAAATATCACCTCTGTTTAATCCCACTCACACACTGATCATGGGGAGGTGGAGGTGCACATTGGTGCTGCAGCTTCATTTGACCATCTTGTCATCGGTTCCCTGTAGGATAGTCAGCTCGCTCATATTTCTGCTGCTATTTAAAGCACTCCATTGAACATTTCTTAAAGATGATGCTCCTTTTCTGCAAGTTAACATAGTTCTTTGATGTCTAAATGAAATTTTAGGAATGCACTTTGCCCAAAAAAACAAACGATTGAGCACAGTCGGACTCTAAACACACCAGTTTCACAGCCCTGCTCAGAACGGCCACTTTGACTGCCTTTCTCTCTAAATTCTAATGAAGTGTGCTACTGTGAGCCCACAGACAGTCTTTTCCCTGCCGATTCTTAAGAGTTTAATATGTATGGGGCTGTCCTGCAGACTGTAAATATCTAGAATTACCTGGCATCTGGTCTTAGTATCCAAATTACCACTCATTTGCTATATCCACCCGTCCACCCATCCAGAATTAGAATCACACATCTAAACCTCTACACTCATCGTCTGATGAGCACATTACATTTTGCTGATTACATCAAGAAGTATTTAATGAATAGAGTAAATGAAACTTGCATGTGGGCAGCACGGTGGTGTGGTGGTTAGCAATGTTGCCTCACAGCAAGAAGGGCCTGGGTTCGAATTCTGGTTGGGATGGAGGCTGGAGACTTTCTGTGTGGGGTTTGCATGTTTTCCCTGTGCCTGCGTGGGTTCTCTCCGGGTACTCCATCTTCCTCCCACAGTCCAAAGACATGAACAATTGGGGATTAGGCTAATTGAATGCTCGAAATTGCCCGTAGGCTGTGAATCTGAGAGGGGATGGTTTTTTGTCTGTGTGTCAGCCCTGTGATTGACTGCTGTCTAGTCCAGGATGACTCCGCCCATTGTGCTGGGATAGGCTCCAGTCCCCCCGCGACCCTCACTGGAGGAACAAGCGGTAGAAAGCGAGCGAGCGAGCGAAACTTGCATGTATTGCAGTAAAGCCTTGAAAATCTATTAGGTATACAGATCAAAGGTGGCAACATTTGGACAGATGTTGATACTATTGAAAGATTTCCCTTTGTAATTCTAGCATATCTAACTACAGCAATTATGTATGGTTTGCTCATTTGAAATAAAAAAAAACTACTGTAACTTGATGCAAATCTGCAATCTAAATTAATCTATAAATTTGGTGATTTATTCTCAAAATCAACGAATCATAAATCTGTGGGCTGTACAGAGAAATACATTACACAAGTTGTGCACTTTTTACTTCATATCTGCTCATTGGAACTGTGTAAATCGTACTGGAAAGCTATTGCGCTGTGTTGTAGCAGGGTTCCTGCACAAGGTGAGTCATTAATATGATTTCTTATGCCTGCTTAGGGTGCAGATGTAGTCAGCTAAAGGCTGTATTCTGTCCTCACACCTGATAATTAAGTTATTTTGGTCAGACCTTTAAATTGGTTCCATGCAGGGGTAGAATCACACTAAATAATTGGAGCCTGCTGTTTGAGAAAGGTGTTAACAGTATTTTTAGAAGATTCATTTAACATAGTCGCTGAGATCTAGGCTCAGTCATATACTTTATTTCTTTTATATGAAATAATTAAATTGTGTAGAAAAATTGTATATAATAGTTATGGGTGTCTCTTTGGCCCCTTCTGTGTAAACTGATTAAAATATCTTGTCAAAGGTGTCCCTGTTTAATATTTTCTATTAACACAGGAATTACTTTGATAATAACAAACATTCTGGCATTTCTTTTTAATTCCCTGTGATTGCTATTTGATTGCAATACATTTTGACTTCATGATGTTGATAATGTTAATGTTAAGATAATGTTTGTAAGAGTCTGCATATCACCTTCCTACAGACAAGATGTGCAAGCAAATGTCAAAACATGAAATAATTAAAAGGTGAAGGAGACTTTCTTGCCCACAGAGTGAAGCCTCTGACATGAAAAAAGCCACTGGCAGGAGTCCCTCTGGGAGGTGTCCTCGCCTTGGGTGATTGCTTGGCATGAACCACATTTGTCATTCCTCTCACCTGTTTGTCGCTAGCTGTATTTCACCATATTTGGCTCATTTGTAAATGAGAACTGGGGCAGGATGTGTTCTGGTTGGCCTCCAACTCTGCTGCTCTGCGTAGAGGTAGAGACCTCAGCGCAAACGTCCCTCTACCAAAATTCACAATTACAACCTTACCAATGAAATATTGATTTGGTGGAGTAGCTTAGTGATTCAGAGTTGTTTGTGTGACTGGGATGATTTACTGGGTTTGACCTGCCGGAAGACTAAATGGCTCGAACCCTTCTGGATCTGCCACGGAGTCCTCCTTGGGTTGGCTTTTGACAGTCCATTTTGCAAGGCTGAATAAATGGAACATCTGATTCAGCTTCTGTCTCAGAAATGGATGCACTCAGCTGGAGTTCAAAGGGAGTCCGGGACCCCCTTCAGTCTGACAACTGAGATATGAGGGCACACGTCGGCAGTTTGAGCACAATAAAATCATACCACCTGTGAATATCAGTCATATTAATACATCCAGAGAAGAAAAAGAAAACAAAATCTATATTAAGGTCAGCTGATCTTTGACAATTTTGCTATTTTACATTTTTTTTCAGATTTTACTTCTCACCATGTGGATATGATAACTGACAGCCCCAAAAACATCAGTATGGTGCAGTTTGCACTTGTATTTGTTTCTAAGATATCAACAAAGCGAAAGTAGAAAAGGAGAAAATGAAGTGTGTTAAAACAGGAAGAAAACATTGAAGCAGACCTGGGAGGGCCAAATCTGCATCTCCAGTCAGGAAAGTGCAGCGTTCCTTTGTCTGGCACCTCCTTGAGGTTGCGTTAATTTGGACATGAAGGATTATGCTGTCCTTCCAAAGGCTACCCTGTCACACCTGCAAAGGTAAGCTCTTCATCTTACCATGACTTTGTTTCTGAGTCCTTTGTCTTCCAGAAAAGAGGTGTGTAGCCACTCCAAAGTAAATGATCGCTCTGATGACTGTTGACGTCTTCATAAAACTGGAGGCATAGTGGGATTCAGGCAGCAGGTCTGATGACATAATCAAAGTTAACCTTTAATACTTTGGTGCCATGGGAACTCTTTTGTCCAGAGCTGGAGGATGCTGCAGGTTACTTCTGCTCTTTTTCTGTTTTTTCTCTCTCTTCCTGCCTGTCTCTCATCCTACCCTCTCTCTTTTTGCTGAATCGTCTGCGAGCAGTAACGGAAACAACAACAACACCAAAAAAAACCAACCCTTCACTAGGAAGCAGAAGGAAGGCGCCTCTCCTTTCGCGATAAATCAAGGCAGTGCAGTGAAAAGGCAGCAGCAAAGAGACAGTCACAGCAGAACCACGGGAATGTGTCTCCGCATATGTTCAAAAAAAAAAAAGAAAAAAAATCCCTCGCCAAACCTGTGCACTCTGAAGTGGCAAACATTTCTGGCAGAGGAGATGAGAGATGAAGGACTGACAGAAGCATCCGTATAGAAGAGGGCTTCAACTCAAAAATATATAAGTGCAGTGAGAAAAAAAATCATTTATATGCCATAAATGTCACCTTCTCTGCAGACACAGCTGAGGTGTAATTTGGTCTTTTCCTGTTCTCGTGTTGGCGTTTCGGTATATGCACTCGAGAAATCCATTCATTCTTTTGAACATTCTATAAATACACATTGCTTTGTAGCTAACAGACATGTTGCAGCTTGGAAAACACGTTCCTGGCTCCACGTGAAGCCTTCATCCAAACCAGTGATGGGGGGGGTCCTTTTACTCCCAACGGTCACAGAAGGTAGAATATATTAAAATTCATGCCGAATCATTCAACAAGACAGACTGACGGCATCGAAATAGGAGGCCGATTTATTGATTTTTACTCACCGTAATTCTACAGCTTAAAGGATGTTAGAAAGTGTCGCTCTTCACTCCACCGAAGGTAAAATGTCAGTTGTGAAAGCAGCTGGCGGTTCCAGATTGACTTTGGATCTGGTTTGATTCAGGCTCGTGCCTGTCTAAGCAGAGCTGCATGTTCTGCGTGGGTTTTGTCCAAGGATCCCAGTTTCCTCCCACGGTCTAAATTCAAAAGTCAATGAACATCATTTGATGGTGTTGCTATCATTCAGAAAGAAAGTGGCACTCTTGTAAAATAGAAAGCTATCATGTAGCCTGGAAAGACTGTCTATTGGTTTACAAAAACCAATAGGCAAGGCTACAACAGATTTTTCTTCTTTAATCGAAGAAAATAAGAGCAACCCCAGGTTTCTTTTCAGCACCGTGGCCAAACTAACCAAGAGTCACAGTGCTTTAGACCCATGTATCCCTTCCTCCCTTAGTGGTGAAGACTTCATGAGCTTCTTCACTCATAAAGTTCTAGCTATCAGCGAAAAAGTTAACCAGGCCATCCCAACATCTGGACTATCATCAGATGTGCTGACCATGGGAACATACAGGTTCTCCAATGAGCCCTTCAATTCCTTCAGCCCTATATATTTTTCTGAGGCATCTTCGCTGATTCAGAAATCCAAGACCACCACGTGTCTTTTAGATCCCATCCCAACTGTTGAAGGATGTTCTACCATTGATAGGCAGTCCTATCCTGGACCAGATCAATGGTTCCTTAGTAACAGGTTATGTACCCCGGTCCTACAAGGTGGCAGTGATTAAGCCGTTGCTTAAAAAACCATCACTGGATCCTGATGTATTAGCAAATTATAGGCCGATATCCAACCTTCCTTTTATTTCTAAAATTATTGAGAAGGTGGTGGTGACTCAGTTACTGGAGCACCTGCAGGTGAACAGTCTGTTTGAGATGTTTCAGTCAGGCTTTAGAGCTCACCACAGCACAGAAACAGCACTTCTTAAAGTTACCAATGATCTTCTCATAGCTTCAGATCATGGACTGGTTTCTATGCTGGTTCTGCTGGACCTCAGTGCTGCTTTTGATACAGTTGATCACAGCATCCTGTTACAGAGACTAGAACATGTGGTTGGGATTAAAGGGACAGCACTAGACTGGTTTAGATCATATTTATCTGATAGATACCAGTTTGCTCATGTCCATGGTGTTCCCTCTTCATACAGTAGGGTTAGCCACGGAGTCCCTCAAGGTTCTGTATTTGGACCAATCCTCTTCACCTTGTACATGCTTCCCTTAGGGAACATTATTCGGCAGCATGGAATACATTTTCATTGTTATGCTGATGACACTCAGCTTTATTTATCCATGAAACCAGAGGAGACAGAGAAGTTAGTGAAGCTTCAGACCTGTCTTAAAGACATAAAGTCTCGGATGTCTTCAAATTTCCTCCTCCTTAACTCAGAAAAAACTGAGGTCATGGTGTTTGGTCCTAAACCTCTCAGGGATAGGTTAGATCACATTATCACTGTAGATGGTATCTCCTTAGAATCTAGTCTCTCTGTGAGGAATCTAGGAGTAACTTTTGATCAGAATCTCTCCTTTAACTCACACATCAAATTAGTCTCTAGAAGTGCCTTTTTTCACCTGAGGAACATCACAAGGATCAGAAAGTGTTGCAGCATGATGCTGAAAAGTTAGTGCATGCATTTGTTACTTCCAGGCTGGACTATTGTAATTCTTTACTATCAGGGTGTCCAAACAACTCTTTGAGAAGCCTTCAGGTGATCCAAAATGCTGCAGCCAGAGTTCTGACAGGTATTGACAAAAGAGATCACATAACTCCTGTACTGGTGTCTCTTCATTGGCTGCCCATTAAATTCAGAATAATTTTTAAAACCCTCCTCTTGACCTACAAGGTCCTCAGAGGCCTAGCTCCATCCTACCTGGAGGAGCTAGTGATACGTTATCAGCCCAATAGACCGCTCCGCTCTCAGAACGCTGATGTACTTGTGGTTCCCAGAGTCTTTGGGAGTAGATTGGGGGGCCGAGCATTTAGCTAGCAGGCCCCCCTGCTATGGAACCAGCTCCCTGTCCAGGTACGGGAGGCTGACTCCATCGCTACTTTTAAGACCAGACTTAAAACCTACCTCTTTGAAAAAGCTTATTGTTACTAACCTTGTAGTTCAGTTACTATCATAGACAGACAAATGATCATACTTAGGGGGTCATCTAATCGTCAGGTTAAGATACTAGTTATGCTGCTATAGGCCAAGGCTGAGGGTCCAGAAACATGATCACCTGACAGGCCTCTGTCACCACACTGGGTCATGGTTTCCTCTCCTCTCCTCTCCTTTCCTCCTCCTCATTAAGCAGACTAGTTATGCAGATTCCTGTGTAGTTTTTCTGCCCCCCCCCATTTATTTATTTACAGGTATCGCCGCCTTCGGAGCTGCATGATGACCACTGGCCCGCTGACCTGTTGTATAGTGTATTTCTGTATCTTTGTGTGTGTTTCTGTGTTCTGTGCCTCTCCTCTTCTCTCCTCTCCTCTCCTCTCCTCTCCTCTCCTCTCCTCTTCTCTCCTCTCCTCTCCTCTCCACTCTCTCTACCCATCTGTCCATCATCAGGAGGGTCCCCCTACATGAGCCTGGTCCTTCTCAAGGTTTCTTCCTGTTAAAGGGGAGTTTTTCCTTGCCACTGTTGCTTGTCTGGGGTTTGGCCCTGGGATCCTGGAAAGTGCCTTGAAACAATTGTGATTGTGTAAGACACTATATAAATAAAGATTGATTTGATTTGATTTGACTTGATTCTAACACCAGTTTTGAGCAGTCTTTTCTGTCTCCTGCCTCCCTGCCTCTCCAGGAATGCTAATTTGAGACATTGTAGTAGACCTGCTCATGTTCAGGCTGTTTTTCTGCCTGGATTTATCAACTAACCACAGTTTCATACAGAGAATACAGATACTGGGAGTCTTCCATATATCATAAAGATGCACAGACCATAGACTGTATATAAAAGATGGACGTAAACTTCTGATCTGAAAAGTGAAGCCACTCAGAAGTGACTTTACCTGCGATACCACCGAGCTCCACTGGTGGCTCCTGTTCACTCCCATTCATTTTCAATCATGAAAAACTCACTCAATATTTGTTGTTACAACTCATAACAGTGGCAGCGGCTAAAGTTCATCGTCCTAAAGTATGATCTGGAGGTCCATCTGAAAATATTTACATGATTAATTAGATATAAATACTTGCTAGGGGGCATGTCTATTTTGAAATGCCTAACTGAGGTCAAAAGTTACACCCACCTCAGGCCCCGCCCTCTTATCCAAATCTGTTTTTTTCTGGCTCCAAATGGTGACGTCCTGTAAAGGAAACCCATGGGTGACATGACACAGGGGAGCTGCTGGACACAGACTCAGCCTCATGTTGAACCAAAATCATGATGTCATCTTTGGGATTAATAAATCTGCTTGTAGATTTTCTTCTCCCACTCAGAACAGAACAGTGCACACACACACACACCCTTCCCTTTTAGCATCTCCATCTGACGCTGCCTGACAGTGAGGAGATGTTTGAAAGGTTTAAAAGATGGAACTCAAGCATGATCTTTGGCTTCCTAAAGCTCTGCTATAATACATTCATGAAAAGAGCAGAGTTACATCTATACACATATTAATCTGATAGAAAATGTAAAAGGACAACACAGATCAGTGTTCATCCCACAACAGCAGCATAAAAGAGCAGTCAGTAAAGCAAAACCAGAACCAGCATACGATCCTTATTTCCCTTCCTGATTTCCTGTCTATCTTCTGTTATAGGTTCGGTGGTTTTACTCAGCTGTGTTGTGTCTTTCTGTCCCTGATCAATACCAGCTCATGACTTCTGTTTGGTTCAAGCTGAATCTTAAACTTTGTGGCTGACAAGCAAATAATTCAGGACCTTTCTGGTGGCCTTTCAAAGCCCATCGGTACAATTACATGAAGTCATTACTGTTGTGCACACCTACTGTATGAGATCCATTGTGCACACAGACACACACACACACACACACACACACACACACACACACAACCATGAATACTAAAAGGCCACCCGCAACAAACCAGTAGACTCTGTGTCCTTCTGTGAGTGTGTAATGTGGTGCCGATTGTGTGAATGTTTGATTACTCTGGAAAAAAGAATAAAAAACCTGATTATGTAGCATCAGAATCAAACTCATTATAAATTATGGATGAATTTTGCTAGATGAAGCGAGAACAACATTGTTTACTGAGTGGGGAGGTCACCGGGTTGTCTTTCACTCGTCATCTGGGTCTTACACAGATAATTTCATTTTATAATGTACACAACTTCAGTATTATAGTTTAATTAACAGTGATATGAAAGGCAGAGGAAGAAAACTGGATATGTGACACTCTCCCAGCCACATAATCCATTTTGTGTAGAAAATAGCCTTTTCCTGCAGAGCCACTGTGTGATTTTTCTAAAGTCTATAAAATAAAATGAGTAAATTATTGCATTGGATATTCCTCTGGCTCGTGTGTCGGGACATGATTACCCTGCTTCACAGTCCAGTCAGATCCAGGGAAGGTCACACATTGTTTTAAACATTTCTTTCACCTGTTGGCGGACTGTAATTTACAGACGGTGCCTCGGCTTTAACACAATCATGTGGTCAGTGGTTGGAAACTGCAATGGTTCATGTCGGTGCATTTGAGTCAATGATATAATTTTGTTAGTATCATATGACACAAACATATTGGAGGCATTTTCTCTGCGGGGCTTTAGCAGTCCTGCCTCTCAGGAGGTCAACCTGGGGACAAGCACACAGCAGCTCGTGCCAAGGCTTTCCCATTAACAACCTTCTCATTACCAGCATCAGGCTCCAAATCCATGCTGTTTGATGAATGACTTCAGGATATGTTGTTATCATTCCCCAAGACCGTTATGCTGCCTTGCTGTACCTGTACTAGATGATGAGTTCTGGGTCTGGATGCCAAAATTAACAACGTCTTTCTGCTAATTCGTGTGATCCGGCTTTTCTCAGGGTTACTACATTAGAATGATTAATGTAAGGTAATTCACTCATAACAGATTTGTCATTTTGGAGGTGTTTTAATTTAAAAAAAAAAAAAAAACACTGTCCCTCTCCAAACACAAACAGTTTAGAAAATGATTTTGTGTCCCATAAAGTCTCACTGTGGGATAGAAGCTAATAAACAACTGAAGCTACTCCTACATCTTTTGAAGGTTCTGCCATCATGGGTCTGATTGAGAAAAGACCAATGAATGCATCTTCATGTGCAATGAGTTAATTAAAACCAGACACATTCATAGCACAGACGTTGTGACCTCCTTATCTGTTGTTGAACTATCAATAAATTATTTTTACTGTAATCAAAACAATCAATAAACACTCATTTGCAAAACCAGGGTAGGGCTCACTTTAAGGTAAAATGCTGGTTATTAAATTCAGATGCTATTCAAAGCTCATAGTATAAGTTACCATCACATCTCAACATTTTAATATCCGCATCATTATCACCAATCTCTTGTAATTTTATGGCATTCAGTACTGTAAATAAAAGCTATAAATTAACATTAATCTCCCTCACAACTGCTGAAATGCACATTTGCATGGACAAAAGTGCAATAAAGATGTACACATCTGCAACACTCACAACTAAAGGTGTGGGTGGCCAATCTTTGATGCAAATGTAACTTCGCACTCAGAGCTCAGAACTGTAGCAAGCAATGGTAAAGAATCCTTTAAAAGTTCCTGGATGCAGTACTATATATACTATATATGGGTGGTAGTGTTACAAGGTTACATAACATACCGTAGTAAGTTGCTTTAAGAAGATCAAAGGTCAAAGTCACTCCGGAATCCAGAACATCACCAATATGTAATCATCTTTTCTTGTCTTCTGTTACTAATGCTGGGCTGCACATCACTGTGGATATTACTGAGTTCTACTTGATTGAAGTGCCTGAATCTTATTTGATTCGTTCTCCTGCCTGGATACAGCCATGGAGCTATTATGCTGGAAAACACAGAGACAATAAAGCACTTTGACAAACATCATGTCTTTGTTAAAGGGCTTTGTCTGTCAGACACACTGGCAGAAATGGGTAATAATTATCTTTAAAAATTGGAAGAAAAAAAAAAAACGTTATTTTGTGTCTGACTGCAGTGATATTCTATGAATCCCACGTATTTAGAAGAAGGCTACAAAACTTAGTCACCATTTTGCTTGATGGACAGGGTTAAACATAGATGCTTGCTGCTGCTGTTTCTGTTAATCCTGCTTAAAAATGTACGTTTACTCAGCTTTAAAATTTGGCTATTTTTTCTCTGTGTGCAGGTGTACACATGGAGATAAAATTCAGTCATGCAGAGATGCACTTTTCCAGGAACGGGACATTTAGTGCAATCTTGGGAGTTTGGTCATCAAATATAAGCGTCGGAGACACAAAGACGTCCACCTCTGTCAGATGATGGGTCTGTAGTGGTTTAGCCAAAGCTCTGACCTGAGCACATTACTGAGATCTTCATCAACTCAAAAGGTTAATTTCCTTTAGTAACTAACACAAAATTAAATAATTATTCTTTAAAGCTGTATATAAAACACTGATGACACATAACCAGTCTATATGCGTTTATCATATATAGATTAAAGGGTAGCACTTTGACATATTCCTATTGGTGATTTTTTTTAAAATGTCAGTCTCATAGAAAGAGGGTCTGGCCTTTGCTACTGTCTGGTTCCTATTCATTTCAGGGAGACAGACTATAGTTTAATAGTCAGAGGAGTGTTAGAATGAAGACAGATGAAAAATGAGTCTTTCCATTAAATGAGTCCGATGCTGTTTGTTGTCCTGTAGTGCTTTGAACCGCACGGCCCTCCTCCAGTTTATTAATTATTAATAAATAGGCTGCTCACACAGTCATTTGTGCCATTTCAAACCTTTGCGTGTTTTAAAACATCGTCATGTGCTGTCTGTTTTCCTGGACTCGAGACAGTTGTTGCTTGCTAATGCGGCTCTGTTTTATTGCAGGAAGGGCTCCTAACGACTCCCACTGAGAGGTAAACGGAGTGATATCCGTTTGTACAGCCGATCCAGGTTCTTGATCCCAAAGAAGGTAAACTGGAGGGTTCCAACACTAGTGTTCAAGGTTCCAAACATGCAAATCTGGGATAGACGCACAAACAAAGTGATGCATTTGATATAACTGTCATTTGTGCTGCTTCACATTCAAAGAAGCTTGTGTAAGTCCTGAGATATGATTTAATATCGTGAGTTTATGCTTTTTGTGTTTGATTTTTAGCAGGTGCTCCACGGCTGAGCTCACTCCCCCAATATACCTATTTCATATGTACCGGTGTGCTTGGGCTGCTCTTCCTGGGTTAAAGGGTTTAAATTTCTACACTTTTAGATGTTTACATTCTGCCCCCCCCTCTCTCAGACCTGACCTGGAGCATTGGCCATGGAGCCACTTGAGGCCAATCTCCACCCTGTAAGCCTCCAAATCTGACTGAGACGCCATTCACTGCCTGGAAATTAAAAAAAATAATCCAAATAAAAAGACTCCTATTTAAGAACTCCCTAACATTCATCAGTCTAATGAGTTCAAAGCAGTTCAAAGCTTTTTCATGTCCAAGTAAAACCCTAAACATGAACAAATGTAAAGTTAAGCACAGTTCTGATTTTTGGCCATTATGTCATAATGTATTTTGCTACTAAATATTTCAGAGCCAATATTTACCTAGAAATAGCAGAGATCGTGAACCGTCGTGATGACATCAAGGCGATAATGCAGAAAACGTCCTGGTGGTAGAGGCGAACAGAGCTCTGCCATCCCAAGGTGACCCCACAAGGCCCCCATAAATGTTTTATCACGACTTGCGGTCCGCTCATAATCCTGTCACATTGGATCAATATTTCCAGCCAGGGACAATGTGGCCACGTTCACATGTCAGGTTACACAAACAGAATTAAGGCTCTCAGTCTGGACATAGCGAATGATACAAATGTCAATAAGCGCAATGGGTCTTGGCTTTTTGTTTTTGTTGGCAGATTCCATTGTGTTGCCCAGTAATCCCTTAAAGGCTTCATTTACCACAGACCCAAAGTCCTCAGCAGCAGATTTCATCAGCTCTGTACCGAACCAGAAAAGGATTGCCTTTGGCGCTTCTAAGTGATGCGTGACTTTTCTAGTATTTCTGCCTCAACATTTAATCTGAGGATATCACAGGCTGCCAGCACATGTTTAGACCCGCTGATGTGACCAGAAGATGTCAACTTTGCAAGAAGTAAACAAACTCAGCAAAAAGGGTCATTATCTCACAAAGTACTGGAGTTCCTTCAACTTGTTTGTAATGTAAAAAACACAAATAAATAGAATAATTCTGTCATGGGTCGCTGTTTTCATCACTGGGTTCTCGGTGTCACCCTGAACGCATCACTCGCTCTCTCTGCCAATCAGTCTCAACCACCTGCACGTTATATAGGCCTCCCTCTCCCTTTGTTCTCTGCCAGATTGTGACGCATGTTTGCCAAACTCTCCAGCGATATTTCTTGGACTGACTTCCCAGCCTTGACCCTGCCTGATTCGACTTCTCCCCCTCGCCTCAGCCCTGGTAACAACTTTTGCCAACCTGCCTGCTTGTTCTCCACCCTCAGTGCTTCCCTGTTAGTTCTCTGGAGAGACAACTCAGTTATCTTTATCTGTTTGTTTAGTCAGGTTGATTGCCCTGCTAGCCTGAATAAAGGTCATTACTATCACCACTCCTGTTTTCAAGTGTGTTGCATTTGGGTCCATACATCCCACAGTTTCAAATTCATCAATTTTCCTCATGCAAATGACACAGTCTAAACTTGCTGCAATGGTAGATTTGCTAAACCGTGTTCTCCGTGTCCTCAAGGCTTGACTGGAACCATTTAATTGTGTCTGGACACCATGATGGATCCTCCCAAATCTTTCCCCAGAAGCTTCAGAGTGTGTGGAAATCTCTGTGTGTTGCCATTAGCTTAAATTCAGTTCTGAAATTCGAATATTCTGCATCTTTTCTTCTCAAATGTGGCAGTGCATGGCGATGATTTACCTCCCAACCTGGATATTAGGATGGTGCAAACACACATTCCAGCACAAGTCACAGGTGCGGCATTTTCCAAAACCACTGGGTGTTGTTGCTGAGACAGTCAGATTGTTGTTGCCCTTCTCTCTTACCATTTGACAAAATCAGACAGAATCCACTTTAAAGCATCTTTCAGTGTGAAAATGTCAGTAATGCTGGACCTTTCCCAGTTGTCACAGTTTCCCCTATTTCAAAGGAGATTGTTGCATCTGTGACTTGTGCTGGAATATGTGTTCGCACCATCCTGGCTCACAAAGCCACCGCTGCCCCCTATTTTACAAGGTCGATTCCAGGCAGGTGGGTCTGGTGCTACAGAGATTGCTGTTAGATTCCAGCAAAAAAACCAGCAAACCTTTCATTTTGGATGAATTCTTGCCAGAGCGTTGCACATCTATCTCTTTGAGGCTGACATTTAACATTCCATGTGTCAGTGTTGCATAGGTGGGTAACTGACATGGCTGCTGCTCAGCTACGAGTAACAAAAAACACTGACGATCCAACAAACTGTGTGATACTCATGCTAATATCCAGGTTGGGAAGTAAATAATGTCATGCACTGACACGTTTGAGGAGAAAAGAAGATGCATGGAAAAAGTAGCTGAAACGCTCCATTTCGTTCCATGCGAGGAGCTATTATTAGACAGAGGCGTGACATTTGAGTCATGCTGCAAAATAGATTAAAAGCAAATGAATGCAACAGTTCCCATAGTTAGAGTCACCTGCTCATTTGTGCTCAGTGTTGATGACACATTCTTCTATTTTCAGAATACTTTAACAAAGTGAGACACACAGTTCTTACCGATAAATGTTATTGTTCCTGACATCACTGTTTACTGTGAACCAACAGACATTTAATAATGATAATGTTGTTATATGTATTAACACAAGTCGCACAAGAAATGATCAACGTAAACATTTGATATTCTACAAAGCTTGTTTAGCAGCTCGGGAGAAAACACGACAAGTTTGAAAGCAAAGAAAACAGCAAGAAGACGTGTCAGTGCATCGCAAAGCAAACATTCACTCATGTAGTTCCAATTCAGTCTCCAATCAACCTACAGTAGCACGCCTGTTTCTGAGAACTTATAGATAATATAAGAGATAATGAATGAACTGAAGTGATGGAGATGCAAGGCTTGTTCAATGGTGGCCCAAAATAGGGCCCCTGCTGACAACCTCTTCTCATTCATTCTATCTTGAGGCAGATTAATACATTTACATCTGCAACTTCATGAAGTACAAATATACCAGTCAGTTGATAATGAAAATGTATTTTGTTTTTTTCATGGAGAAAAAGCCAGTTCTTTCTGTATAAAGCACTGAATAACTAATATATGCATCAAACTAAATATTCAGTGAAAGTGAATCTCAGAAGGAAATAACCTGATCAAGACTAATGACAAATATGATAAAAAAACATTCCATCACTCCATGCATTTACATATAAAATACACTTGCTATATCATCATATTCATGTTTCTATTGTCAGCAAAAATGTATGTTTATGTGTTGACATGTCTACAAAGTAATTAACCATCTTTATGTTCATCATCCAAGAACAACAGAATTTTGTGGTCTTTAATTTTTTTTGTTTGTTTTCTTACCAGTCTTCACACAATACCCCAGACCAATGAAGTGAATATAAAATCTTTTTTGATAATTTGATAAAATAAGAGACTAGAATATTAGAATATTTCAATGACAAACTATTGCCTTCCCTTTGCTATGATACTCAGATCAAGTTGATTGATCCCCTGATCTTGATTGAAGCCCACCTGTGGTGAATGAACAGACCCTCAGAGGTTCCTCAGAGCCAAGTCACATGAAACTTTATGAAATGGAAGAGTTTGGAAAGAACCAGGTCTCCTCCCAGAGCCTGCATGTGTGCTTCAGAAATCAGGGAGGGAGTTCCAGAAGGTGAACCATCACTGCACACCTCCCCCAATCTGAGCTTTCCAACTGAGAGACTTCCAGACTGTCAGCTTAGACTGAAAACAAAAAGATTTGCAAAATATGACAAAATTCAATTTTAACTTTGCCTTTCTGGACTACTGAGTGTTGATCAATAAATGCTTTTTTTGTAGTTCAATAAGTTGTGCATATAAAAGTGAAAGTTTTCCTGACTGTACAGTAAAGTAAATAATGTCAGCCATGTTTCCACTGCTTTTGTTACTAATTTTGACTTCAAGGATGTAGAGAAACAGTACTATTCTACTTAATTCCCTAGAAGTCAGTTTGAAACTGATCTAAAGCAGGCACATTGCCTGTTTTATGCACGGCTTAACAAATAAACCTCTTTAACAGTCTTCATGTAACCGGGCAATTGCCGGAGGTGGGGAACGCCCCTTATGGGCACCCGTACAACCGCTGCGCCGGTTGGCGCTAATACGGAAGCCTTTTTAAACCGGTGTCAGTTGGTGTTTGTCCCGATCGCAGGTGAATGTGTGGACCGTGGCCGTGCTTGCCTCTTGATGGTTGAGGTCCTGGGTGTGTGAAGGCTGGACGTGCAGGTGAGCAGTATTCGAAGTTGTGCATCGTCAGTAGACCCAGTAGTAAAATGGGGTTTCTTCTGCATGCAGCTTGCCTGGCGTTGCCTTTTTGTTGCCTCCCTGCCTTGCCTTCTTTTTTGTTTACCTTTTTGCTTTGCCCTTTGCTTGCCTCTTTCTTTTTGGTTTAGCTCGTTTGGCTTTGCCCCCTGCCTGCTCCTCGTTTCCGTCTGTTTTAGTGTAGGTCTGTGCGTACTGTCACTGTTTGTTGGCTCCATTTGGAGTTTTTTTAGAATTAACGTGTTGTGTGTGAGTGTGTCCCGCCTCCATCGTCACCTAGGCTTAAGGAGAGGGTGGGGAATAGCTGCAACAGGGCGCCGAGGGTCTGTTAAGCTCGTTTTGTCGTGTGTTATTTTGTTTGGGTGTGGTGTTTTGTGGATCTTTTCTTTGAGTTTGCAGAGCCCTGCTACTAACCCCTCCTTTTGCTTCTATTAACATCCATGTTGTTGTGACTGGTGGGCATGGCTCCCTGTTAAGTTCACTGCATGAGTTGTACATAGCCTTTTTTGTAAATATATGGATGAATTGCTGAAGACCTTTTTTAAAAAAAGCATAAAATATTAAATAAACATTTTGGACAAATACTACTGCCTGTATTCATTTGTGCGAGGGACCTGCGCATGGGTGTTTCTTGGGAAACCCTGGCAGAGGAGTTTTGAAAAGTAAATTCTTTAGGTGAAAGTCCTAAGGTGGCGTTGTTGGTGCCTGAAACGAGTCCTCTGTCCCTGCTACTCACAACACCGAATTAAACCAACCGCATTGTTGCCACATTCACATGTACCAGAATTTACATTTCCACGGGTTGAAGCGGGAGTCTGGAGAGCAGACTCGAACCTTGAGTCAACCCAGACTCGCGCTTAGTGGACATCACTTTGAGAGAAGCTATAGTGTTCCGGGCCATTTATATGTGAGCCCGTGTGCAGGCTTTATGGATGTAAATAAAATAGAAACAAAGCTAGAAAACAAAAAAAAGACCTGCAAACAACCTTGTCTCAGCCTGGTCAAGTACGAAAACCACTGCAAACATAAGTAACTCAAAAAATTAAAAGCAGTGTTGCTGTAGAGGGATTGAATGAGGATTTTGACCTTGCAAATGGTCCAAATCACTTTCATTTTCAGTTTGACACTTTTAATTTTAGCAGAGAAATAAAGGACTTTAGTCAGAAATTATCTGAAGATAATCACTTCACAATTGAAGAGGAAGGTATTGAAGACAAAAGTCTTCCATTAAAGCAAATAAAAGCCATCGGGCTGACAATATTTGTGGATGATGAAGGTCTCTTCCAAGGAATTATGTCTAATTTTCCATAACAAAGAATTTATTTTCCAAAAAGTCAACATGTCCCAAAATGTGGAAAGGATATACAACTTTGGTAAATACTGAATGACTTTAGGCCTATTGAACTTACAAACTTCTGAAAACCTGGGATCTAAAATATTACAGAAGACAGACTCTTATATTGATCCATTACAGTTTGTCGAAAGACAGTCACTCTGAAGAATGTTGTTTTCAAAACTTTGCAAGATAAAAGGTCACATTCTCGGCTTTTATTTGTGGATTTCGCATCAGCTTTTATACAATGCAACCCAATACCTTACTAGAAGGTTCAGTTTAGTTTGACCAAACATCTTGTTGGCTGGGTTTTAGATTTTTTAACTTAAGAGTGCGAGTGACTAGGTATTGTGGGTCGCTCAGGTTGTGTGTGTGTTGTCCCCTCTCCTTCATTCTTTATATGTTGTGCCACAGCAACAGGGAAGAGAGATTCTTTTTAAATTATGATAATGATTTGGTCATGGTAAACCTTAATAGCAAATGAATCAAGCCCTGGCTCAGTTATCCAGGAGTTTACAGACTGTTGTGATCAGTCCTTTTTACAGTTGGATATTAGAAAAACAAAAGACATGCACATTGATTTCAGGAAAATTCTCAAGGCTCAAGAACTCAGTCGTAGAAGATCTGCCAGTGGAATGGATAGAAAAGTACGAATACCTTTGCATTATTCTCGACAATAAGCTTAATAGTCAAGAAAATTACGAAGCTGGTTCACAAGAAGGGGTTCTCTCTAATTGAACTCATACTCGCTTTTGGTTTAGTGTTGTGGTTCTGTAACCTGTCCCTCAAAAATAAGAACTCCTTGAACCAAATTGTGAGACTGGCTTCACCTGAAGCTCTCTATATGGAAGAGTTAAATAGTCTAGCTGGGTCCATCCTGGAAGATGGCTCCCAGCCACTGTTCTGCAAATTCCAGCTCCTTCCTTCAGGTCGCAGATGTGACTGCCGTCAAAACCAAATGATATGAGGGACAGCTTTGTGCCTGCAGCTATCTAAAATTCGCATAACAATCATCTACTGACTTTTTTTAAATTTCAGTATATGCCCTTTAGTCTAAAACTGTTGTTGCCAACTATATTGTCACAGTTATGTCGGAGTCCCTGTCTTATCTCTGTTTGTGTGTGAAGGCAGCCAGGTCACTCACCTCCAAACCAAATCTACCTTCAGGTACTTATATAGTTACCTTGTTGGTTGTAGGTTTACAAAACATCTGATATTTTCTCTGTGCCTCACTGGTTTGGGAGGCACAAATGTGATGTCTATTAGGGTGTATCAATTGAGTTAAAGGTTACCTTTACCTGTTGAGTATATGTGTGCGTCTGCAGGTGTATGTCAAACATGGAGAATGGTTAGAAGAGAAAAAAAATATATTTGATCCAGTGTAAACAAGCACTGACTTTAACAAGTACTGCTTTAAATAAAATATGGATTTCCCATTTTCAGGCTTGACTGTGGTTTCAGTCACATGTCCACTCTGCAGGTAGTTTGTGATCAAATGTCAGCCTTCATCATCAGAAGACTTCCATACAGACAAACTGAGTGTGTTTTAGAAAGGGGATGTTATAAGGGTAGAAGTTAGAGAGTGAGGAAGAAGAAGTTAGAGAGCAGAGAAGCACAAGAGGCCCATCATTAAGTGCAAGAGGAGTTAAAGGTTTGTTATTTATTCCTGACAATTAAGTCAAGTCATGAAAGTGAGACACACCACAAGAGATCTCACGCGCACTCCCCTGTTCTCACCCAGTGTCCTCTAGGACCAGAAGCAGGAAACATCATGAAATTCATTTGAAGTCATTGAATTCCAGTGGGGCCAGTCAGCTGAACTAATTATTTCAGTCCTTTTAAATTACTATTCAAATTCATAACGGAAGAGCCTCCACAAAATGATTCTCTGGAATATCTCTGGGCTCAAGATTCACTTTTCATATTTTATTATTTTTTGGAGATTACTTTATTGGGGTGGAAATGTTGTACTGTTTAGTGAACTGTGCATCAATTGTCAGTTTGTACTGTAACTTTTAACTGTTTGCACATTTACTCATCACAGCTGGTCCCCATTTGCTTTATATTTGTCTGTTTTGTTTCGTTTTTTTTTCCTCCCACTCAAAATGATTGGTATTTCCTACCTTGAACTCAACAAATGTGGCTTTGTGGCATGATAAGACTCCCCACTGGGCTGGGCCAGTATGACCAGAAGGACACAGGTTTCCAATATAAATCAGAGCTGAAGGAAAAGGCCTCTTCACCTTCCATTCACACATCCTTGTCTCGGCCTGCTGTGTGTGTGTGTGTGTGTGTGTGTATGTGTGTGTGTGTGTGTGTGTGTGTATGTATGTGTGTGTGGGATGCTCAGAAGCGAGCTGTTTACACAAGGTTATAAGGTCTAAAACAGTAACAATTCTTTCATTGTGAGTGAGGGCATAATACACACGTACCTCACTCCATGATGCTTGTTCACGTTCCCCTCTCTGGTAGAATATAACATCGTCAACACTGACAAAGCACAGAACATAAAGCAAACACAACTTAAAGCTAATAAGAAAAGATAAAAGTTTTATAAAGGGCCTTTAAAGATGTTTTTCCAAAAGCATTGAATCTGGAGTGTATCCTATCAGGCCTTATCCATCTAAAGCATTCAAAGGGTAAAAAGTATTTTTTACAAGTACATATTGCAGGACAAGGATGATTTTAAGAAATTTAAACTACAAAAAAAAAAAAAAGAGTCAAGTGAGCACACAGTTTGGGAAGGAACTTTAAATATCTAAATACATGCAATAAATAGTTTGACACAACTGTGTTCTTTGCAAGCATGGAATACAGGTATTAAATGATCATTTCTTTGTGTTTACGCAAATGTTATTGCATATCCTTAATCGACCTCATCAGCGTTAGTTGTAAAGATTAAGGCTCGGATTGTTTGAAAGTGAATGCTGTATTAATTTTATATTTAAGTAACAAAATAATTACATCAAAGCTGTGCATTTTGTTCTAATTTAATTATAAAAACAATTGTTCTGATAATAAACACAGCTGAAGATTCTTTTAAGAGGCTAAACGCAGCTTACGTGAGCCTCCACATCTTCTTGACTGGTGGCTGATCTTCACTCTGGAAGCGATGTCAAACTGGGCTTGTTCCAAAGCAGCTAAGGTAAATTGCATCTTGCTTCAGGTACTTGTTACTGAGTGGCTCTTTCTCCTCTAATTGAATTCCGGTCAGAGTGAAGGGCTGGTGTTAAACAGGGACGGTGCAAGTGCACAGAGGCTGTGGATGGAGGCAGGTTCCATCCTGCGCGTCTCATCAGTATGGTTTACAAGCGCTGGGGGGCCAGCGTTAAGCCAATTAATGTGCTGGTGGATCGGAATGCTTTCTGGATTTCAGAGAGCTAAAGGTCAAGATGTGATGTGAATCACCTTTTCCCGTTCATAGCTGAGTTTGTGTAGCTGTTTAATAATCGAGTTTAATCACATTTATTGTGCTTCACTTTGACAGCTCTGGGAGGACTTGAGATGGTTGGCTCTTACTCAGGCACATATGAGGACGAACCACGGCACTTATGGCACTGTTGCCCTATAGGGGCAGAACTTCTGCACTGTGCTCTCGGGGGGCCATCTTGTTGGCCCGGTAGTCAGAGAGAGCGCTCTCAGTAAACAACCTGTTGCATTGTTTTTATTCATGACTTTTTTATGACTATTCATTCTCTTTTTCCACGAGTACTTCGGCCTGGTGTTGGGAGTCTCTGCTGACGCTCTGTTCCAGCACCTTCCTTCTGTGTAGATCTGCAGTCACTTCTGTTTTCCACTTCAGCAGTAATTTGATTTGTATTACTGGGTAAAATCCATTACTTTGATTGATCCACACTGTCCCACATGGTTGCAGATCTCCACCACTCTGGAACATCCAACTGCAGCACTACCTTCCCAGAACTACTCACGGTTGCCCAGGGCTTCAAAGGTGGCTCACTTCGGTGCTGCGAGTGTAAAACCCAAGTACATTAAAAATAACAGTGCATGCAAAAATGAACAAATGACATATCCTCATTAAAATGTGCAAAAGGAAAAGTAACAAGGGGGAGCGAGGGGTATTTACACACCTTAGAGCGCACAGCAGTGTTCCTGCTCGTGAACGCATCTGTTGGTAAATTGAATGTGGGCCTCTGACGACTTATAACAGCAGCTCAGCAGTGGAGACTTTAACAGCACAGATGAAATAACAACACAGGTCTGGGAATGTGAGCGGAGGTAATGCATCGGCGTCCAGAGTCCACTTCTTTCGGGAACTTGTGTGGGTCCATATTTCCAATATTTTCTAGGCACTGTTTCTTTACCTCCAGAAGGAGGAACAATCAAAATCTGCAAGAACAAGCACAATGACCACAGCAGTATTAAATACATACCAGGATCGTTCATGGGCAACACATGCTATTCCATGTTCTTAATATTTCATTATTAACTCATTATTAATGTCAGTGAGGGCACATTTCCCTCACAGCTGTTCACCATAATCCATTTGGCTTTACAATGTCTTGATTAGAGCTTTGATTTGAGTCAATCATTAAAGAAAAGAGACTCAGTAACAATGAGTTTTAACAAAGAACACTCATTATTCGAAGGACTGTAAAATGGCTCGTGAAGCAGCAGGCTAACAGTCACTGAGGCTTCCTCGTGTGATCAACAGCTGCTACCTTGATCAGCCTTTTGTCCTCAGGGCTGCTGGTCCTGGAACCCAACCCAGAACCTTGTTGCTATGAGGCAATTGTGCAACACACAGCACCATTGTGGTGCTCTTTGTCTTATTCTATGTCTCAGTACACCATCTTCCCTTCTTCCAGTCATCAGTTTAAAGCCATTAACTCAACCAACCTTCTCAAAGGAGGAAAAACATGAGCCCATCTCAAAAGCCCTCAAGATTTCCACATTAGTTTTGGACAATTCATCATTTACCCTACACCTTCCACTGTTTGAAAATGTGATTCTGTGTTTTTTTTTTTATTTTGGACCAAATTTTGTTGTGATTTCAGTTAATTTTGACCCTAATCTAGACTTACACTGATTTTAAGAAAACATCAAAAATCCCTTAAATGCCCATGTTTGTTCCCGTGTGCGATAGGCCTGATATCAAATAATGCAAGGCTGAGGTTGATAAATATATTTGAAAAAGTTGTATCAACCTACAGAGAAATGTGACGGAAATGTAGATGCACACGACAGCTGACGTGATTGTTCAGCTGTTTTCCTCTGTATTTCCTCCAACATATTCAGTATTTGTTAAAGCATTAATTATGCATGTTCCCATATAGCACATACATGTGTTATTGATAACAGAGCAAAGAGAATGCAAACAAGCTGATGTGAATCTAATATTTACTGTGGTGCATGCTGCAGACGTGAGCCGGTGTCTGTCCATAAGCAGACTGGTTTCTACATTTGTTATTCCCAACGCATGTGGTTCAGGGATAATGGAAGGACCTGATCACTTAAATCTGTTGTCAGCGGCTGCATGTCTTCTGTTTAATTTTGCCAATTTGAGTTTTGGTTTTGTTCATGTTTTTTTCTTGGATGTTTCCTTCATCTTTTGTTTTTCCTCCTGTGTGTCTTCTGATTTGCTTTCACAACGAATGTATGAATAAAAAAATGTATTAAAAAAAAATAACATCTTACAGTATTGTATCCAATTCAATTTAAACCGATTTCGCTCTTGATGCAGCTCAGTTGGTCCACTAATTCCTTAAGTTGGGTGGATTATCCGCTAACATTACACCCAGGAAGCCTCTGGTTACAAAGGGAGGCAAAAAGGACAAGTCACATGCAAGCGTGGCACAGTTGTCCGCTGGGCGTGGCCAGTGATGAGCTTTTTAATCTGTTCTCAGGTTCTAACCACCCATTTCCCGGAACTAGCAGAAGTTCAAATGTAGTTATCTTTCTTCCACCAAAGAGGTGTTTGCAGAACCATTCCTGTCTGGGTCTTCTTTCTGCAGAATTCTATTACATGTTAAAAAGCATTTAAGTGGCCGTGCTGTCAGTAACATCCAGTTGGGTTCAGACTACATTCAACTTGCCTCTGCCTTTACAAGAATGTTGTTTTCCAGCCAGCAATAATGATAGCATCTATAATTTACACATACGAGACTGTAATGCCTAATTATGTACCACTTTGTGTTAAACCTAAATTGAATTTATTGCATGTGCAATATTCAAGTGGGCAATGCCAGTGTAAATAAATAAGTTTAAATTCACCTGTAATTTCAGGGAGTATGAGGTTAAATGCAGACATTGTATGTCACACTGGCATTCTTGCACACACTGGTGGTCTCAGTGATGGTTTTCACAAAATAGTCTTTGTAAGGCCCAGAGTCATATAATTCACATTTAACAGAATTCGGGGCACCATAATTATGGTCTGGCACTCCAAAATGGGATTAATATCTGTGGAGAAGAGGTAAATATCCACAAGTAATGATAAAAATGTCCGACGTGTTTGATTTCTGTTTCAAATTCATACTAGTGATGTTTTAAATTGTTTTTGGGGGAAAACCTGGTCTGATTAGGAGAGACTGTGTTCATCCCACACGGGATGGGGCCTCTGTCATTTCTAGGAACTTGGCTGATTTTATTAGACCCAAAGTGACCTGACAAACCAGGATCCAGACCAGGATGCAGAGTTGTAGTCTTACACACCTCTCTGCTGCTTCCATAGAACCCTCATCCACCAATAATAACATAGTTAACACTATAGAGGTAGTCTCTGTTCCACGGTTTAAAGTTCACCAAGCACAGAGCAGGGGAGCGGTCAATCACCGTAATCTTATTAAAATTAATCACCATAATCTTATTAAAATTAATACTAAAGCACAAGTTGGAGAAACCAACATCACAATTAAATGTGGACTGTTAAATATCAGATCTCTTTTGTGTAAATCCCTGTTAGTACACGACCTGATAGCGGATCATCACATTGATTTATTTTGCCTCACTGAGACCTGGCTTCAGGAGGAGGATTATGTTAGTTTAAACGAATCTACTCCTCCTACCCATCTTAATTATCATATTCCTCGTCTTACTGGTCGTGGAGGGGGAGTGGCAGCAATCTATCACTCCAAGTTATCAATTAACCCTAGACCAAAACATAGTTCCAGCTCATTTGAAAGCCTGACTCTTGGCATCACCCATCTGAACCGGAAGGCAGAAAAGCCACTTCTGTTTGTCGTTGTATATCGGCCCCCAGCTGGGCCACATTCAGAGTTCCTATCTGAGTTCTCTGATTTCTTATGTGACTTGGTCCTTATAACAGACAAAGTCATTATCATTGGAGACTTTAACATCCATGTAGACATTGTAAATGATAGCCTTAGAAACGGCTTCATTTCATTACTTGAGTCAGTTGGGTTCCTCCAGCAGATAAACCAACCAACTCATACCTTCAAACACACCCTAGATCTAGTTCTGACTTATGGTGTTGAGGTAGAACATGTGTCAGTGTTCCCTCAGAACCCACTCCTGTCAGACCATTCATTGATCACTTTTACATTAATGATTAAGGATTCTTCTATGCTCAGAACAAAGTCTTACTATAGCAGATGTCTTTCAGATAATGCTGTAGCTAAATTTAAGGAAGCAATCCCTGTGCTAATCCCAGGACCACCGTGTGTTTCCCCAGGGATCAATCATTAGAATCTTAGCCCTGCAGAGGTTGACTCTATTGCTGAAGGTGTAGCAGCCTCACTGAGAATCACGCTTGATTCTGTTGCCCCCCTGAAAAAGAAAACAGTAAACCAGAGGAGGTGTGCCCCCTGGTATAAGTCACATATCAGGACCCTCAAGCAGAAAGTGCGAAGACTGGAAAGGAAGTGGCATTCCTGTAAAATAGACAGCTATCATGTAGCCTGGAAAGACTGTCTATTAGTTTACAAAAAGGCCCTTCACAAGGTTAGAACAGCTTCTTTTTCTTGTTTAATTGAGGAAAATAAGAGTAACCCCAGGTTTCTTTTCAGCACCGTGGCCAAATTAACTCAGAGTCACACTGCTTTAGACCCATGTATCCCTTCCTCCCTTACTGGTGAAGACTTCATGAGCTTCTTCACTCATAAAGTTCTAGCCATTAGAGAGAAAGCTAAGCAGGCCATCCCAACAACTGGACCATCACCAGATGTGCTGACTGTGGGAAGAGACAGGGTCTCCAACGAGCCCTTCAACTCCTTCAGCCCTATATATTTTTCTGAGGCATCTTTGCTGATTCAGAAATCCAAGACCACCACGTGTCTTTTAGATCCCATCCCAACACACCTGTTAAAGGATGTTCTACCATTGATAGGCAGTCCTATCCTGGACCAGATCAATGGTTCCTTAGTAACAGGTTATGTACCCCGGTCCTACAAAGTGGCAGTGATTAAGCTGTTGCTTAAAAAACCATCACTGGATCCTGACGTATTAGCAAATTATAGGCCGATATCCAACCTTCCGTTCATTTCTAAAATTCTTGAGAAGGTGGTGGTGACTCAGTTACTGGAGCACCTACAGAGGAACAGTCTGTTTTAGATGTTTCAGTCAGGCTTTAGAGCTCACCACAGCACAGAAACAGCACTTCTTAAAGTTACCAATGATCTTCTTATAGCTTCAGATCATGGACTGGTTTCTATGCTGGTTCTGCTGGACCTCAGTGCTGCTTTTGATACAGTTGATCACAGCATCCTGTTACAGAGACTGGAACATGTGGTTGGGATTAAAGGGACAGCACTAGACTGATTTAGATCATATTTATTAGATAGATACCAGTTTGCTCATGTCCATGGTGTTCCCTCTTCAGTAGGGTTAGCCACGGAGTCCCTCAAGGTTCTGTACTTGGACCAATCCTCTTCACCTTGTACATGCTTCCCTTAGGGAACATTATTCGGCAGCATGGAATACATTTTCATTGTTATGCTGATGACACCCAGCTTTATTTATCCATGAAACCAGAGGAGACCGAGAAGTTAGTGAAGCTCCAGACCTGTCTTAAGGACATAAAGTCCTGGATGTCTTCAAATGTCCTCCTCCTCAACCCAGGAAAAACTGAGGTCATGGTGTTTGGTCCTAAACCTCTCAGGGATAGGTTAGATCACATTATCACTCTAGATGGTATCTCCTTAGAATCTAGTCTCTCTGTGAGGAATCTGGGAGTAACTTTTGATCAGAATCTCTCCTTTAACTCACACATCAAATTAGTTTCTAGAAGTGCCTTTTTTCACCTGAGGAACATCACAAGGATCAGAAAGTGTTGCAGCATGATGCTGAAAAGTTAGTGCATGCATTTGTTACTT
This sequence comes from Lagocephalus sceleratus, assembly GCA_911728415.1. NCBI lineage: Eukaryota > Metazoa > Chordata > Actinopteri > Tetraodontiformes > Tetraodontidae > Lagocephalus > Lagocephalus sceleratus. The sequence goes on along the minus strand of CAJVRN010000036.1, from coordinate 12,238,471 downwards.
CCAGGCTGGACTATTGTAATTCTTTACTATCAGGGTGCCCAAACAACTCTTTAAGAAGTCTTCAGCTGATCCAAAACGCTGCAGCCAGAGTTCTGACAGGTATTGACAAAAGAGATCACATAACTCCTGTACTGGCGTCTCTTCATTGGCTGCCCATTAAATTCAGAATAATTTTTAAAACCCTCCTCTTGACCTACAAGGTCCTCAGAGGCCTAGCTCCATCCTACCTGGAGGAGCTAGTGATAACTTATCAGCCCAATAGACCGCTCCGCTCTCAGAATGCTGGTCTACTTGTGGTTCCCAGAGTCTTTAGGAGTAGATTGGGGGGCCGAGCATTAAGCTACCAGGCCCCCCTGCTATGGAACCAGCTCCCTGTCCAGGTACGGGAGGCTGACTCCATCTCTACTTTTAAGACCAGACTTAAAACCTACCTCTTTGAAAAAGCTTATTGTTACTAACCTTGTAGTTCCAGTTACTATCATAGACGGTCAAATGATCATACTTAGGGGGTCGTCTAATCGTTAGGTTAAGATACTAGTTATGCTGCTATAGGCCAAGGCTGCCGGGGTCCAGAAACATGATCACCTGACAGGCCTCTGTCACCACACTGGGTCATGGTTTCCTCTCCTCTCCTCTCCTTTCCTCCTCCTCATTAAGCAGACTAGTTATGCTGATTCCTGTGTAGTTTTTCTGCCCCCCCCTCTCGATTTATTTTTTTACAGGTATCGCCGCCTTCGGAGCTGCATGACGACATCTGGCCCGCTGACCTGTTGTATATTGTATTTTTGTATCTTTGTGTGTGTTTCTGTGTTCTCTCCTCTCCTCTCGTCTCCCTCTTCTTCCTCTCCTCTCCTCTCCTCTCTCTCTACCCAGCCGGCCATCAACAGGAGGGTCCCCCTACATGAGCCTGGTCCTGCTCAAGGTTTCTTCCTGTTAAAAGGGAGTTTTTCCTTGCCACTGTTGCTTGTCTGGGGTTAGGCCCTGGGATTCTGTAAAGCGCCTTGAAACAATTTTGATTGTATGAGACGCTATATAAATAAAGATTGATTTGATTTGATTTGATTTGATTTTTCCTTAGCATAATTTATTTTTTTCTTCAAAAATTGCATGTATAATTCAAGAGTTTTCTTTTTTTTTCTTTCATGTTCCATGACATCAACAATCCCACTTAATAAAAATGTTGGGACACTAAAGAGAAATTGAAATTTTCAGCAAATTTAATTCCCTGTAGAAGAAAACAACATATTGCATGTTAAAACTGAGGAGGGGAGGGCAGAGGAGAGGAGATCATGGTTCACTCAGGGTGGACATGGGAAGACTCCATGTCCATTCACTGATTTCCTGTCCAGAATGCCATTTCTAATGCAGTGCTGCATGATGGCCCTGATACCAAGAGCATCCATTCTTGACCTTTGGAAATTTCTGATTCTCTGAAATTTCCTACTGATATTGACTTACACTGCAGTGGAATCTTCAAACATGTGAAGGTGCCCTATTACATCGTACAACATGTAAAGAAAAAAGCTGCCATCAACTCATCCACACTGATATTGTCTGTGACTTCGTAAAATGTCTCAATTTCATCTTATTTGTTGTTTATGGTCTATTGGGAAGAAATGATACCTATAAGAGATTTACAAATGATGGCAAAAATTGGAATTGTCACATTCACATTACTATTAAAATTTTAATTTCATTCCAGGTGAAGTGTTTAATAACATGCAGCATTAATAATGCACAGGACAGCATTTTTGTTGTTGGAAATAATACTTTAATGTTGGTGGGTAGAGCTAAGCAGACCCTCAAGTTTGGGTGTTGTTCAAAGGTCTACCTAAAGTAAAGATAACCAAAGTATACTGTAAGTAAATGCATTGCCACTGACATTATGTCTGTTTAAATGGGTAGAAGGATGGTACTTACTCTCCAATCTAATCTAAATGGAGACAGACTGTTCCCAGAGGTCAGCACCATCGAGAACTAGCGCTTCACTTGTACGGTCAGCACAATGGAAACGACCATGCTCAGAATTAATGAAGGGATGAAAAGAAGGTTTAAGCATCCATAGCACGAAAGAAAACTGGATACAAACAAACAAACAAAAAAGGAGAGGAACTAAGAGTGCCTTTATAACTTTTGTATAGATTTCCCAGGACTGATCTTTGTTGGTTTCATTATTGACTCACTGTAAAGACAATGGTGAATGGAAACTGACTTTCCTTTGTAATTTTATGAAAACAAGAACAAACAATGTTACCACCAACCTAGGTGAAGGAAATAAGGATCATGTTAGAATGTGTTGATTGTTCCTGATTCCCCCGATGTTGCCATGTCAACTGCTCACTGCGCTCAGGAACTTGGACCGGTCAGTGCTGCTATACCTGTCTGCACCCTGTTGCTCTCCACGGATGTGAAACAGAATGGTACAGTAGTTGTCTCATCTCCATGCAGAAACCTTGACAGACAAGTCAAGCACTCTTGGAAGTAATTGGCCATCTTTGGAAATGTTATCGTGGATGGTGATTTGAGAGCACTCTCTCATTTCTTGTTACCCGGCCATATTGCTTTGGGACCTGTATGTGTATCTGTAGGGCCAAAATTTCAGGTGCGAGGCAGAATTTTTCCTATTAAATCAAGGAGGCCCCCACGATTTCTGTTGGAAGAGTGTCAGTGGGATTACATCCTGTGGAGTGTCCTGTTTGGTAGTCATGAAGTCTTGGCCATGCTGGTGGCACAGCAGACCCACAGTGGTTCAGGGGTTTATTAAACTGCCACAAGTCATGATGTGTGTAAGATGTTTCCTTTCAAAACTGAAATTATCAGGAAATAACTCACGATTATCAGAGTACAATGTGCGAGGATAACCACCTCGACACAAACACAAAAGAGTCCTTACTCAATCTACAGGCTACTAAGTACACCTCTGATTACTGTTTCAATAAAAAAAGAACTAAACAATAACAATAACCAGCAGGTTCAAATGGTCATTTCTCCTCTATTGTTCAGGCTGGTAGGGTGGCTGTGTGGAGTTTGCATGTTCTCCCTGAGCCTGCATGGGTTCTCTCTGGGTACTCCTGCTTCCTCCCACAGTCCAGAGACATGAACATCTACTATAGGTGTGACTGTGATTGTGAATGGCTGTATGTCTATATGTCCCAGCCCCCCACAACCCTCCGTGAAGGACGAAGGGGTAGATAACGGATGGATGGAGAGATGCTGGTATTATCGCAACCACTGGAGGCCAGTAACTTCCCACGCCTTCTCATTCAGACACACCTGCGTCCAATCCCAATTATCAACGCCCCTATTTAATTCCCGTTCCAACACCCACTCCTTGTTAGTTTACTCCCAGCAATTCTTTCCTGCCTGTCTACCCGGTTCCACCCCTGTCTGTTTCAGACTCGCCTGCCCTCGCTAGGTCCTGAACAACCCGCCTGCCTTGCACTCTGGACTCTGAGCCTGACTCCCGGTAACCCTGACTGCCTTCTGTGACTGACGCTGACCTCGCACCAACGTTCCTGGGGCTTCCCGACCACTCCAGTCGCCTGGTTCACCCACAACTCATTGGTGAGTAAAACTGACTTTGATTCACTAAATGTGCTGCTTTGGGGTCGTGTCCGAGCTGTGACAGGCATGGATAGTAACAATTACAAGAAGTCTTTTCAAAATGGAATCCATTTTAATTGTGTTTGGTGCCTGTGATGTTGAATCTTTGCATTTACTATTTGATATTCTTTAACGCAGTTCCCACTGAACAGCGTGATCCATGAATTCACTGTGCTGTATGAATATTTATTCCCTCTCCGCATTTCAAAATAGGATCTGATGGTTGCTTGTTGCTAAGCTCTCACTCATTACAGGTTCCCAGAGTGTGCCAACAGTAATGGTCATTGGTTGCTTTAATCAGATTTCCCATTGCACCCACATAATCTATGACACTGAGGTTGTAGATTACAGGTGACCAGGCTTTTGAGGTGATGACCCCTCCCCTCGGCTTGAGTGGTTTTGCCAAGAAGAGCCCAGTGTTTTATGTAATGTATTGTCTTGCGTGTTAAAAAAAAAATTATAGTACAAATTCTCTGTCCTTTTAAACTGTCTGGGCTTATTGTAAAACAGGTCATTATCATCTCAAATCAAGTGCCTTTTTTCTCAATCACTTCAGGTTTGATCATCTTCGTGTGAACTCTTTCCTTATGTGACAGAATTCTGACAGACTTTAAAACACTCTTCCCATCACTGAGGCACAAAAAGGGATGTCTTGAATGACCTGTTTGATTAAAATAGATTCAGCGCATTCATCTCCTTGCTCTGACTAAATTGTTTTTGGTTTTTGTTTCACACATTAGTCTGCTTGTGCCTTCACTCACATTTGTCACAATATGATGCAACTCAAAAAAAAAGGCTCATCTCTTTCGTCGCATCCCCTGTTTCCTCTTTTGCATCTCCATCATGTCGGGTTCGGGTGTTCAAAACCGCTTACCCTGTATGTGGCTTCTAAGTTTGGCTCTGTCACGCTCATTTGAAAGTCAAATGTTTGCCTGCACTTTTCCGACCAGCCTTCGAGCGCAGCACAGTGACTGAAAACACTTAATGGAGGCTGTGCAACAGCGCTGCAGTCAGACGTGACAGGGCCAGGATATGGGCTCCTGAAATATGCACTAATGAGAGAGACCCATCCTCCACTTTAGCTGTTGTTGTCACAATCACGTTATTTCTGTCAGGTCTCTTGATGTTATCAGAAGCAAATGCTTCTCACATCACAGCAGTGATGACTGAATGTACACCATGCACAAGCTGTCAAGGAAGTTAGCCTACATCATAGAAATTAGAGAAATGTGAGAACATGTGAATAGATGCTGCATTTCCATGTTTATTTCTCTTTAAATTTATGAATTGTAACACTTATGCCACATTTCCACTGATGGTATTGGCTCTAGTCTACTCGCTCTTGGGAGTTGGTACCATTTGAGGGAGTGTTTCACTGCAAAAATAGTTCCCCCTGGTGTAGTGATGTCACTTTTAGTGTGACTAACCCAAACGAGAAACAAAGGCACATGAGGCATTATACTGTTGTTGGTATAATGACGTTAGTCTGAGCGCCCTCGGATCAGTAAATTACATGTTTGTTGTGGCCTGCTCGCTGCAGGCAGGAAGGACCTGAGGGCAAGGGCATCAAATACTGTACGACCGCTTTTAGTGTCCACATGTTACCATAACTGCAAGTCTACATGTCAAATGTACATTACATCCAGTCATTACAGCACCGAGTATGGAAATATTCAGAAACCTTCATGATAGGAAGATGAGAGTCTTGTTAACAGACAGCAAACGGAATACATGTAGATGAAAAGTTTTTTTGATGGGAAACAACAGCATTAATAGCTGTCAGTGGCAGGGGAAAGGAGCAGAGTTGTGAACGAACATGAAACATAACACTTTATACGATGTGAAGGTGCCGGACTGGAATACAGCAAGTATGTATGCACCCAAAGGAGACACGAACATTCTCCATTTTCAGAGGTGATAAGAGAACTAAAACTGAACTGTATTTTTAGCTGAAACAAACAAACCAGACTGTCTTATGTCTTCAGCTGGTGTAGATGACATAACGGTAATGCATTTAATACCATAGAGTCAGGCAGGTTGATAGTGTGGCCTCACAGGTCATAGGTTCAAATCCCCTGAGCAGCCCAGGGCCTGCATGTTCTCCCTGTGTCTATGTGGATTCTCTCTGGGCCTCTCCTCAGTCCAGGGCTCATCAATTTGATTCTGTGAGGGCCCTGTTTTAGTGGCTTTGATTAATGACTGGACCTCAATTTGATATATTTTCCCAACACAATCTCTTGGGTACTTGAAGTATAATTTATGCCTGGTAATTATCTATGAGGACAGGATTTATTTAGGTGTGGAGGATCAGGTTGAATTCTACAGCAGACATCCTCAGTCCAGTCCTATGAGGGCTGGAAGCCAGCAGGTCTTTTATTTTCCTAAACAACTTCTTCCACCTGGGGTGTCTGTCTGATCAGAAAGACAACCTCCTGTGGCCCTCGTAGGACCAAACTTAAGACCTTGCTGTGAATTGGTGACTCAACATGATTTATGATTGTGAATGGTTGCTTGTCTCAATATGTTGGCCCTCTGATGAGCTGGCTGCTTCTTCAGGCTGTAAGTGTGAGCGTTAGGGTTAGGCTGGGATAGGCTGGATGATGGATTGATATACAGTCTTAACACACAACTTTCAAGGTTTTGGAATAGTCCAGGATCCCATAGTACCAGTGGGTCGATCCCACATCATTGATCAACACTGTGATGCTGAACTCGGAGCACTTTGTAGAAAACAAGTGCTCTTTGCATGATCAAACAACCGTCATCCTTTTTTAACAAAACACTTGACTACTCAGTCACTTCAATCATTCACTGCCTTGTTGTAATGCTGACTTGAAATTAGAGATGTGTCTTTTGGATCCAAATCTGCCTTTGTGAGAGGCCAGCAGCCTGCTTCTGATCCCGAGTGCTTCATGAATATTTCGAACAGAGTGAACAAAATCCTGTGTAATTATTGTTTATTGCAGAGTGGCGGCTCATTTTCTCTGAGCTGTGAGGAAAACTGTGACAGTAAACCAAGAGAATAATTGCACAAACCCTAAAAGGAAGTCGCTGCCAACCAGGGGTACTGCACCAGCTCAGCCGGTTCTGCTCTGTGCCTCAAAGGCGTTCACTTTTGTTCAAGGTTGAGAGTGTAGAGCAAATGATGGAATCCTTACTATAGCATCACACTATGCTTCAGAATTGTTTTGAAAGGCCATCCAGGAGGAGCAGAAACTGATTTTTCTATGCTTGTACACTAACAGTGGCTACTGAAAATAAAATGAGCGATGCTAGCTCAAAGCAAACACTTTTTTTTGTGTAGCGTGGTGAAATGAGGTCAGTGGATGGACTCATCACAGTGGGAGCATGCAGCCTCATTTGTCCCTTGATTGTACATCTTCTCAGACCAAGATCAAAGGTTTACAGTAATACATTTAGATGTGGGCCATTACTTCTTTTCATGAGAGGACCGGCAATAAAAAAAAAAAAAAGAAAGAAAACCACAGTGAAGTTTATTTGTTGGGCTGCTGTCATGAATCCTCAGACTTGACATCATCCAGCTGCTGTTTTAATTATGGACACATCTTCAAAAATCAATCCACTTTCAGCAACAAAAAAAGTGTGGGAGGTCTGAATGTGTCGCTGTGCTGCGTCCCATCAGGACATGACACCCTTGAGGTTTATTTTCAAATGGGGAAAAAAGCCTGTTGTGAATTATCAAACAAGCATATGATTAACACACACTTGAAAGGGACAGCTGACCCAAAAATGTTAATTCACTCATTATCTGCTCATTTTTCTATAGTGCGCAACTGAGGGGGAAATGGAGCAACTAAATTCAATACAGCCCAAGGTTAACTCTTCAAATGTTAAAGAAATACGAGAGAAACACAACAAAAGCTATTGATCATAATGGGAAGCCACAGATTTTTATTTTTTATTTTTAGCTTGTAAATGATGTGTGTTAGTCAGTGTCAATTTGTAGCACAGCTACTATAGGTCTTTATAAAACGTTACCAGAACACCTTAATGTACTAATGTTCTAAACGTGTGACAGAACCTGCATTTATGCAGTAGCACGGCTGTTCAAGACTGCAGTTCTTCAAGAGAAGTGTGTACGCTCAGTACATCTGCAAGCAATAGCATCTGTCAGCTAATGTTTAAAGGAACCTCAAGATTGGGTAGGAAGATCAAAAATGGAAAATCAGGCAAGGAGGAATAAATCAGTAGTGAATAATGAATAATTTAGAAATTCATATTTGAACATAGAAACAGACCAGTGGACCACTAGTTAAACGCACACTATATGTGAAAAGTCACTGGGCATATACGTATATAAAAATATATACAGTATATAGAGAGGCCTGGACAGCACATCCAGGTCACCGACCATCGTCACTGTCAACACATAATGTTTCACTGGCAGTCGAGGTGTGCAAACTGGTGCCCCACTTTATTGGTCCTGGTCCCAGTACTTGGTGGCCTGGTTCTGCTCGTCTCCCTCGTTTGGTCCCAGTACCTTCCTGAGCACTGCCCTAACTGAACTTGCCCCCCGTAGTTTCTCTACTGTGGTTTATTACCTTTGTGGGTTTATTTTTGACCTTACTTTGACCTGCCACTTTCCTGTGAAGTGCTTTGTATCAAGATAAAGATTTTTAAACTGATTTAGTCTCCAGTGCCTGAATTTGGGGTTGAGTTTTTGCCTCGTATGTTATGAGAATTTTAAACATATTTTTTAGAATTGTACAGTTATACTCTTAACCTCAACATATACTCAGTGTTCTAACAGTCACAGACACACTTCATTATTTCAAAAAGTTACACATTCTGCTGTTCTCACAGAACTCATTAAGGAAACTGCAAATTAAATACAGGTTGCAATGTCTGCACCAGGGGAAATAAAGTGGTCAATTTATATGCAAATGGAACCTTTTACATACAAGAGAAAAAAATACAATAATGTATTTTATTTCTGATATTTTTTTTTCAACATTATATTTCACAACATGCAAATATTGGGTGACTTTCATAACACCACTTTATGTTTTTAAGTGAGGAAGTGACGGTGGAATAAAAAGAAGGAAATTGACATCATCTGCATTTTCACAAGTCTATAGAAGTCAGAAAAACACCACAAGAGTAGAAATGAAGGCTATGTTGCCCTCACGTCTCATGTGAATGAGAGATGAGGGCAACAATGAGATCTGGTCTTCTTATTTTTCTTTGTTATAATTTTTGTGATTTTTATCATTATGTGCTATTTTCTACTTTATTGGATCCCATGGCATTCACTGCTGCTGATCAGATATGCTGATGATGGTGAAGTGTTCAATACTGAAAGAGATTCAACAAAAAACAGCCTTCGATCCTTCAACGGGCTTATTACGAGTAGCATTTTTCCACTGTGCTGCTCGGCCAGCTTGCATGAGTGGAAACACTGTCAGCCATTGTTCCATTGTGTGGAGCCAAAAATATTGGAACACAATAAGCACAAATGAGAAGGTTAAATGGACCATTAACAGAACTGCCTATAACTCCTTGTCGCAAACCAAGGGGCAGCCTCTTTATGGGAATAAAAAAATTACAAAACCAAGCTTCACAGTTCCAAACTATAAAACTACAATAAAAATAAAGGGCAAGATCTTGATCAATCACATTTATGCAGCATATGCCACTGTGCAATTGCACTTATCCAACCTTAAAAGCAAGAAAGTTAGCATTTCTTTTACCACCAAAACTTTTCTTCATATCATTTGGTAAAAGCAGATAAAGGGCCCAAACGCTGTTGGATGTGACAGACTTTCTGCTGCAGCTTTTATACTCACAATGGTGGTGATTGCCAGAGCTTTTTGACCAGTCTACCTGTCGGTGTTCCCCCCAGAGCACAGCGGGATCCTGAAGCACTTCCTACCAACCCTCTGGAACACACTGAAAATAGAAACTGATACAGTTCAGCGAGCTGAAATGGATACCCCACAGTTTTTAACAAGCATGGCAATGAAATGCAGAGGAAAGGCTGAAAGAGAGGAAAAAAGTCCCTCGGAGGAAACATCCCAGTACGAGGCACCTTTTTCTGTTCAAATCTATTGATCTTTTTGTATTTTTCCACTCCAGGTTTGAATCTGGGAAACAAGAAGAGCTTAAGGGAACTCACCCATTCCTTAGATTTCAAGATCAACAGGACCATTTGGCATGAATTAATTGTTTTCTAATTCATTGTTTTCTATTAAATTTACATCAATAGCTTTTTCTTTTTATTAAAGGCATATTCCATAGGTTAAATGCAATATTTAACAGTTTCCTAACGATAATATGATATGATAATATAACAAAAGAAATACTTTTATATACAACATAATGATCAGTGACAAAACACTAAAAATAGCAAATACCATCCATCCATCCATCCATCCATCTTCTACCGCTTGTTCCTCCACTGAGGGTTGCAGGGGGACTGGAGCCTATCCCAGAGCAATGGGCGGAGGCAGGGTACACCCTGGACTGGTCGCCAGTCAGTCACAGGGCTGACACACACAGACAAACAACCATTCACTCTCACACTCACACCTATGGGCAATTTCAAGTTTTCAATTAGGCTAATCTCCAGTTGTTCATGTCTTTGGACTGTGGGAGGAAAATGGAGTACCCGGAGAGAACCCACGCAAGCACAGGGAGAACATGCAAACTCCATACAGAAAGACCATCCATCCATCTTCTACCACTTGTTCCTCCACTGAGGGTCGCGGGGGGGACTGCAGCCTATCCCAGAGCAATGGGCGGAGGCAGGGTACACGCTGGACTGGTCGCCAGCCAATCGCAGGGCCAACACAACACAACCATTCTCTGTCACACTCACACCTACGGACAATTTAGAATTTTCAATTAGCCTAACCCCAATCATGCATGTCTTTGGACTGTGGGAGGAAGCTGGAGTACCCGGAGAGAACCCACGCAGGCGCAGGGAGAACATGCAAACTCCACACAGAAAGACCTCAGCCCCCAATCCCAACCGGGATTCGAACCCCGGGGGCCTTCTCATTGCAAATACATTTCATGATATTCTCAATGTTACATTATCTTATTTTTGATGACATTTATTTGCTGCTGTTAATAAAAAGCAATTGCTAAATGCTGGGTAATAAGCTCTCTCACTGTCCTGAGAACCCTTTCTTAGTGATTCTTTTTAGGTCAAGTGTAATATGTAAAAGCAGCATGAGGCAAAACTGATGCTCTTTTGAAAGCCCTCCATAAACCAAAAAGTAATGTATTCCAGCTCCTCAAGGTTGGAAGAAAGATGTTTCAAATCTAATATCAAACACATAATTATTATGTTATGTCCTCTTTTCCATTTTTTAATTTCAGTATTTGATTGTGACATTGTACAATGGTTAGTGTGAAGTCATTTCAAGTCAGTTACTGTTCTAAGTAACATTTTATTACTCTTGATCAAGATATTGTGATTCCATGACTTAACTATTAAATTATATTTTTGTGAAACGCAAGATTTAACTTTGACATCCAAATTGATATTGTCAGATTGTGCTGAAAATGGTATTCTGCCTGTGCCACTGCTGACTGGGAGCACTGCTGTCTCTGTGTTTTGGGTTTGTACCAGTTCATTTAAAGACTTTCAGTCCCAGTTTTGTCCTCATCTGAAGACCATATATTGGGTGGTTTATCTGGTTTATCTCTGCTGTGACACAGCTGTTACACATCACATTTTCTGTAGACCTTCATGAGAAGGAAGGTATGGGATCGTGTCTTCAGCTTCATGTACAGTGCCACCGCTACATGATGCTTTGTCAGCATTCCAAGCGGAGGAGGTAATTGCAAACTGCGATAAGCAATAGAAATTTGTTCGATATATTCAAAATAACACCCACTCGTGCTGCTGTGCTGCTGAAAAGCTGGTTGTTCGGGCAAATGTCAGAGCAATAAGATTACTGCAACTGTAAAAGGGCTTTTAAAGAAAGAGAAAAATCAGTTCAACTTTTCTTTTCGCACTGCATCCATTCTTCAACATTCCTACAGCCACTAATGCTCCAGGAGACAAGATGATAAATTGCCGTTGCTTTATTTTCTAATTGAATTTTTTTTCCCCCAAAACAGAATACCAAATGTTTACTGTCAAAGAAAATGTATCGACACCACAAATTCTGTGTCAACGTAGCGTCACATGATGTAGTAGGCCTACGCCTTGACTGCACACCGATATCAGCCAAATGGCCTGAAGTGGAGTGGCAGCACTGTGGCAGGTTCAAGAACAGCAGTGTGAGAGAAACAACAGACGATTTGATGTTTTTACAAAGCACTGAAACACAAAACTGTCTTGGCTCCCACTTGTTGAGAGAGAAAACAGAGCAACGGAAGGACAATGAAAGACCCAAAAAAATTGAAAAAAAAAAATAGAAAATAATGATGCTACTATTATCATCCTACCTAATCACTGCATTTTATGCTTTGCTCTAATTTGGTCTTCATCTTTCGTTTTGTCCAGCCCTCAGTTGCTTGCCAGATTTCCAATGTAGCTGTTCAATAAACCTCAAATGTGGTTTTCTGGGCCAACCATGAGCCAACCAACAGATGGTCTAATCAGGCCCACATCTGTCCCACAGCTGGCGTTCAGCAGAGGAGAACATCAGTCCCATCAAAATTAATTTTTATTTGACTGATCTGTTCATGCAACACTTGAGAAACTTTTGATACGTGACAATTATGACAATTAACTAAATTATGTTTACGAAGTTACATCTGGTGAAAGCCACTCCACAGTGTAGGAGCTTTCTTTTTTTCTTTTTTTTTTTAATTATTAAACCTTACATAATGACGGGGGGAGTGTTGACAGGACAGGTGTGAGACACTGATCAGTTGATACATCTTGCTCACTTTTCTGTTTCAGAATCACTTCGGGAGTCCTTCAGCTCTCTTTTGCATTCAACAGCAGCCTCTGTCCTTCACTGTGAATGAAGATGTTCTCCCAGGGGAATCCAGTGGTCAGCCATCAGTAAATAAATCAAGTATCATGAGAAGATGGATGTCTCTGTGGCTGAGACTTGCTGACTGATTTTTGGTACTGACTGTCACCTGGTTACTCAATTTGTCATTTCATGCCAATGCAACGGGCCGCGCCTCTTCAGTGATCACTCATATGGATGAAAGAGTGTGCGTGTGTATGCGTGTGTGTGCACGCGTTCACACATGCATGTGTGTGCATGTGTTTTTGAATGTGTCTAAGAGTGAAAGAGATGTGACAAAATTAAAAAAAACACCAAAAAAAGATAAAAATAAAATGGATAAAGAAGGAAAAAAACCTAAAAAACCTTTTTAACCTGAAAAATAAATAATGTCCACTGACTCCTATTTCTGATAAAACTTGTTCTTCTGTGAGTGTAATATTTCACTGGTGCAGGAATTTCAGATATTGTATCATTCTGTCCACTCAGCCCAGTAGATACTGCTGGTTGTCAGGGTTGTCATCCTGTTGGAATGTCTTCAAACTGCTCTTACATAGAGCTTTACAGGGCCTCTCATTCACCCACTCATGCGCACACTCGTGCGGGCAGCTGCTGCCACGCAAGCCACTGGGAGCAATTAGGTGTCCCCAAGGACACTTCGGCAGCATCGAATGGCTAACCTTTCTGTCACTGAATGACCAGCTCCATCAACTTGGAAATGATGCCCCAAGCTTAGCACACCTTTATTTGTGGTGTTTCTGTCAGTCCTCTCTGTAGATCCTCTCTGTCTGCTTGGGTGGAGACTGTTGGAAGAGCACTGTCAGGGCTGAAGTGACGTTTGATTGGGCTCACGTCAGGACTCTGGTAGGGCTACTCAAGGACATTCATAGTTGTTAGGGTCACTGTTCTATTAGGGGGTGAACCTCCTTCCTATGCTGTGAGTAGAAGGCTTGGCTGTGTCCCAAGTGCTCTGGATCGGGTTTTCACTCTGCTCCATTCAGCTATCTGCCAAGCCCTACCACCCTCCCTGTCCCAGCTGTTGTAAAACACCACCACACCACGATGCTGCCACCACCAGCCATCAATCAAGGGATGGAGAAGGAGTCCGCCAAATATGAAAGACCACAACATTCCCTCTTGGTCCCATCCGACTAGAGAATCTTATTTCTTACAGTCTGGAGGTCATTTAGGTTTTTGGTCACATCTCCCTGTTGCCCAGTTTGCTCAGATTGGTAGCATGCCAGCTTTAAGATGAGTTCTCGTTCTTCCAAACTTCCTCTCTTTTAGAATGATGGAGGCCGCTTTGCTCTTGTGGAGCTTCAGGGAATCTATTTGGTCGCCCTGATACTGTCCCTTTCCTCGCATTCTGTCAGCAGTTCTTTTGACCTCATAGCATTCATAGTACTCTGACATGAATTGTCAGCTGTGAGACAACATGTCCAATCAGTTATAGTTATTACAATTGGACACCGTCCTCAGTCTAGAACTGTCTCAAACATGATCAGGAGAAAGGGAAGGCCTCCAGAGCTAAATACAAGACAAAAACAACCGAGAAAAGTCATCTGGCAATACAAATGTCTGCATGCTTAAAATTTACAGTTAAATAAATAAAATGGAAATTTCAATAATAAAGTTGAAGCTATTTGTTTGCCATTTTAAAAAATCATGTCTATTCCTTTCTGATGAAAAGCAATAACTTTATAAAATATTACTTACTACCTGACAGCCTCTTTTCCTTTAAAACATGTCTCCTCCTAAAAAGCAGCAACATATTAAGAATTAAAGGGCCACTCTTCACCTTCCTGTACAATTATGTGCATTCTGCAATGCAAGATAAGCAAGTTGTGACAGGTATGGTATGGACCCAAGTGCAGTACAAAACAGGCAATGAACGGGTGATCAGTTAATAGGTTTATTAACGGCAATCGGGCACACACAAACAGTTTGAGGGCGGGGCAGTGGACTTGGTTGAGGCAGGCAAAAGTTCCGTAACCGGGAGGCAGGCAATCAGACCACTGATTCCTCTCTAGTACTGTAGTACTCCTGTACTAGTTTTCTGCAGACCTTATCCGCTGTACTATTGTCTCCAACACTTGCAGCTAAACATCATATTCACATAAGTATAAAAATATCAGTCAGTATCCGCTTTCTACAGCCTTGACCGCTGTAAGGCTTCTAACTTGTTCTTTGGCCAACCTGACCCTGTATCAGACATGTCCTAGTTTTTGGGATCCTTCTGAAGGACACAGCTGGACCATAAATCATCTGGTTGGTTGTAGTGGGATAGGAGCACATCCGGTAGGGATGTGTTTATTGTACCATATATAAGGGGGGTCCTAAAGTATGCACTTCGGAGGAGATTGTCACCATCAGCCATCAACCACACCTCCATTACCAGTTGTCATAGAGTGACCCCTTTCTCTCAGTCGTGGACTCTCTGGGCTCACTACCCAACCACCATGCAGCAAACCCAGCCACAGCCTCGTCCTGTCACCAGGCCTTTGTTTTGTCACTTGTTACAGTAAAATTAAACAACTCATCTGTGACCGTGTCCACTTTTCATCACAGTTAACAGAAACTTTCTTAGCTATAACTGACCTTAATGAACACAGAAGCTTTCATAATTAAGTTTAACAATACTGAGAGATTAATTTAATAATACTAGACTAAACTACGAAAATGCATTTTTACTTTTTGTAAAATATTGATTTAAACAAAAAAGTATGCTGATGAATGAAACAATAAACTTCAAATGCTGAGTGAACATGATGTTAAGATGAAAAAAGCTTTCTGAGGCCATCAGAAAGATTTTTGCAGCATTTTATGAGTCTAGTAATGAATTTCAAAAGATTGGAAAATAATTTGAAATAAGCTGTTCTATTGTCTGAAAATACACCACAAACTGAAAAGAACTGCAACTATCCATTTACCAAGAGAGCAGACCATAAAATACTGAAAGAAACATTCAAAATCCTCAAAATCCAATTGTAGGGAGATCAGGCATCTGCAATCAGAAGGAGAGAGAACATTTTTTACTTTTATTTACTTCTATTAGAGGTTTGCAAGGAGGATACTGTTCCTCTCTCAGAGAAACATGGAAGCCAGACGGATGTTTTCCAAAGGCCAGCAATAATGTTCTTTGGACATCCATCCATCATTCATCATTCATCCATCTATTCCTCCATCCATCCATCCATATACCCACCTATCTATCCATCTTCTGAACTGAATTACTCAGATCATCAGTGAAGAAATGTTTGGACTTGGCCACTTCTCTACCATAGAATCTACAGAGTCCTAGTGTGTACCAACACTCGAGGAATATGTGACATCATCTGTAAAGAAATTTATGCTAAAGAGGAATTGGACCCTGACATTTCAACTTTAGAACAAAAAAGGGGAGAACCAGCCCAGTGACTGTGGCAGTATTTAAAATCTTTGCCTAGGTCCATATGAAATAGGAAACATCAAATTTGAGGTCCCAAAGCACATGTTGCTTTACAGGCGTCTATTGAGAAAAACCCACGCCTCACCCTCTCCAGCTTCAGTGTAGTTCATAACCATCTGCTTTTCAAAGAATCTTAAGACATACACTGTCTTTATCCTAATAATATTTTTTTCCTGGGGATGGAATCTGTAGTGCTATATACTGTCGCAACTGTCTGCCACCCAGTCAGTAATTTTCCATAAGCACACCTCTCCACTCCCCCATCAGTCCCACCTGATTTCCATCCAGCCAATCACCTCCTTTATTTAAGCCCCTGCTCCACACTCACCTGGTACCAGATTGTCCTCTGTGAAATGTGGGACTCTCCAGCAAGGTCCTTCGGCCTACTTGCCTGATTTCGACCCCGTCCATTCCTGACTCCTGAGCCGTTCTTCTTCCCGGTAACCCTGCCCGCCTTCTGTCTCAGACCCTGACACCCTGTTTCCTGCCTGTCCATTGCCGCCTGCCCTTGACTTACCGACTCCCTGCCGTCCGGTAAAGCAGAGTGCCTCCTGCCTCTGACCCCAGTTCCAGCCTACGCCCCGGGCTTCCTGACCACTTCGGTTGTCTGACCCGCCCATGCAGTGAGACTGACTCTCCTCTGTCTGCGGATTGCTGCACGGTTTACTCCGGTTAAGATAACCAAACACGGGAATCACCACCTATCTGTGGTTTTCAATAAAGCTGTGGTTAATATACCAATTGTGCTGCATGTGCATCCTTGTACACAGTGTGACAAAAACACACACATACAGAAAAATGTTTTCTAAAGAGCTGATTCCTGGTTTTAGGGCTCCTGCAGTACTGGGCTGAGTGGTGGTGTTACAGCAGTGATGTCTTTAAAAACCATCTTTGTTCTCTATGATGTCAAGACTTTTCCCACAGTCACTATAAGCTCTAATCAACTATGACACGTTTCCCTCAGTAATGACCAGGTGATCACAATATCGCTGTGACGTCTCAGCTGACATGAGTTGCCACGGTGGCAGAAAGGTCAAATGAGTCATTGTTTCAGCAGCACGGTGACTGTGTGTTGTCTTTAGGTGTTCTTCCTTTAATCACGTTGTGTTTCCTGTGTTCATTCTGTTATATATGTGCGCGCGTGCACACACACACACACACAGACACACACACAAGAAGCAGCACATCCCCTGGTCACAGACAGCGAGCCACACTGCAGCCAGCAGATCAATAGAAACGGGATGACAGACTGAACTCTACCCACTTCACCTTTGATGGACAACACAGAGGATCAAAAGATCACAGGCAGGCGTTTTTCCTGGAATAGTCAGGTACCACCAGTGGCTGACAAAAAGTCCATGCATCCATCCATCATGCATCAATAACAACAACAACAACAATGATAATAATAATACATTTTATTTATAACAAACTTTTTATTTTAAAATCTCAAAGTGGTACAGATCAAAACAAAATAACATTAAAAAAACAGTACAAATCAACACAGTTTAAAACATAATCAAAGAAACTCCAGAGTGCGCTCCTCTCATCCCTCTCTAAAAATCCTTATCTAAATAAAAATGTTTTCAGGCCTGAAAAAACATCCATCCACCCACCCATTAATCCATCATCCATCCTCCATTCATCCATCCATCTGCTATCCACCATCCATCCACCAAATATCTATCTATCTATCTATCTATCTATCTATCTATCTATCTATCTATCAAAGAAAACCTGTTTTAACCGAATTGTTTATCATAATTCAGTATTAAACTGAAACTGAAATAGTTTTCAAAGCTGACAACCCTCCAAGTAGAGGGAGAATAAAGTTGATGTCTGAGAAAATATAAAAATGAAAACATTTATTGTCGATCATCAATCATTCACAGCTTCTGGACACAAAAGAGTCTTTAAATTATTAATACAGAAACATTTTGGTGAGAGAAATGATAATTAGTTTTGCTGAACTGACAAGAAGGGCTAAAAAGCTCCATGGCTGTTTGTGCTGCACTGAGCTGCCTTGACAGTAACACAAGCTGATGCGTACACAAAGATTTGAGTTTTAAGGTCAAAGAGTGTTTTGGAGTTTATCAAAAGAGCCTCAGTCTCTGTAAATCATTTCTCTGTTGTTGGACCCCACTAAAGGCATTTCTTCTGCACTCATCCAGCAGAAAGCAAAAAGCAGTGACATGTCTCTCTGTCCCCGTGTTTGTCCTCCCATCACCTTTCCTTGTATTTTCCTGTCTTTGCTGCTGTGACTTTGTGTGTTTATCTTTTGCTGCAGGTATTGCTGTTGTTGTTTTATATTCTTATATTTTTCTCTCAGGTTGCCGTTCACATTTTATAATCTGACATTGTCGTAACACAACACATTTGTAATACGACACTAAAACGGCCGAGGCCTGGATTCAAATCCTAAATATGTGTATTTAAAAATGACACATTGTGCTAACTGCAAAGCAAAGAGCACTCCTCTGGACTGAATCATTCTCAGATCTGATTCTTCATGCTACTGCTTGAACAGAGAAGCTTTAAACATCAGCAAGATAAGCTGGTCAGAAGTGTTTGAGCAACAGCGCTGAGAGCTGCAGCCTTACACATGATTGATGTATTAGCTCTTTCTTAGAAAACTGTTTTCTTTGGAGTGTTTTTTATCTAAATGAAATGATGGGGGGGTTGGCTGGCTGAACGTTGCTTTGAGTGGCTCTGAAGACAAGTTCTAAATACAGATCAATGGCACAGTAGTCGAGAGGGACACAGCAGTCGTGTCTCTGACAGTTTACATCAATAACAGGGAAGGGAGGAAATCCGAGGCTGGAGAAGGATGGAGAGGATCTGAGAATCAGGCCAACCTCAGATGCAGATCCACCACAGTTGCATCGTTACACGTCTGTGTTTCTGCAGGATAACAGTGAAATGAACGCTGCTCTTTGTCTCTCATTTCAGAGAGAAGCTGACTCTTGCCTTGAGCAATCAACTTGATGAATAATTCTAAATGTTGTAGTGTTTAATATTTGAAAGGATTGTCAAAATATGAAATACGTACCTGCATCTTTTGAATGTAAATGAATGTAACACATGTTTTCATTTTATATTTTCTCAGACATTTTCTGTCTTAATGTTACTGCGTTTAATGTACTGGATGAATAGATGAAAGATTTCCTTCTTAATTTTTTCCTATTTTTGTGTAAAAAAGTGGACATTGTTGCTGTTTTACATGATTTCAAACAACTCTCAAAGTAACATTGTTTTTATCCCTTTCTTTAAGAAGTCTTCAGCTTATCCAGAACGCTGCAGCCAGAGTTCTGACAGGTATTGACCAAAGAGATCACATAACTCCTGTACTGGCGTCTCTTCATTGGCTGCCCATTAAATTCAGAATCATTTTTAAAACCCTCCTCTTGACCTACAAGGTCCTCAGAGGCCTAGCTCCATCCTACCTGGAGGAGCTAGTGATACCTTATCAGCCCAATAGACCGCTCTGCTCTCAGAATGCTGGTCTACTTGTGGTTCCCAGAGTCTTTAGGAGTAGATTGGGGGGCCGAGCATTTAGCTACCAGGCCCCCCTGCTATGGAACCAGCTCCCTGTCCAGGTACGGGAGGCTGACTCCATCGCTACTTTTAAGACCAGACTTAAAACCTACCTCTTTGAAAAAGCTTATTGTTATTAATTCTGTAGTTCCAGTTACTATCATAGACAGACAAATGATCATACTTAGGGGGTCGTCTAATAACTAGGTTAAGATACTAGTTATGCTGCTATAGGCCAAGGCTGAGGGTCCAGAAACATGATCACCTGACAGGCCTCTGTCACCACACTGGTGATGGTTTCCTCTCCTCTCCTTTCCTCTCTAGTTATGCAGATTCCTGTGTAGTTTTTCTGCCCCCCCCCCCCTATTTATTTATTTATTTACAGGTATCACCGCCTTCGGAGCTGCATGACAACATCTGGCCCGCTGACCTGTTGTATAGTGTATTTTTGTATCTTTGTGTGTGTTTCTGTGTTCTGTGCCTCTCCTCTCCTCTCATCTCCACTCTCTCTACCCATCTGTCCATCAGCAGGAAGGTCCCCCTACATGAGCCTGGTCCTGCTCAAGGTTTCTTCCTGTTAAAGGGGAGTTTTTCCTTGCCACTGTTGCTTGTCTGGGGTTAGGTCCTGGGATTCTGGAAAGGCTTTGAAACAATTTTGATAGTATGAGACGCTGTATAAATAAGGATTGATTGATCCCACATATGAAATGCTTTCTCTCTATTTACATCTGTGAGGAGAAGCAGCACGCCACATTGCAACACTTATTTCTGGGTCCCGTTCGGAGCGGTGCAGACGGTCTGGGGAATTCAACAATTCACCACTTTGCTCTTCGCTAATAAAGACATTCCCATACCGGGAATTGAACCCGGGCCACCTGGGTGAAAACCAGGAATCCTGACCACTAGACCATATGGGACGCACACACCATATACTCAAAACTTAGTGTAGAATAAAATAATACAGGAGGCTCATGCACAAAGAATAACAACACATACATGCACAGATACAACACAAACACACAGATAGAATACAAACACATCATCTAGGTGACATAAGAATAAAATTTTACCCCCATTACAGTCAATACAACTTTAGAACTGGAACTAAACGGATCTCTGTTACGATGGATTTGTGAGGCTGACTCGGTCGATAAATTCCCCGAGGGTCCTGAAGTTGGTGTTCCACAGATTCCTCCGGGCACCGACATCGGGGATCGACTGTGCGACGGCGCCAAAGGCAGAAAAAGAATCCTATCTACATAGCGCAGCCAAAGTGGAGCTGTTGGGACGCACCGTCCTTTCACCCCAGCAGACCAAGAGCACAGAACGAGGCCCACGTCTGTGACGGCCCTGTCCAGGAGGAGCTGCTGCAAATGGCTCATGACACACATGTGAGTGCTGAGGGCTGCGGATGAGTTTGGACTGTTGGGGCAGATCACCAGTCTGGGAGTGTGTGTGTGTGTGTGTGTGTGTGTGTGTGTGCTGAAGGCAGACCGACAGGGTCCTGAGAGCAGACGACTCCAAAACATTTGGTTTTGAGGCGGGCAGAGTGAGACATGAGCTGGCGAAGTGTGCGCTGACTTGAGCCACACTGGAGCTACAGAAGTGTGCGCGGGGCAGTTTGTGTGTGTTAGACGCAACAATGGAGCCTGACAGGCCGCACCTCTGGGGTCCAGGAGGGGGATTATCAGAGCAGCTTCAGCGGCGTCTAATACATTTATATAATATGTGAAATAATTGAGTAAACCTGGAGCGGAGTGGGAGTGGGATGATGAAAAAGGAAAGGGTGTCGACAGCTCCAGACCTGAGAGCGCTCTGAAAAGTTGAACCTGACTCTTAAATATTTGGAGGCGAGGGGGAGCCGGGGAAGCATCTGTAATCTTGAGGAAGATCAGTCGGAATGTTTGAAGAATTATGCAGCTCGGGACCGAAGGCAAGAGCGTGAGATATTATTTGTGGATAGAGGGCAGACTTTTGAAAATGCTCTTGTTATTTAGTTCAGACCATAATACAACTCCCCTGGCTGGAGTGTGAGCTGCGGCGTCACCATGGCAACCTTCAACAAAAACACAAAAAACTACAAAGCGAGTTGTCACAGCCGAGCTGAGAGTCTGATTGTCTTTGACATGGCGCTTTAATGATCCCCGCGTCATCGCTTCTCTTGTATTTTGTTTCGCTGATCCAGACGGACGCAAACGCTCCACCCTGCCTCAAAGTGTCATCCCTTATTCTTATTTTTCACTTTTGTTTTTATCCGTCCTCCCTTTGAAAGCAGTTCAGTATTGTGTTGAAGCACAGCAGCAGTCCTGCTCTCATGTCCTGCACCACTCACGTATGACCCACGTATGACCCACGTGTGACCCACGTGTGACCCACGTGTGACTCCCGTCTGCGGCGCCTCTTGGCGCTCCTCGCGTCTGAAGGTCAACCCGGATGAACAGCAGCTCAGAGCCCATCATATAGACGGTGCATAAATCCCACTGTAGACTGGCCGATAGTGCAGCAGCGGTCTGCCTGGCGGTCTGCTCCGGCCCTGATAGGCTCCTGTGCCGGTGTGAACGCTAAACACCGCTAAGCGCTCCCTAATCCGCGCTCGCTGCCTAATCTCCCGCTCGCTGCGGACTCGGGCAGAGCCGCGTGGAAATCACTCTTGCTCCATGCGCACGACGCGTGGACGGACACGGTGATCGTACCTGACAGGTCCGCCCCCCCCCCCCCCCCCACCCCCGTGCGCTCCGCGGTGCTGCCTTTTTGTGCCACTCGGCTCTGTGCGCCGCGGCGCTGCGGTCTTTCCTGCGCAGACACTTGGCACCGACGGTCGCGCCTCCCCATCTCCCGGCTCACTGACAAACTCACAAAATCACTTCAAGGGGAAAAGATTCGTTGGGTGCGCCTTGTTACCCGTTTAAAACTTTTTTTTGTCGTGGATCCGGAACTAAAGCTTTTTGGAGGAGGTATTTTTGTTTGTTGATGAACTCTGCAGCGCTGCGGGGACAAACAGGGACAAACGCGTCTGGTGTGTAACACTCATAAACATCCCGAACCCACACACGCCAATGAGAGGCTGTTTTGTTTTTTTTTTATTGAGGGGGGAAACTACAAATATGCTGTGAAGTGATCGCCGCGACTTCGCTCTGGGCGTCAAGCGCAGGTTTCCGGAGCATCTGCTGCTTGGAAGAAGTGAAAAAAAAAATAGTCCAGGCGAGAGAAGTGCGAGGGGAGGAAGCGGTATGTGGTTCGGTGGATGCTGCTGGTGCAGTTCGTCTCCTGGAACTAGTGGATGAATGAGAAGGGAGCGGCTGGAGCGTCGAACCACAGAGGAACCCGCACAGTCTGCGGGGCTGCACGATGGATGCGGGTCCGTCGAAGAAGGTAAGAAACCAAACCACCTCCTTGGTTAGTTCTGACTCTTCACCCGCGCACACTCCACACATTAACAGCTTGGGTTTGCGCTGCGTGTGCGTGTTTTTATGTCTTTTATTTGTATTGATTTATTACCTGCACCTTCAGCAAGGTCGCCCGGCATATGACTGATCGTTTGCGGGGTGGCCACCTGGCGTGTTGCGGGTCTCGGAGGCGATGGCAGCAGAGTTGGGCTGACTCATGCTGGACGGCCGCAGCCGCCCGCCCCAAAGTCTCCCGTGGTGGGCAAATTCTCCTCTGGATGGGGAAGAGTGCGCTCGGAGCAGAGGAGGCAGGGCGCATAATAATAACACTCTCTCTGTCACTGCGTGTGCGTGCGTGCGCGCGCGCGTGAGGAAGGGAGAGGATATCAGACTTTCCACAATGTTCCCCAGTGATTAAAGCGGCCAAACTCCATTTAAATGTCACGGGAGACCGGCGTGCGTGTGCGCACGCACGGGCGGGAATCCGGTGTTTACCTGGCTTATCAAGCCCCCCCCATCAGCCGCTCGATGGCCGTCACGGGGCAGCGCTAGAACCGCTTGCTGTATGATCACCCCCCTCTTGTGGATTACAAGTGGTGCGGCTCTCGCGGGATGTGCGGGGGGTGCGGTGGTGGTGGTGGTGGTGGTGGTGGTGGTGGGGGGGTCATGGAGGCTGTTCAGCACCGCGGACAGCGCAGACAGGCCGCGGCGGGAGGCGCTCCCTCCGCCCCAGCAGCGCGTCTGTGAACGCTGCTGCATGCCCCCCCCCCCCTCAGTCAAGCCTCCAAGTTCCTTGAACAGTGTTTTATTCATGCAAACGAGGTTGTTCTGATGCCAACATGAGTCACGGAGTGCCCACAGTGTAACCAAGCTTCATAATCTGTCAGAATTCTTCTTTAAAAAAAAAAGAAAGAAAGAAAGGAAGAAAAAATAAATCTCAGTTATTCACATTGTTCAAGTGCACACCAAGAGCACGGCTTCACCCATAAACATCAGCTTTCTCGAGAATAGAGTGTGGGACCTCTACTTACAAAATTCATTGGAAGTTGTTTCGTAACCTGAAAATGACGTAAGTAGAGACGCGTTTCCCATGTAAATGCCCTCATCCATTCCAAGCCCCCAAAAATCCGGACATAATTTTTTATAAAAATGCATCAAAACATGTAACAAATACATGTTACAATTAGATTCCCGCATAATATATGTAGGAATTCAGTGCAAGGCTTCTCCAGGAACAAAATGAACTTTATCACAGGCTAATCTTACAATAGCCGTCATTATTAGCAACGAACGTTAACACTTGTGGTAACACCGCCATCTAATTAATACTGTGCCGATTGTTGATGTATTACAGCCGTATTCTCTGGCGAGATCAACCAAACGCATCCCTTTTTCGTGCTTTTCTATTATTTCTTGCTTTGTTTGTACGGACAAAAAAGCTCTCTTCTTCTTCTTTCTTCTTTTTCACTTTTCTCCCATCACTTTCCTGGGGTCCATAGCGAATAAAAGTTAAATGAAGACAACGCTGGGATACACGCACCTGTACTTATTGACCTCCCTCCTAGCCAATGGGATGACAGGAAGTTGCTAGGCGACAGCCAATGGCAGAGCAGCTACGAGCACATTTACGTTCGCTAAACTCCGCGAGCTGCGAGTAGCAGCGGTAGCGTATTTTTGCCTTTAGTATCCTGAAATTTCTTTTGTAACAAGAGCAAATCTTTTTCCATTGAGACGTGTCGTAACCTGAAAATTCCGCATGTAAAGACGTTCGTACGTAGAGGTCCCACTGTATTGGTAACTGCGTCAATGAATCCTTTAAAAAAGCTTTTCCAAAGTTGGATTGCTTAATCCACAGACTCTAAGATGGATCTTGATAGGACTCTCAGAGGCTGTGAGACTTCCAGGCAAAATTTCACCATCGTCATCATCATCATCATCATCATCATCATCATCATCATCATCATCATCATCATCATCATCATCATACTTACACCAAATTTTCAAATCTAAATGACAAAGAATTGATTCCAGCAAATGAGTCTGACTACCCACTAAAGGGCATTTTAGATGCATCTCTGTAAAGGTGAACCTCAGAGTTGTTGAGTAACTAATCCTGGAGTTCTACAGCTATTAGAATTGAGTTCCACTAAAACTTTAATCATAATTTGTGCGCAGTAGGTCAGAACCTCCACATGCTGCACAATATTCTCTTCCATATGTGCAGGACATTGATTGGACCAGTAGGACGGAGCACCACCACCTCAGACCCCCAACAGGACACCAGATTCTTGGCTCTGTTGATTCATGATGGCAGAAGAAGACATGAGCCTGGTAGTCACGGAGGTTTTGTTTAAAAATATGCGCTCTGTTTAAATAGATGTGAAAAAGAATGGATGGTGTGCGTGTTGCTGGACAGCTCCTCAGATAAGCGCCGTTTCCTCTCCCCTGACTCGTCCGTGGTCTCTGCCAGTTCCTCAGGGACGTATTTGGCACTTTAGCTGCTAAATGTTCTCTAGCCAGTTCTTTTATGCCGCTGATGCTGCCAAGCAGGTAGTTTACAGATGGTTTATAAAAGCTTTCATAAAGCTTTGAGTGTGGCGGCACAAGAGTAAACCTGAAGGCAAGGAGCTAAATAATGAGGAATAAATCGACTTCAAAGCATTTTAAAAATGTTGTCATTTGAAAATGGTCGATGCAAAGATGGCTGAGCTCCAGCCACCCTACATTAACAGGTGGATAGGTCACTTCATTATCCAAACCAGCACTGCGTTAACTTATTTCTCATTAGGGAGTGACCATGCTCTGTGATTGCTCTTGACAAGTCTGATAATCAACAAAATGAATTTAACAATTGGATTTTTTAACACATTTCAGAAGCATGCGGTCAGACTTGCTTCAGTCCTCGCCTGTTGCATCCTCTACATATGCCGCATTTATTAAACCCCCGAAGCGCACGAGCAGCAGCTGTTAATAGGTTTATTCATTGTGCACCTATTTTGATTCAAGTCTCCAGTCAGAGCAGGACTGTCAATGGTGTTCATGTGATATGTCCTCGCTATCAGCAGCCGTTATTGTCTGTCAATGCTTGACGCCAGGACGACGCTGAAGCGCTAATGCCTTCTGTGGAGACAGCTCCCTGAAATTGATAGGCCTGCTTTGGCAGATGAGATAACCTGCATCACGGTGAAATGCAATTTGCTGGCACGACAGATGGATGCTAAGGATACAATCAGAAATAGGATGGTTTTACCTCGGGGGAGAGGCTCTACATGCTCGCAGGCTAACCAGAGAAGGCCGCAAAGTTCTTGTTCTGCAAGGAAAGTGTGAGTGAACGGTGAGAGGAGCAGTCTACCAGAGAGGAGATCATTTCAGGCTTAGTTCTACTTTGCATGGTGTATCTTCAATGGGAAGCACTCGAAGCTCAGGAATGCAGGAGGAAATGACTCGGGATTTAGCCTTCAACCCCCCCGTGGCATCTCCGCTCAACTCTCTGCAGCGTGAGGAAAGCCACAGCTCAGTTCTCCTCTCTGGAAAAAGCTCCCCGTGCAAAACAAACCAGACGAGCAGAAACCACAATGATGAAACCACAGGCAGAGACGGTTTAATCTGGAGGATCATGCCATCCCCAGGAGCTACGGTACTTCCCAACTTTCCATGAGCAGACTCTCCAGGACATATTTGGGATGCTGAAGGTCAAAGGGTGACTTTGCTGCTTTACTAAAACAAAGTGGAAGACAAAGGAACCAGAGAGACAGACAGCAGACAGTTTCTTTCTAACAAAATCAGCTATTTTTATTTCTTATTTTAATGGATGGTGGGTGGCACCTGACATTTAGGATGCAATTAGTGCCACCTGCTTGAGGAAGCAGAAACACGGAGAAATGAGCCAAATATTGATGCGTATATTATATGGAAGAAAATCGTGTCTAAAATGTCTTTCCCCAGCCAGAAAGTCATTTATTTTCAATGATCCCCTCCAAATCAGCACTGTGAGCTCTAAAAGCTTCTGACTTAGTGAGAAACCGACAGCAAACTCAAAGCAGAAAAGGATTCGCCAAGTTCCTGGCAAGACTCACCAGTTTTAATCATCATTCCTAGTTGACCTTTGGCTCGCTGACAGGAGGCCACATGGTGTCGTAGCGCAGATGTGAGGAATGAATCTGTGTGGAGAAGCAGATGCTCTGGTGTATCCCAGTGGATATTTACAGTACAGCTGTAGATTATTGCTCACCTATGCAAAAAAACACCTTCGTAACAGAAAGAACGTGACAGAAGGCAGAGACCTCCACAGGATTTCATCTTAATTAAAGAGGCTGGATTGACAGAAGGACCTGTCTCATGTCCCTGATTTGATGAGACGTGAGAGGGGAGACATCTTGATCTCCGCAGTAACACCTTTAAAAACACAGTTCAAGAGCTCAGAAGGCTCACACACTCATTCATTGAACCAGTGTCAGTCTGGGAACAGGCAGGTTTGAGGGCAGCGACAGGGTTAGTCTGTCACATTTTTGGTGGTTCAGATGATGGTGGAGACCTGGTAGCACAATGAAACTGTTAAAATCAGACCAATTAAACTGGTTTGAGTTTTCTAACAATGGGTTTGCGATGTGACTTTAAATACGCAGCGTGAATCTGTGTATGAAGCCCAAGGTCATGGGCGGCCTTGAGTGTGAGGAGCAGAGGAGGAGCCAGTGGAGCTGGACTGGAGTGACGTGCTGCGTGGCCAGAGCTCTAGAAACGACACTTGGAGACAGATTTTGGAACAGTTGCAGATTATTGAAGGATTTCTTTGAAAATCAACCAGCACCAACGCAAACACACAACTGTGGCGTGTCCGCTCTGCTCTGCGTATTTGAATGTTTTGAATTTTCAGGTGTTTGAATTTGGGCTGAAAACAAACCGGTGCATCCTGTACTGTGACATTTATGATCAGCTCATGGGAAAGTCCCATTTTTGTGCAGGTGCTCCTTCATCCAGGTCATCGTAGTTTCAGGTGCTCGCGTTGAAAATACTTAGAAACAAAAAAATCCAGTTTCTTCATTTTTTGACAAATCCAACTGACGCTGCCACGGTAGCCTCTTCATGTGAAGACAGGGCGACATCATTGCACCACCAGTCAAGAGCTTGTCTGTCAGCGAGGCCGTTCTGAGGAATAACAACAGGCTTCAGCCGACTCAGACAGGATAACACAAAACAGCTGATAGTTGTGAGACTCTGGGACGCGTCTGCAAACATCCCCGAAGCATTGACGCTAAAAACGTGCCGTTCTGTCTCATCGACCGATAGTGACTGCGACAGAGGTGGTAAGCTCCATCTGCTACTGCAGGGCAGAGCAGTGAGCAAGGTAGAACGCTACAATACATTTAAGGACACCGGTTTTCCCAAAAATAAAGGAAAAGTTCGGAAGCTAATACAACACGCAAGCTTGTGTTTGAAGGGCCTGCTGTCATTGGCTGGCGTTCCTCAGAGTGAGCTGTCAAACAAAGAGTCGTGTTTCCACCTGGAAGTCTCAGCAGGAAGCGCTTGTTGGAGGATTATATAAAGGGAAGCTGTAGACATGAGAGCCGAGGCGTTCTGCGGCAGCCTTGGAGAGATCCAGAGAGATCACATAGGTTGATGCTTGTTCACTTGGTTTGTGAAACCGTAGCTGAGTGACCAGCGCGTCCGCGGGGACATGTATGCAGCAGCCGCCAACACTTCAAGGCGAGACATCTTTGCACGACACGGATGGTGGAGCAGGGATGGGCGGCGGCGGCGGCGGCGGCATGACAATAGCAGCAGTACATTAGGAAAAATGATCCAGTCTGTCAGATTACCGAGGCAGCTCGCTTTATTCCTTCCATTGTAGCGCTTGTTCCTCTTTGTTTGGAGATTTACTCGACCTGCGAGTGTGCTCAGCTGCCTCTCTCCTCTCCCACACGAATTTGGTCCTGCTGCCGTTGCCGTTGCACTTTTGAAGCTTGCAGCAGCCCCATTATTTAACGGCATGTTCATTCATCATAGTCAGCAGTTCCTGCCCACTCGGGCTAATGTTTTCCAACAAACCTTTATAGTCAGAAAACCTCAGAGTTGAGGCTTTTGCCGCTCCCAGTTTGTGCAGCTGAAAATACGGAGCGCTCATAATGGTCAGGCTCTCCACGAGCACGTATCGACTTTGGGGTGCGACATGTCACCTTGGTAACGTATTGCTTGTGCCATTTTCTATATAGGATGTTTGATTATGGTGAAAATCCTCCTATTTACAGCCCACATGCTCTGCCATTACAGTATTTACCCACCAACATACAACAGCGTGGTGCTGACACACATCCTCCACTTTCCTCTCAAGAGCCCTCCCCAGTTTAGCAAACTGCACAGGCATATTAACATAGGAATGCCTGTATATTTGCATTATGTGGCATCTTTTTTTTTAAGTAAGTGCACCCTCTTTTGTAGTGTGGCTGAGGGGGTGGCATTGTTCCAGTAATGATTCCAGGAAGATAATGGAGAATCATCCCTTATTCCTCATATTAGTGCCTCACTTTGTTATTAGGAATATACTGTATATGGATTATCTTTAAGTGATGCTGAGATGCAGGTGAAACATTCAATGCACATTTAAATTGGTACCCAATTAAATTGTAGTCATTAGGTAGAAAAAAAGTCCCTATTCTACTTTAAAGTTGAAGGTCCCTCCCAGCAGCAGCTTTGATAAATTGATAGCAGGTCTTTAATCTCACTGTGCTCCTCTGGGGTCCTTCCTGATGATTGCTCATTTGATGGGCTCTCTGCAAATCACTGTCCTTGTCTCACAGTAGTGGCTGTGTAGCTTCTAGTCGGTAGAAACACGCAGCATTAATACAGTCTTCCCTCTGTGATGCCTTCCAACAGCAACTGCTTCCTTTAGTCTATTAAAACTTCAGTTAAGGGAAAAGTCTTGATTAGATGGTGAAATCATACAGTTCTACCATTCTAAAGTTGTTAAAGCACACACACACACACACACACACACACTTTACCACATAACCCCCTGACCCTAAACTCTGCTCTAACCTCCACCTTAAAGCACCTTAAACCTTCATCTGTCTTCACACCTTTGAAGTTGTTGAGATCAGCCAGAATGTCCTCACGTTCCAAAAATGTCCTCAATTTGATAGTAAAATGTGGATTTTGGTACTTAGTAAATATCAAGTACAAAAGTACACACAAACACACACACACACACACAGTCACACACAGATTATCACACCCAAAGATGGTAAAAGTATACTATAGTACACTAAATGCAAATTTTGTTAACAAAAATTGTAGAAGGAATAATAACTTTTCTCCATGTTGTCAATGCTTGCAAGCTATTGTTTATTTTGCTTTTGTACTGCCATCAAATAAAAACCCCACTGTTATCCACCGTTGTTCTCCTCTGAATAACTGTGTGGACAGTTTGCTATCAAAAAATGTGATTTAAAATGGTGCATGCAGACCCAGTTATTTGGCAACAGTAAGCGCTTTTAAGATGCATATATGCATAAAATCATCCAAGTTCCATTCAGTTTTATGGTCCAGACAACAGATGTTATAAGAATTACAAAAAGTTCTGTTATCAGTGGATAAGTTTTGTTTCTAAAATCTATTTCGGTTTAGAAAATGGTTTAAAAAGTGAGGGGGCGAAAAGCCTGTTTGTTTTATATCTTGTGTTTTCTGCCCTGTTTACTTGAACTCTTGAAAATTTATTGGGAAGTGAAAGCCTCACCCAGGAGGGTGCGAGTAGCCAGGTTATGGTACCCAGTGGCTAAATAGTGTCAGAAAATGTTTCATGAAACAATGCTTCTTGGTTTGATTGCCCATGCGGTTTTAATGGCTTTCCCAGTGCCCTTGTACAATCAACAAATAAAGAAATAAATAAGTAACATTGATGCAGATTAATCTGCTACTGTGTGAGTGTACACACTGTGTAGGACGCCCAAAGACTGCCGGGATGGATGTAATTACTGGGACCCAGGCTAAAAGTAAGTGTTTTGAAAAATGAATGAAAACACATTTCTGTAAACGTTCACTTGTTGAGTAGGTGTATAATCCTGCTCTGAGTTGGCCAGCATCGTGT
Source organism: Lagocephalus sceleratus (assembly GCA_911728415.1). Taxonomy (NCBI): domain Eukaryota; kingdom Metazoa; phylum Chordata; class Actinopteri; order Tetraodontiformes; family Tetraodontidae; genus Lagocephalus; species Lagocephalus sceleratus. The sequence continues at coordinate 12,207,484 of CAJVRN010000036.1, read as the reverse complement.
GCAATGTGACACAAAGTGCTACAATTTGTACCGCTATCAGGTCAAGATGAGTTCTTAGATCTAGTTGTTAGATCAAGATCCTGGAGAGCCAGACTTGAAATACAGTGGGAAACTGTCAAAAATAGGAGGAAATAAATAAACAAACAAAAACATAAAGAACATGTGATCTGGTGATGCAGATACAGATCAACCAAAGCTGGACAGAAAGTGAGTACCTGAGTGGGAGGAGTGGTGGGGAATATGCCGCCGTGTCCCCATTAGACCCCGTCGACCGCACGATCTGTGTCCGCTGTCCGGGAGCCTCGGGCGAGGCTAACTATGGAACGTTGAGTTTTGCTACCGACACAACTATACCGTATTTCAGAACGATGCTTTTCCATGTTACTGCTGGAGCGAGCAGAGCAGGGAAAAGCCAGAGAGCCTGAGGCTTTGGGTCCATATTATCCACAGCAGGCAGTCCTTTTTAGATGTCAACCATGGTTGCAAAGAACATATAAAGTGGTTGTGGCCAACGCTAATCAAAACAAACTGTTTTTACAAGCAAACGGCTGATGAATATTTTAAAATTAATGCCTCTCTTGACGCTGCTGTTGAAGGGCTCTCAGCAGTATTTATGTCAATCTGACATTCAAGACATTTCCTGCAGTGTTGTTGAGGTATTTCTGGTAAAAGGCTGAGAGGACAGGGCTTTTTTTATGTATATATTGGGATTGACAGCTGAAAGTAGAAAAAGTAAATTGGAGTTCTCACTGAATTCTGAGGAGAGTTAGCTGAGATGGACAGATTTAGAATTTGTCTTCTTTGCTTTTTTTTTGTCTTGACTACACAGTTGACATTGAAGATGAAACCTTGTGCAGAACATTTTTGGTCGACCTTCCTCATGATGCGGCTTCTTTTTAATTCCCTTAAACTGATCAATTGGTCGTACAGGAGAAAGTCGGGATGAAAACGACAGGAATTATTCTCATCAGTCTTGAAAGCTGCAGACGTGACAACCCAGTCATTAATAATCACAATCTAAGTTTTTGTAAAATCATTTGATTTGTGCGATCTTATATTGTGAACTAGACACAAAAATGAGGAGATTGTCACGCTGAAATATTTCATAGTCACTCACTATCTAGTTTAAACTGACTTTAGTATAGCATCAACATTTAGTTGACAACACTTAATGGGCTGACCTTGTGCTCTCAACTATGCATGATGACACACACCGTCCACGGAAAGTGTTTGACTGTATCCCTGAAAACCGACATTTGTGAATATCTGAGTTTTGAGGACCACACAAACAACATTAACAAGTGCTCGGCTAGTTGGGTCCAGAAATAATAGCCCCAAAAGGTGAACCTACAGCTGACCAAAGGCATGTCCCTGGGGACACGGCGGCATATTCCGCGCCACTCGTCCTGCTCAGGTGCCCACTTTCTGTTTGGCTGTGGTTGACCTGTATCTGCATCACCACATCTCATGTTCTTTTTGTTTTCATTTGTTTGTGCACAGCATTAATGTCACATTTGCTGGTGAAATGTACTATTGACATCCTTACAGACAGTTAGTTTAGCTTTACAAACATGTCAGAGGCAACATATATGCTTAGGCATATATGGAATTGATTCTAACTTTTCAATGGCAGAACCCAGAGCAGCTGAAAGGCAACGATTTGTTCTTAACAGCATGTCCTATAAAAAGCCTCCTTTTTTTCTTCTTCAGTTGCAACAGTCAATGCAACGATGCACAGTTCTCTGATCTTCTGTGGAAGACCAGACACTGTTGTCATCTCACATGTTCGTGACTCACACGAGTTAAAAAAAAAAAAAAAAAGTAAGATGATGGTTATCAAGCCGCTGCGCACTCTAGACTACTCTTCCGACTCCATCATCATTCGCTTCGTGAAAAGCGTCACAAGGTTTTTGGCATAAAACCCTTCAGTGTGAAATAAGCCTTCGAACACACGATAAACACCGAACCAGTTCCTGCACAGAGATGAGAATGATTTGGTCTGATTTAGTCTCACTGCAAGTCAAAGCACCGCAGGAAAATGTTGCTCTTTTGCTTGAGTAAATTGCCTCCAATCGCACTTGCAACAACATCGTGACAAAGACGGTGCATACCGGGAAGACCCGTGAAAAAGTCAACCATCCTTCATGCATCTCATTTACTGGCGCTGGTTTTTAAGCACGTTTTGCATCCCTCATGCAGGCACCGATACCGCTCAGTGGCATCGAATCTGACCTCTAAACAAAGTGTCTGTGAATGCGAGTTATTGTTAGCCGTCAGGTCTTTCATCCTCCCGTGGAGCTGAATGAGTCAGGCATCACAGCGGACACATGCAGGCAGCCGCACAAATCAAAACAGGAGGATAAAAGTGACTCAACATATTCCTGCCACTTGATGAGGTGCGTTTCTAGCCAGCCCACATGTGAATCGAGCCCACTGGAGAAGGTCTGGGTCACCAACGCACCAATCAGGAGCCAGTCTGTCTCCGACAGGAAGTGAAAACAGCTTCTGACTGCTTTTTTGGCATTGAGGGAAATATCCTCTCACTTCACGGAAGGTCACAGAAAGCCTTCTGCTGAATGGGAACATCTGTCATGCAGATGTTCGCTGACAGTAGCGGTTCTCCGGGAGTCGATTTGGACCTCGGTCGCTTTCCGCCGACGAGACACCGGGAGGCCGTTTGAAATGGTCGCCTCTCTTTTGGAAATCCGTCAGAGCGGACTCCACCCATACAACACAGGGAAGCATGTAAGAGGAGAGGATAACCTAAGCTCTAAGCCGGGGGCCGAAGCCTGCCCGAGGATCACGCTCCTGCTGGCCTTGGGCCACCTCTCTGACTCACAGCTTTGGAGGCTGTTTCCCTTCCAGGAGAAAATTGCAGCCTGTATCCCTTTTATGGCATTTCACTGGAGTGATAAAGTCATTAGAAAGAGGCGTTTCATGTGTCTATCTGAGGCCACAACGGAGCCAGATGGACCGGAATGCTGCTCAAAACCGGTGAGAAGTCTCAGGATCGCGGGCGAGAGCGAGGCTTTTGAAAATTGCTCGCAAGAATGTCGCGGGTGCGCTTTAATGGTCAGACACGTCTGCCAGTGGGTTACAAAAAATGAAAAATAAAAAATAAAGGAAAGAGCTGTTGCTGAGGACTAAACATCACGGAGCGCCGGCTCTGCCTGGACCAGGACACAAAAACACAGCGTCTTTTATGCCCATGCCTGAATTGATAGCTGTGGTGGGCAGACAAGGGTGATGTTCAGCTGTCTGAATGGATGCTTTCTTTCACCCAATCTCCCCCAAAGGCTGGTATAACAAACGTTAATGTGCTTAATACCCCCAGCATTCATGAACGGCGAGAATGACCTTTTCGCTGGTCGTGTAATTGTTTCATTATGTGTATTCTGTAGCCCAGGATGTTTATTAAGGGGAGAAAAGCAGTGAATTTAAATTTAAAGGTTAAAGCGAACATAAAAAAGGATGATGTATGAACAGCAGTCCGCATTCTGGTGGAGAATTTCATGCTAGGTTATAAGTAAGAAGTATGGTCTATGTCAGAAAAGCCATTATGTACAATATAGAACCTGAATTTCACATCAGTTTAGTCACACTGAACAATTCCAAGCATATTTCTTAGGACTTCAACAAATTTGCTTATGGACACATTATATGTAGGCAGTGTTAAGAACACAGATACAACAAGCATGTTGTCTTCACTCTACATTAGGTTGTGTGCTTTTCATACTGGGATAGCTTGCATTAAGCTTGATTTGTAGTTAAGTAGTATAGTTATGTATCTAGGCTCTATACAGAGCCCTGTGTTCTTTCTACTCTGCAATATGCACACCAAACAATTAATTCTAATGAATACACTAAAAGCCTGTGAAATGGAGAGAGGGTCCCTGATTTCATGATCGAATGATGTGTTGTGTTGCGAAAATAAACAATATTACTAAATCTTTGCCAGCTTTTGTATTTACTTGGAATGAAATACAGGCAATATTAAACTAAAAGTGGATCTTAAACCTCAGAATCGCATTTGAGATGCTTTCATGGAAATACGAACTTTGACTGCTTAGTTCAGCTCTAAAATTTAGCTTTTGTGAATTAACATGCAAGTGAGCACAGTTACCAAAATTATTAATATTGAATCGTGAAAAAGAGAAGACACAAGGACTCTCATGATTCGAAAATAATCCAATGTTTGGCCATTAACACCAATTAGTTTAACATCACTGACTAGCAAAAAGTTTGCCTCATTACTAATAATTTATACTTAAATTTAAAATAATTAAAAATAATACAGAGTGCACTCATGACAGTTGTTACATTTACAGGCACAGCTTCATTGAGCTATGCTCAAAATCCAAACTTTTGAATTTGGGCCTTGACTTCACTAATCATACAGTTAATGTACATGTTATGTGGTGTTTTCTGGACAACGCACAGGGAGCATGTGTTGTCCAGGTGAACTCCGATTACGGTGTATACATGCCAGAAAAAAAAAAGATTGTATTTGCATCCGGATAAAGAGAAATCTGATATTAGTCAAACTAATGTGTTAACTGCTGTCCAGTTATAGTCAGATTACCGTAATCATGTTTTATATTTAAATACCATGTAAATGAGTGTCACTCCACAAAGGAAGAAATCCCCTCTCTACTACAGATACAGTCCAGGAATGGCTTAAGGAACATCACAATCAGGCTAATGCTTTGACCTGATGTTTTTACTCCCAATCCAATTACTCTAGGTGTTTGTGGAGAGCAACAGAAGTCCGGCACTGCAACGCTCACAGCAGTGCCTGCCAATGTGCCAAATGAGGACAAGCTGAGATTTTCCTGTCCATCCGTGTCCTGACGGATCAAGGCTTCTCTGACGTCCACGGATGCATTTAGATTTTTTCCCCAGAGAATCCTTTGGCATTCCAAAAAGTGTCCCCAGTCATGGAAAAGACAATGGAAACACGTGGCAGCAGGTCAGGTTGAGGGTGATTTCTATAGTTTGACCTGGACACACATCCTTAGACGCTCCCTTAAATGTGATTATTCTTTACGAGGTTAAACCAGATGAAACTAAGGGTTTGGATTTCCTTCAGTTAGAGGACATCTCCGCCATTAACAGTGGGAAGCAGCTCAGAGAGGACATACGATCTTCTAACGATGGAAAGATGAACTTCTGACACACACACACGCGACGCACTTGCGCACACATCAACACACACAAACACACACACAACACACACACAACACACACACACCAACAAACACACACACACCCCAACACACACATACACACACAACACACACGAACACACAGATATGCACACAAAGGCACACACGAACATACATGAACACACACATACACACACACAAACACACACATATGCACACACACATCTCATGTCAGACATCTCATGATGTGACAGAAAAAACTGTTTTACTGCACATGTAAACAGCCCATCGGTGAGACTCGTGTCCTTCAGCCTGAACACTGCTATGTGTGTGTGTGTGTGTGTGTGTGTGTGTGTGTGTGTGTGGCGTGTGTGTGTGTGTGTGTGCATTTGCAGAGCAGCATGTGCACTCTGTAGGAGAACATTGATTTTTTTTTTTTTTCCCTTTCCTTGGATAACAAGGCCTGACCGACTTGGGCGCTTGCCGTAGTTCGATTGCTTCCTTTCACTTCTGTTTGTCTCTGCACATCACTGGCACACACATCAAACTGCTAAATGTCTTCACACAACAGTGGAGGGTTTGAGAAATAACAACAAGCCTCTATCAAGGAGTTGGCTGATTTCATTCAGGAAAGTCCGCACCGGCTGATTAAGGGTAACACAAAGAAAGCAAAAGTTGGACCCTGGCCCTAACCCTAACCCTCGAGGGTCTGACCCAGGCTACGCCCCTCACGTGCACGGGCGTGATTCTCAAACAGCACTACCTGGCTTCCAGATACAGACGTGCACACCACAGATGTACTGTAGGTGGGTGGGTGTGTGTGTGTGGCTGCTGTCCAAATAGAACTATAAATAGAACTTGTTTAAGGTGCCTAGAAAAAAAAACACAGAATGCAGATATTAGGTTGTGGTTTCGTCCCAGCCCGTCTATATTATATTAACTGTAGTGTGGAAAACAATGATTGTGGTGGCAAAAGAGGAAAAAACTAATTAGCTGTGGAAATAATCGTGTAAACAAGGCTAATCACTTCACCTAAAGGCAAACTCCTCGCAATCATTACAGTGTTTGCGCTGGTGTGTGTTCTAAAGAACGATGGAGGGATGGAACACAAACATCACGTTCCCTCCTGTGCCGAGCTGGAGAGCAAACATCAACACGTCAGTCAAACAGGGCAGATGGAAGTGACGCGTTTGACAGGAAACCCTTGTCTTAACAAAATAAATAAGAAAGGTCCAGCCCCTACATTTAGCCACTGCAGCTTACTAACAAATGTGCAAAACATCACTTTAATGCTTCAGTGAAGAACCCTTGGCTGTGTTAAAGTATTTCATCACACCACACATGCATGAGTCTTCAAACCGATCACTGCTCACTCAGACGAGGGATTTTAATGTCGGCTGTCCTCAGCTGATTCTTGTAATCTGTTGAAATATCCCTTATGTTAAAATGACATTGAATTAAATGAAAGACGAACCTTTATGTGCTTTGAAAGGGGCGTTAATAAGCGACACAGCGTCGCATTACTCACAGCGTTCCTGACGTGTGGAGTTGCGCACGTGTGTTCACGTCCACAGGCGTTATTCAATCATTCTACACCATCACCTGCTGGGTTTGTGCGCCTTTTTTTTTTTCCCTGCGCGTGGTGAAGCTGCACCCTCTGTATAACGATCTCAGAGATGTCAGAGCATAATAGAGAATATTCTAATGAGGGTAGCATCGCAGACAAGCATGAGGCCGGTGTGTTCATTCAGACCTGACGTTAACGGTTAGGCCACATTACCGACTGTTCCACTGATCAAGCGCATCAACAGAATGGAGGAGCACCAGCACCCTCCAGCAGCTCCACTAATAACAGATAGCGCTGCACATCTTTGGCTGTGTCGCATTAGCATCATGTTATTGTGTTATTACTTTAATGACGACTTCATAACCTCCTGTTGTTCTATCAGAGCCATCTGGTTTTATTTTATTTTCGTATAAATGACCACTGGCCAGCTCCTCTTGCTATTAGCCACCTTGTGAGGACACTTCAATGAAGAGCTGAATTTATCAGCCATCACAAGGGAAGGGTCAACTCAAGGCCCTGCAACATTTACGGCCGGAACCTGAGTTTGAAAGAAGAAGACAGAGTTCAGTGAGCTTTGGAGTCAGACACAGAATATGACCTTTTACTGAACCGCATTACCACTTCTGACACAGAAACAGAAGTGGATCAAACTCTGCTCAAAAGAAAAGCCAGTTTACAGAATAAAGTTGAGCCTGTGAACAAAAATAACTGATTCATTCTCCTCTTTTGAATTTGAGATCCGAGAATAGCAGCGGAAATGACGTTAAAATGAGTTACAATCACGGATTTTGCAGCAAAGGATTCAATTAAACCGGCTTCATATCGTATCTGATTAAAGGTGCCGTATTGACCGTGAAGGGGGGCGGCTTCAGATGTAGGCAGAGCGGCCGCCTTTGAAAAGAGTGAAGTCAAGCGCTACAGAGACGGAGGCCTTTTTTTATCTAGCCGTTCACACACACTGCTGGAGATAAATCATCTGATCATCTGCAGCCACAGAACAGTTTACCAGTTAACCACTGAGAAATGAAACTAAACCTGCCAAACGAAAAGCCCAAATACTATTTAACATAATAATTATGTTTAAAAAAAAAAACACAAATAGCTGGACATGTAAAAATCATCATTTTCCAGCCAGATAATTTAAATTTCACCACATCAACATCCATCCAGTCATTTTTCTCTTGTCCACCGCTTCACTTCACTTTTAGTGAAGGTAGCCTTCTACTTTCTTACATCAGACCGTGATTTATTACATTTAAGTGGTAGAAGTAAAGTGACTTAAGGAATTGTAATATACCACTGCTGCATGTATTATGCATGTCTTTCACTTAGGAAAACTGCTTTTCTACACTTTTCTTTTACCATCATCAGCACATTTGTTCCCTCTCATAATGTTGTTTGTGAGAGGATGCTCTACTAAGCAAATGATTGAGCACAGTTTGTTTGTTTTTTTCCATTAGCTGTCTCTTCTGTGACCCCTCATTAAACGCTCATTACGAGGCTAACTGTCCACCACTTAGTCTCAGTGGGTTTACTTCTGCTAACTCTGATGGACAACAGGCTCATTTTCTCTGCGTGTGGAAGAGAAGGACTAATTAATATATGATCATCTTAATTTATGCAAAGAGATGACCAATAATGGGTGGTTTGATTTTTTTTACTTTATCCCTACGCCAGTGTGCTGCACTTCACAGTATGTCATTTAAATACACAACATTTAACAATTACCAGAAAAGTAGAGCAAAAACATTTAGAAAGTGGAGTGCTTTGACGTTTAAATTACATGTTATGAACATGCTTGGGGTGGGAAAAGGCTGCCAGTAGGAAGATGTGAGAAGGGCTTCAAGAAGCTCAGTACATTTGTTGCACAGGTAACAAGGTCAGTAACGGTAGAGCGGAAATACAAAAAAAAGGACCATTTTGAGAAAAAGGTGGGGAGGTACTCTGGATACATAACTGTGTGAACTAAAGCACTGAAAATGTACGTTTTGCCTAATATGTCCCCTTTAAAGTGCACGGACAAATGGCAGAGATGCTCGTGCTTCGTTTTAAAAGACATTTAAATGACATTAAATGAGTGAACATTTGTCGGAACTTGTAATTTTCTGCTCGTGCTAAAGGCTTCCTGGTGTGCAGAGATAAAGAAAGAAACCAAGCAAGCGTGGAGCATCTGACGCAGAAGCTGCGTGATTTATATAACGGCACTTTTTAAATCGTATACCTGGTAGTGTTCCGAGCATCTGGTGGAGGAGGCAGACGGCTGATCCAAAAGTCTGCAGCTCGTAAAAACAAATCAAACGTGTCGGAGCCACACTGATCAGGTTTTTTATTTTTTGCTTTCTTATTTTTGTCAGTGAGACCTGTTGCCTCTCTGCTGCGCTGACAGACAGTTTGCATCAAGGCTCAGATATTACGTCTGTTGTCCTTGCAGCAGATGTGGACCTCAGGTGTTTGCTGTGGTCTCATCATCATGTACAAATAGTCATGTTATTCTATTTTCCTTTCATATTTCCCTCTGACTGCCGCGGACGTTTGTGCTCTGCGACATAATCTCCGTCATTTCTTCTCCAACACCGAAAGCAGGAGGACTCAGAATCGGTTTGTTTTTCCTCTCTCAGCTGCAGCAGCTCTCGCAAATGATATGTTTTTAAGATAATATCTGGCCTGTAATCATAGCTCGGTTGAGTTTTACAGCAATTTTGTTTCACTGTTTAAAGGAATCATAACAACAAAATGAAAATGAGGCAGAAGCACAGGGAGGACCAGGACACACTTCAACGGGACTGATTTGAGCAGCTCTTTCCTCATCCACAACCATCACCTCATGACTTCATCCAGATGTTCCTTCTGACTCCAGGCCAAGCTCCCCGAGGTCCCGTAGGCAAAAGCAGCAGGCGAAATCACATAAAAATCACAAGACACAGATTTCCCATTCAGGTCCAAAGGCTTCAGTCACACATCGATACAGGCTTCACACAACCTGTGTGCACTTTTGCGTTGTGTCACCCCCCCCCCCCATCTCCTGTTCATTTAGACCTTTAGAGGTCATGATTCCACACGCTTCTCATGGATGGAGAGTCTGGTTAACTGGAGGAAGCGGTGCACAAAGGTTCCATTCCATTTTGAGACAATGTTGGGATCAGTCATTATTTTCCCACAAAGTGGCGATAAGGCGGGAAGGCCTCCTCCTCTCATCAACGCTGACATGTCGAAATACGTTGTTATCTGCTTGTGCCGGTATCGCTGCACGCCGCCACGTTTACGGGCGGTTACAGACACAGTCGTCACCGAGCTTCCTAATTTTAATTGAGTGAATGGAAGACCTCGGGGGCAGATACAGATCACATTCTGCTCAACTACAGCAGACAATCAGACTCATTTAGAGTCCTTTATATGCATTTTTATAGTCAGCAGATGTCTAATTGAGGTTAACAGAATTATGGATGAATAAACTAAGCCTTGAGGGAAATACATGTACACACACACAAACACACACACACACACACGCACATGCACATGCGCACATCTCAGACCTGGAGTCCATCTCTTTACTCTGATGGCTTTCCGCAACAGCTCGTGGATGTGTGTTTAATTCAGTGGTGATCAGATCGACTCGTGAAGGCAAGGTCGTTGGCCTTCTTCCTGCACTGCACAGAGGTGACGTCAAAGTCAGGACCCATCGTAATCTGTGGGGGGGATTGATTTTCTTTCATTTATTTCCTCAAATTCTGGGCAGACAACCACCCTCAAGGCGGGGGGGGGGGGGTGATGTTTCATGAAACATCACTCACAGGTGTGATTACATACACATATGTGCCCTTGTAACATTTGTTGATTTATAAAATCTTTTACAAAAGCAGTTGCTGCTCCACAGACTCTAGGACCAAAGCATCGATTTAATGCATTATACATAAACACAAAAAGGTCAGAAACACTTCAAGAATGAATGTGATGGAAATGGCAAAGGAATAAACAAACAAATATCTGCTTAAATTATAGGTAAGGCTATGTTAACTATCCTCTGCATATATTGGAGAGCCAGTATTTATACAACTTTTGGCTTTTCTCCCCTTTTTTTCTTCACATTTGAGAGTTTCTGGGATCTAACAGCCTCATCGCGGCAGCAGGCCGCTGCCTGGCCTTTCTGCTCCTTCTGTGAACCAGAGCTACAAGAGCCGCTGAGGACGCTCGGCTAATGAAATACAAAATGTCATTTAAATTATGGATGAAATAACAGGCCACAGGGAAAAAAAAGGTGGGAAATCAGGATGAAAATATGTACTGAATAAAAGAGTCTCCTCAAAGCTTCCGTGACTGAATAATTCAGTTTTCTAGTTGTGGTTACTCAAGTGAAATTGACTCAATAAACATACAATTTTGGTCCCAAAAATGTGAGGAAAGGGAACTTTTTCCTTAAGCACTTCTCCACAGAGGTTACAGGTTCTGAGAAGTTTTGCCATTTCATCTTGTGTTACAGTTACACACATTATTTGAATGCGGGTTCATATCAGGCTCCGGTGACACGTGACCTAAAGCCTCTGAGACTTGCAGGATATGTGTGGACTGGTTTCATTTGCAAATGTGACGCGCAGGAGAAACTTACAAGGTCACACCATTGAGAAGCGCTCATGAACGTTTATTCACTGTCAACACAGAACGCTGCACATGCATGCACCACAGGTCTCCAAACGGGTCCAAATTAAACCAGTCAAAAGGAATTAAAACGTATGAATTATTTAAAACAGGGTGGTGTTTGTGTGTGTGAGCGAGTGTGCGTGTGTGTGTGTGTTGTACTTTGAATATGCAGATTTGTCTGATTGGATTGTTCGAGACAGAGCGTATGTTTTTAAAAAGGTGTTGGCTGTTTGATTGTGAGCTGACCCGTCAGCCCCGTGCAAGACAACCAGCCAGTGATAATGGATGGGTATTTTCAGGAGGCATTTAAAGGAGGTGAGAGCTGAAGCAGGCTTGATCCCCCCGCGGGTGTCTCTTGCTCTATGATATACCGAAGCCTAATCAATCTTCATTGTCAAGCTGCATTCACAATGCGCTGCATGCCTGAGGACCCACGGCTGTAATTAGCCCCATAAAGGTGAGAGATAGAGTGTGAGGGCTGTTCATGAGCCTTCTGGTCAAGCAGTTAAATCAACCCTGAAAAGGGTCAAGACCAACATCAGGGATTTTCCTTGTTTGGTTGATGTGCATGACAGTAGCACCAATCCAGAAACGCGTCACGATATATAAAATAACAGAGTTGTAATTAAGAAAACATATGTTATGCCTTGAGTTGAGGAGCAGATTAATCAATCCTGTAATCCAGGAAGTGTCTGTACTTTACATATTTGCTCCAAAGGTCATATTATGGCTGCTCTCCCCTCAATACCACACGGGTAATAGCAGAGTGTAACAGGAAACTGCTCAGGCCGCTGACACATGGGGCCATTATACAGCAAGGCTTCCCATAACGCCTTCCAATTTTAAGCACAATGGGCTTAACACACTTAAAGTTTTATAAGGCAGTGTGTGGAAAGGCCACCTTTCTTCAAACTTAATCCCACCACCACAAATGTCAAGGTCCAGATGAAAAATATTCTGGCATTTCCAAAGCACAAGAGATGTTTTTGTTTTTTGTTTTTTTCATATTTCAAGGTGCTAACTCTTCACTATCGTGCCAACTGTGATCTCCCTGGAACAGAACCACTGTTGTTCTTGTCATTGTTGTTGTTCAAGATGTGAGGATCACAACCTCTGACTCACTCAGCCAAAGGCACGATGGCATTTGTGGTAGAATATCACAGTAAGAACTCCCTTTTAAAGGCACTTTGTTGTTACAAATGTTCCAAGACTCTGCTGTCGATGAACCCTGAAAGGATCAACGCGGTTATCCTGATCTATGCAACATTCAGGACATTTTTAATGATCATATGGCTGATTTATATCGGACCGGACCTAAAACTCTACTTTGATCAGTTGGCTGCACTGATTTAACTGAGCAATCAAAGCTAATTTCATATAGGATCTGGTTTTTGCTCATCAAAGTCCTCATTAAGAAGATCTTTTTGCTTCCAACAGAGGACACCTTGAAAGCAGCGAAGCCTGTTGCATCAGTGAATACGACTTGATTTAACCAGTGGTACAGTATGAATATGAAACTGGGCTGCACTTTTGTGCACTGTTGATTATCTGAAAACCTAATTATTTAGAGGGTTGTTTCCCAAAAGGTGGAACCTTGGTCCAATTTAAAGCTCGGACAGAGCAGATTTATTGGATCTTTGTCGCTGTCTTTTTTATAAGCAGCCTTTTAAAGCCTGTCCTGTTATTATTGAAATCTATTGAAGTAAACTCTCGGACTCTAGAATATGCAGTCAGCGGAAAACACACAAGCTTTTCTATTTAATCCCATAATCTCAGTTGCTATTGGCTACATAAGTACAGAGATACCTCAATGTAGATGTCTTTTAAAGGCATCACTGATTTCCAGCATCTTAAAGATATGCTAATGGGGTTTAGTATGATGGCAATTAGTAAATTGGCTCACATTAGATATTAAGACAGCAGATTACTCTGACAGTTGCTCAAATGGGATGAAATGGATTAATTGTGGCATTAATATAATTTTGCTACAAATATGAGCTTTGAATGACTTGTGTGCTTCAAATTTATAATTAATAGTTACCAGAGAACTTTGCACTGCTGACAACCAACCCACGTTATAAATAATGTCACAACTGATTACATTAGATTCCCCAAGACCCTGGTGAGATGAACTGGGTGGAATGGTGTGAAGTAGAGCGGCAAACGCTGTCCTTGTAGGGGGTGTGCGTTCAGCCTTTTCAGTAACCTTACCCCTTCCTGTCTGATAAGTGAAAGAAGGTGTCGTATGAGTTTTAAGGCTTATGAACCACTGTTCATCTACCACTTCATCCCATAGTGGGGTCACCAGTGGCCTGGGGCCCAACACAAATGTCCATGAGGCGGTAGGGGGGGCACCCTGAAAAAGTCGCCAACTCATATAACAGGAGATAAAATAACAACCACTCTTTACAGTCACTTACTGGCCTATGTGTGTTTGGACTACGGGGGTACGCAGAGAGAACCCCTGTAGACCCAGGGGGCAGCTACTGAGTTATTTCTGAATAAATAAATTGTCTAATCCATTACTGTGTGGTGAATGCCTAAACATTGAGTTTTGCATGGAGGGGTTGATATTTGTATTCTTGTCATGGTTGTTATTTTTTTAGGGAGAAATGAAAACATTCAAAAGCCCGTCTTTGCCCGACGTGCATGGATTTCCTTGGCTGCAGCTTCTACACTGTCACTCAATTCTCAGAGCGTCAACTGAAGCTTATTCAACATAGCGGGTGATTATAAAAAAACAGCAAACAGTCTGAGGAAGGTTTCAGTACATAACAACAAGTATTTTAAAATATATTGCAAAAATACATGAGGATAAAAGTGACTGTGGTCTGTGCACAAGTAACCACCCTGTGATGTCAGTCATTGGTTTGTTAAGGGTGTCTTTGTGACCGCCACTTTGGCTTAGAGGATGTCACCATATTTGGATAAGAGGGCGGGGCCTGAGGTGTGGGCGTAAGCTTTGATCTCAGTCTATGCAGCCAAGCACAAACTGGATTGGGGTTCAGGCATGCCATTAAAATAGACATGTCCCAGCTTTTGAGGATTAATATCTAATTATGTAAATATATTCAGATGTTAAAAAGAAAAAAAAAAGATTGTCTTTGATGATTGAAAATTAATTTGAGTAAATTGCTGCCAGGGTTTTAAGGGGCCCGCCCCCAGTGGATGTTGGTGGCATTGCAAGTAACATCACCTACGCGTGGCTTCACTTTCAGGACAGAAGATGTCCACGTCAAAGTCATGCTACTATAATCTGGACAGGTCAAGGGAGTAATGAAATGTGCAAAAGCTGTTTATTGTAGGATAGTGAATTAGAAGCTTATGTGTGAAGGCAGGGTGATGTGTTTAGCATATGGATCTTACAGTCAGTCAGAAGTGTGATGCATGTGTATGAACATTTGCATTGTGAATGGAAGGCTGTCCTCTCTGAGCTTATTCATTTCAAATGAGAGACTCCAGAGCGGCTGTATGTGTGCCTGCAATTTCTCTCAGTGATGGACTGAGAGGATAGAATGTTTGTGCCCGAGCTGACTCTCACCCACACTAAAAAAAAAAAAAAAAAGAGCTAATATATTTGATTATTTGCACTGCAAAACATGAAACTTGGAGGTAGATGGCAACGCAGGTTAAATAAATACAGTGTGTGAGTGATGTTTATACAGTACAGGACAGACCGTAGCCCTGGGATATTATGGAAATATTTATTTGTTCTATTTTGATAAGTAAACCGTTTGATACACAAACGGTTGCCAGAGGAAACACAGGAGAGTCTTTAGTAATAACACCTATACAGGCTTTACAGTTAACATCTACACCCTAAGGGAACACCCATTGAAGAGGAGGCCTATTTGTACATTCATTCTTAACCCACATCACACATGGTGTCATTGAAGGGTGCACTCACACACGTAAGAATGCAGCTGAGGACCGATTGTGATGTTAGCAGCATTAAAATGGTGTATGAGTCAGTTACAGTAAAAGTGCCTGCATTTTTTTGAGAGACGTGCACACACACACACACACACACAGGAACTTTCAACAACTGAATGTTAGCCACAAGCTAATTTTCTGGAGGACTTTTACTGGAAAACACTTTTTTTTCATGTAATGAGAAAAACAAGAGCTTGACCCTTCAGACTCCCATTTAAGCAGCTCCATGACAACCATCCACAAGAAACATATCAGATTGCATCAGACTTTGGCCCGTGGCTAGAAATCCCAGGGCGGCCTAAAGAGGCTTTTCTCCATCCAAGTGGGTGAATAGAGATAATTGAATGAAATATTAGGCCAGAGCGTTCCACAGCCTTTTAAAAAGAAAGTGTTTTTTTGAAAGCCAAACATCTCAGTTTGGGTTGCCCAGAGGTACGTTTAAATGAAAACACCAGGAAGTGAATTATTCACATGTAGCAGAGTATTAAAAGAACAAAATGAAATGTCACGTTTATAATGCAGCACCATTCTGAAAAGGCTACAGCTCATAAAAAAACACAAATGGTGCATTAAGTCTAATGAGAAACTGTAAAGTTTACACAGAGAGTGAGAAGTTGACGCTCTCTAATACGTCTACAGGCACGGGTGGCTGCTGGGTAGCCACCTGTGCCACCGGCTCCCTCCTCTCTCTCAT
This sequence comes from Lagocephalus sceleratus, assembly GCA_911728415.1. Classification (NCBI taxonomy): domain Eukaryota; kingdom Metazoa; phylum Chordata; class Actinopteri; order Tetraodontiformes; family Tetraodontidae; genus Lagocephalus; species Lagocephalus sceleratus. Next base: position 12,191,490 of record CAJVRN010000036.1, on the reverse strand, counting down.
GCTCTTGTCACCAGTCCGCTGGGGTCCAGGAGAAGTCCTTCTGTGGCATCACACAGAGAGATCCACCCTTCCCCTCTGCTTTTCTACGACATAGTGTTCTTAAGCTGGATTTGAAGGTGGCCAGGGAGAAAAGCCTGGAATTAGCTTAATGGGAAGAGCCGGGCACATGACTTAGAGCTCACGTGGAGTGAAAGTCACAAACAGGCAGTCGGGGCTGATCCGATTATTGTGTCTGTGTGCTGCATCGACAGATGTGGGCAGGGGTTTGTTTTGTGTGCACATCAAAGAGTTGCAAGAGAAAATGACCCCCCCAACCATATAATAGTGACATCATGTGGAGCTATGCTGCTCTTCTCTGTGTTCACACTGCTTCAATTCTATTGGTGAAGTGGGCCATAGATATGTAAACAGGGGAACTAAGCTGCAACCAGTATAGATTAACCTTGTTGCTGCATGTACCATTTCCCGAAAGCCATCTGACTTTGTTTCCTCGCAGCACTTTGAGGAGAGAATGCCTCGTGCTCTCAGCGAGCACTCAGGCTCAACAGGGCCGCGTGGCAGCGCTCCAAACGTTCCTCGTGAATCTAATTGTCTGTGCATGTTTTAGCCTCGGTGATCAAACTTCCATTAGCTCTCTTCCTCCTCGTCCTTAATCGGAGTTTGCAGCGCCAGCTCCGCCCGATAACCTGAAAACAACCTCTGTCCTATAACATTATTCAAAACCGGCGGAGTTAACGTCGTGGTCCTGACTAATAAATTCAGCCGGCGCTCTGATCGTAACCAGAATGACATAAAGGCGGTTCCATCACTTATCTGGTATCCAGTGACCAAAATGACAGCGGCTGCAGGAAACTGTTTTGTTGAGCTTGCTGTAATTTGTTACTACAGAGCTACCCAGGATGTATTCATCTCTCAGCAGAGCCAATATTGTGATAGATTTTTGTCTCACACACAGAGCGTCTCTCAATTAAACAGCCCATGTAATCATTTTGGAATTAAAACCAATTAAACTAAAATAAATTAATGGCATCTGATTTATAAATGACACAGAACCAGCATGAGTTGTCAATTGGGCTGTTTAGATTTGACATGTATGTTGCTTAGATTTGGAAATCCGCACATAAAGGCTGTTTTTATAAAGTTGCCCAGTAGGACTGAGACACAAGATGCTGGCGGGGCATCTTTATTTAACCCGTGTTCATGTGTAGCAGCAACAATGTCAAAGAAATAATTACGGCGTGATACAATCGGGCCCTCTCCTTATTGTTCAGATGTGTCCCCTGGGCTGGTGGACAAAAGGGCCAAAGTTGCTGAACTCTTTTCCATGCTGTGTCGCTGGCTGAGGAGCCAGCTGTGGCTTTAATCCCTCATTTTTCATGAGGAAACACATTGATTCTGTGATTTTTATAGTCCCATTAAAAACAGTGGGATGAGCTCAGGGGCGATTCTCAAACATGAACAGAGGCTCGGAGGGCCAGAATGTGGACTGTGTGGACGGAGGGGTTAAAATAAATGGCAGGAACTCTGAGAAAATAGCTTTTTGTGGATTAATGAAATCCGCTAGCTTCAGCTATACACTTGTGACCTGGCCTGCAAGAGTGAAAGACCCTCTCCGGTCTGCAGTGGAAATGTGTGAATCCTCGGCAAATGCTCGGGGCCACTGGTGCACACAGTGTGATCTAAAGGGCTGCACAGTATCTGTGGCACGAAACACCAAGAAAAGAAACATGGATGCCCCCTTGCATCAGTATTACTGAGTAAGGCTGCCGCTGTATCAACAGCGTCATGGCAACAGTGGGAATAAACTTATATCTGACAGGGAACTATTCGGTAAATCAGTAGTGGTAACGGAAAGGATGTGTTTTTGGAGAGCTATAGATTCCTTCAAGTGGCAGTCGTGTATAATTTATATTAAAACGTCTGAGCGACGCGAGTGAGTGAGCCTGGCACATTTTCTCAGAATAGGGTTCGCCGACATTGCTGCCATGGCTGAGCAGCCATGCCCGATTCGGTCCATTTATTGGAGCATTTTGACTTCGGCGGATTGTAGGAAAGAGAAAATAATCCTTTACCCCTGAGGGCTGTTGCTGCTGTACATCACTGCTGTAGAGAGGTCTGTTAGCTTTAGTTGGATTTTGTTGCTAACACACTGTGAAGAATGAGACAATACGCTGTGTGACAATGTTATTAAGGACTAATACATCACAGAGGGCAATTTTTCAGGGTTCGTCTCTTATTAGGTAGTAAAAAAGTGAAGAGAGACATGAGGAGAGGAGGTGGAGCCAACCCAGACGGAAACACTGGCGCTGTAGTGTTCTGTCATATTGCACCAAGCGCTGATGCTGCTTACTACCAATCCGATCACTCAGATGTCAATGTTTTTCTCCATTTGAAAGAGAATCATATCCGCCAAGACATCTGTTTTGCATGCAGCCAGCAGGTGGTCCTAGATTTTTTAGTCTTTTTGGAATCAAAGATCATGTTTGCTGAACTGTGGGGATTGTTTCCAGTGACTCAACAGATTTCCTGTTCATCAATCAGGTGAAGGCATCGCTCAAGGTGTTGGAGTTGGAAAAATCTGCAAAGAAAAATGCATCTCTGTATTCTTATTCAGGGAAAGTCATTTAATTGTCTTCACACGAGTTTCAAACCACATTGGAAGAAATTTTGAGTGACTGGCTGCAGATAAGAAATGAAACAGAGTATCTGTTAATGTCGACAGGATTTGTCTTTTTTGAGTTATTGGAGCACATTTGGTACGAAACTCTAAGCAGCACGTAACGATTTGGCTTCGGTTCTGCGCGCCTTTCGGGCCAAAATGATCTGGTAACAGAGCTTCAGATCTATCTCTGAAAAATAAGAGAGGTTCAAATGAGGCGGAGGGGAAGGGGGAACTTAAAATAGATTTAAGAAAAAAAGACGCATTATGACTCAATCTGATGTGTTTACTTCCTTCTACCACCACATTAAATTCAAATTTACATGTAATGACAACTCACACTCATTTCCATAAGTGAGGTTTGGAGAATCTGACTCTAATCAACATCTGTCCTCTGCAGTCTTCCCTATCTTAGTTACTCCACTGCTTGTTGTAGTTGGGAACCTCCACAGGAATTAATGTATGGAATTATCTGTAGATGACAGGAGAAGGAGTTTCTTTAGCACCTACCGCTAGTTTAAATTATCATTATTGTACATTCCACAGTTAATGTTGAGTCACTTCTACGTTGTTTTTACCACAATCAGTGTTTCCTTTTCACTGGTTCTGCCAATCTGGTCTTAAGTCCTGATTTTTGGGTGGTCTAACAACTGCCCATTCAGGTGAGTTGCTTGTTAAGCATTAGAGAATTATGGAAAGAGAGCCAGCGAAAGCCACATAAAAGTATTAAAAAAGCATAGACTTAATCATGAACATAAAAGCAATATTGGTCTGCAGCAGTTTATGTTTCTAAAAATAACCCACGTCTCACAAGAATATTTGGGCAAAGGCAATTATCCTGATGAAGCATGCTGGTGATGCTGACGAGGCGAAGGGCTCCTCCCCCGTCAACCTGGCTGGAGTGCTCTGTCGCTCAGTGCATCACTCTGTCTTTGTTGTCAAAAATCATTTTAAAGACCTGTGAAAGAAATGTGAACGTGTACCAATGCATCGGTACACGTTCACATTTCCGCGTGTCGTCCAAATTCTGAGACAGGAGTCGAGTGAGACAGCCGTGTCAACACTCTGCATCGTGATCTCACGCACACACAATTTCTCTTACAGTCGAATTGTTGCCGAGTGCAATCGAGTGTTGTGGACTCAACGCGAGTGATGCAGAGTCAAAACTCTGTAACAGGTGTCGACAGGCGGGCCTGGGGTCGTCAGCATGTCAGTGTGTGCCACCGTCAAACCGTTTAGAAGAGCGTGATGGCTGAGGCCTGTGTGCATCAACAATCAGATCCAGGCTGCATTCTGCAGGGAAACAATCGCACCACTGCTCTCAATGCAGCTGAAGGGCTGCAGCTCATTCACAGGGAATTCAAAACGCTGTATGGATGGGAAGATTGCAGATAATTTATGTTAATATATTGATGCTGTGAACCACTGAACATACCTTGTTAAACTTTAATCTTACACCAAGCATCAAAGCTGTACGTAGACCATATGGCTGCATGCTGCATCAAAAAAAGTGACCAGAACAACCGAATATTAAAACCCAAGCAAGTTTCAGTTCATTCAAACATTCTAAAGTAAAGGGAAAAGAAAAGAAAAATAACATTTACTTCATAAACTCAAGTACTGAAACTGTTGTGTGATTTCGAGGGAAGGCTAGTTTGTGTTGCTCAGGATCTGGCTGTCTTCTGCTAGTTGATAATACATTACAGCAGCTATATAAGGGACACTTGGAGAAATCACTTCAAAGAAGCTACTGAGATAGCGGCTGCCCAATCAGATCTCACTTTAGGGGGATAATGGCATTCGGTTCCCCAGAGGCAGAGAGGAGGATGTGTCATAAATTATGAATTTCCCCCAGAACCGATATGGATGGCAGTGTCATGCAATAATTGGCACAGCACTTTAGCTGGGAGTTAAAGCTGGCTGGTGGCTGAGTGATGTACGCCGCAGGCTCCTGCCTCAAAAAACATGTTGACGTGATGCGCAAAGTCAGCGCGGCACAAAACGTTGCCCTCAATTATTGTGCCGACCCGCGGTTGTATGATCCGCAGCCTCGTAGCCTGACCTGTGGGGCATCGTGGTGGGGAGCCAGGCTGGGGTCAAGGTCAGAAGAGCTGCCTGTGATGACTGAAGCTGTCCTGTAAAATAATCTTACATAAATGGTATGTAAAAGAAACAAACACTGGCTGCTCATGTATCTTTATAGTACATATAGTGTGTTAAAAATAAGCTTTCTAGGATTTTTGACATGATACATGGATATTTGCTGAATTTATCTTACCTTAAATTTAAAAACTGCCGAAATTCTCCATTTTTACTGTTTGCAGGTGAAGGAGGCTTTTGTGTTGACTCACATCTAAAAACATGCCCATTTCTTGTGATGGTGTTTGTTTATCAAATCAAAACCTTGGCCCCAATAATACAGGGTTGGAAGAAACCACAACCCATTTGGTACGAGTTATGCAGTTGTTTTTGTTAAGGGACATCAGCAGCTGCTTTCCAAATTTAAGTAATATCTAATGGAGATTTTACTTCCTTTTTTTTTGGGGGGGGGGTATCATTTGATCCATCCATCTATCCACCATCCATCCACTATCCATACATACACATGTACGTACATACATAGATGTAAAGGTTCCATATAAAGCGATTAATTAATATATATTATATAGCAAAATCATATTAAAACCTTTCCAATTTTCAGAAATTCAAAGATGGTATACCTACTGCAGAATAAAACGTTACTCTTTTTATGTTGTTTTTTTTCCCCCACAATTATTGAGACACTGTCCTTCCTTCTTTCTCCACAGGTGAACGAGTGAACTGTGAGCTGGTGAACTGCTTCTTCCTCACGGCTTTCATCTGTGGGAGGAGGGGAAAATACTTGGGAGTGTTTGTTGCCCGCAGGAGGAATTCAAGGTCAGTACAGAGTGCACTCACACACAAAGATGCTCAGGTACACTCACCTTTAAAAAAAATAAATATCCTAAACGGAGAGAAAGAGCAGCTTCTCCCCTACCGGCTGTGTTGTTTTAAAATCCTTTCATCAGAAAAAAATCAGAACATAAATGAACGTGTTCTGACAAACATCAGGGTGAAGCATTTTGAACCTCTCGCTCCATCATTGTTTCCTTTCATGTGATTATTGTGCTGTAATCCTTATTCCGTCATGCATTGGTCCCTTCTTTACGTCCCATCTGTTTTAGATTCTCCCCCTTCATTTAAGGAAACAAAATCACTAATCACAGCTTCTGCAAGGCTGTTGATATGTCCAGGAGTTTTCATTTTCTTTGACCATGAGTAGTCCAAACACAGAAGAATTCTGATTTTAATTGCGTCCCCACAGATTCCTCACTGAAACAAATCTAGGTTAATTGCACAAGATGCGAGAGCCACATGCGACCTTCATTCTTGGATGCTACAGTCGCTGCAGGATATATGTTTCAGTCGTAAAAATAACATGAACGCTGAGAAGAGTGCTGTGATGAAACCAAACTGTGAACTACCTAGTGATTAGCAGCATTCCACATTGACAGTGAAGCTACATTTGCAAAGAGGCTAAAACACATCAGGCTGCCTTTTCACACTACTGCTAAACAGTGACAAAAAACATGTAAACATACAAAGATGTCCCAAACTATGTTTAGATTTAGAATATTTTCAGATATAACACTATCAGGTTTGTTTAATTTGGTCATGTGAAAACTCTTCTGAAATTCGCAGCCCAAGGTTCCATTTTGCCCCCTGATATGCTTTTTGTGTCATAATTGAACCTTTGGACCGCTTGATGAGTAGAAGTCTCTGAAAACATGAACGATTGACCACTTGTGCTTCAAAATGCTGATTGACCTACAAGCCCATGCAGAATTCATGGGATCTACCTCATTTAACTGATTGATGTTGGGACACAAAGAAGTTGTGGAGGGACTGTTTGCTCTCCATTCATCCCATCCCCCCTGCTACTGTTTCTTGCTTGCTCTTTCATTTATCATTCTTTTCTTCTTTCTCTCATTAGTTTCCTCATTTTTATCCTTTTGTCCATGTCTTTTCTGCATGCTTGCCTCTTCACATCAGTATCACTTGTCTTCTCTTCCTCCTTTTCTTCCCTTCATGGCCCCTCTTACTCTTTCCCCTTTGTTTTTCTTCACTCTGCCCATCTTCTCCAGGACATTTTCTTCATTACTTCTCGGTGAAAATGAACTGTTCACGGAGCCTATCTATCTGTGGATGAGTTTGCCCTGTCCTCATCCTCAGCCCCTCAGACATTCCCCTCAGGACTGATTCCTGGCGCAGAGTCCTTGTAGAATATTCCACCAGATGATGTGAGTGGCTGTGGATAATAATACCTGGTTTCTACTTAATGTAGAATCTCAGGGTGGTGTGAAGGACATGCAGGGGCAGCAGAACACAGACAGACTGTAGATCATCTTCACCTACACATAGGAACGGTGTACATTCCACCGTGGGATGAATTGACGTGGGTATACTTAGGATTTCAGTTCTCATTCCGACCTGATCTCTCTGCACAGTTCAGATCATTTGAAGGTCTCTGTGTTTAATATTCATAACTGTCAGAAACCTGAGGTGATCCGGATTCAAATAGCAATAATCGAGGCGAGGCATCTGGCTGTATAATGAGTCACATTCAGGCTTCCAGTCTGTTTCCAAATGACAACACTGAATAGGTATCTTGAGTTAAATGGGCTTTGGGACAACAACAAAAGATGATTCTGGTAGTCTGAGAGGGCAAAATGGAGTGTCGGGCAGTGACAACGGTTGAAATTAACAAAATGTGTGTTTTCAGCTGGCTGTGTCACCTGTGCTCCTACCTGTTTGTCCTCCTACCTACCAGGTCTCCTCTGAATTGGAATGTAATTGGCAAGCTGTGTTTACCATTAGATCTTCAACAAAACAGTTTGCCTCTGTTCACCAAGACAATTAACTTGCACCTTTTCTGACTTGTGTGGCAGTCTACCAAAGCTGGATGCCCTGCCTGGCTAAAAGTGGAAAATATGCAAAATTCAATGTTTTAGAGCTGTCTATATACATACATATATATATATATATATATATATATATATATATATATATATTTGCATATATGGAGACACTCCCCACTCCGTTAATATAATTTTGACAACAAAGTCAGTGTCAATTAAACTGCTGTGGTCTGTATGTGTATCAAAACAGCCTGCTTCGCACATCTGCCCTACTGTTATGTGACAGTTTGGCAGATTTGAATCATTCTGGCTTCATACTGGGTATCTCCTCCCATACAACCACAGCTACCTCTGCAAGGATCTGTCCTCACATCTTCTTCCACGACACAAGAGATGGGCGGGGCAGCGACTGACGGACTGCAGGCGGATCTCACAGTAGCATATTATAGAGGGAAGGGTAGTGAAAGCTGCTGCTAACAGGGCTGTAAAACTGGTGTGTTTAGAGTCTGACTGTGCCCCATCCTTTGCTTGTTTTTTTTAAACAACAGAATGTTTCTAACATTTCATTTAGACATCAAGGAATCAGGTTAACTTGCAGGAAAGAAGCGTACTATGACATCTTTAATGTTCAATATTGAAACCTTGTTTACTGTGTCTTCAGCGCACCCGTCCTCATACTTGTTCTTTCGATTACAACAAAAACAGCACCTCTGAAATTTCTTTTTAATGATGGGCTTTGTTTTGATTCCATGGTACTGCAGAAGTGTAACCTTTCTAATTGTAGACCACAATATTCTCTTGTCCTTATTAGGACGATGAAACATTCAAAGCAACTGTCATGTCAAAGTGAAAAGTTTAACATTGGTTTCAGTAGAGAAAATAGCAGCAGCCCAAGGAGGGATCTGTTGTTGTGGGTAGGTGACTATAACACAAAATGAGTTAGAAGAAGAGCATATCTCACATGAATGACTGAGGACTCAACACCTCCCCGTAGGCCTGTTGAATAGAGGGCAATGGGGACACAGCACAAGGAATATTCAATTAACAATGCCCTGAATGGTGCATTAATGGTTCATAATCAATAAAGATCTGAATAAAGATCTGCCTGTATCTGTCACATCCCTGGCATTCTGCTCAGTCCTGCTGCACTCTGACTTCCAGCCACACCCATCTAATCAAGGCAACGCCCCCTACCGTCAAACAGAATGCCTCAGCATAAAGACTACTGGTCTCCACACATTCGCCACCAGATTGTTCTTCTCCTCCCTCACATGCAAGACTCTCCAGCATTACTGGACTAATTTCCTGCAGCAGACCTTGCCTGGCTTTGACCAGCCAACCTCTCCTGGATCCCAGTAATTACCTCAGTCTTCTGTCCCTGACCACAGGTTCTGCTTTTGCCCTCCTGGTTTCTCTGCTTGTTTCTGTGGCTGTGTAGATATATACCAGCTTTGTCCTGTATTTCCCTGTACCTGTCTGCTTTATTGCAATACATTTTCCACAATAATGGTTATCACATCTAGAGTGAACATCAAACTCTCTATAATACCATTTTAAAATACAGAGGCAAAAACTACTGATTTCCACATGTCCCTTCTCAACAGGTGAGATAAACTCCCCAAGGACTGGTTGAATTTTGTTGCAATGAGGTGAAGTTCATCGATAAAAGAGCTGCTGGAACGTTTGTTTCCATTTACCACTCTGAAGTCGAACTCTGTCCTTTCGCATTTTACAGGAACCCTTTAATAGGAGTCAACTGAAAAGTGTCTCTGCCAAGTGTTTGTTTATGACAGCAAATATGATGGATATTGACAGGCTTTTTTTTGGCTGCCTGCAGCTGCTTTGAAGAATTTTGGTGCAGTCATTGAGGATGCTTTTTTGAGTAGAAGCTTTTCAGCTTTCACAATCAATATATATCGCTGGTCACTTGATAAACTGGTTGTGTTGGGTGCTTTTGCAAAATTCTACATTTTTGTATGTTACAATTCCATTTTTCAGTGTATACAAGGATGCAATTTGGTCCCAGAGTCCATTTACTAGTAAGTAATGTGTCAAAGCTCTTGTATCACTGATACTGTGATATCCTTGGTTCTTATTTAGTTACATTTTAAATGACTATTGTGCAAAAACATCATGACATATATAGACAAAAAGTTAGTCTTAGTTTCTGTTTTTGTGTTTGTCTGTAGTTTTTAGTCCATATGATAATATTGTAATGGATGGATGCTTGCCTCTCTACTACAGGGTTGGGGTTACTGGTGTCATTTGATCAAAGAAATCCAGATTTTGTTGCACAAGACTTTTTGTACTGGTATCATTTTGTTTCTGGACTGTAGCTGTTGGGTAGTGCACAGTTATGATACAAAAATGCAAAATACAGGAAAGGATATGTTTTAAACATTTGTCTGACAAGCTCAGTTTAAAGAGATGGACAGCAAAGTTGGCGTGAGCTCTTCAGTCATTCAGATTTTCTATAAAAAGACTGATGAAACTGCAGCAGAGCATCTTCTGTGCAGCAGCCTTCTAAGATCAGAAAATGTCTGAATGGCGAGGTCCCTGAATAACTCCATCTCCCACAGCAGCTGTTTACGAACCCGTCCCGAAACTGTCACTCTGGCTGATGAACGGGAGCACAAACAATAGCGAAGAAGTTTTGAGAGAAGATCATATCAGAAACCATTCAGTGGCCCAAGTGCTCCTGCATGTTTGCTGCTCACCCCCTGGAGCAGCCTCATTTTTACATCCCATTTGCCAGCCTCATTTTGTGTTTGCAAGCACCAGGACGTCGGCTGTTGTGAGGATTGCTTTTCATGCCTCATCATTACATTCATTGTGATGTGGTTGTGGGTGCTTTGACAGTTTCTGGGGTTTAAATAAATGCTGCTGTGGAGAAATTCTTTAATTTGTGTTGCGGTATGGGGGGGTTTTGTCTGAGAGGATGGATGGCATTAGAGAGAATGAGATGCAGTTTGTTTAATTCCTGACAAACTATCCAAACTATCCTCTGAGGAAGTCTGAGATTTTAGCAAATGACATAGCTTCAAGCATTTATTTTCTTATTTTTTTTTGTATTTTAATGCAATTATTGTGAAGGATTACAACAAACACTCATGACCAACATAAATTTAATCTGTTTTATGAACCAGCGATATAACATAATCTACAGCAAAGATTGTTAGGTTGTTCTACCTTTTTAGAATCTCACTTGTGTCTGAATTAAATCAGCCACGGTAGTTCTTTAGAAATTCATGTATACAAAAATCAATGGAGAATTTAGCATTAAATCTAAGCAGAGGAGAGACTCATAATAAATGAAAAGCTTGTACATGCGAATAAGTTGAGTTTATTGCTTAGAACCCACCAGGAATAGAAGGAACAGCTTGAAGATATGGAGTGGTAGGTGAACTGGTTTCACCCAGAGCCTTGGCAGTGGTGCTGTGATGAGAAAGGGCTCCAATAACTTAATGGGAATTCTGAGAGCTTGACTGATGCCAAACAGACATCCATGGAGACTCAGGCAAAGAGATATTCACTCAGCTCACCAGTGTGAGCACAGGGAGGCAATTACTCCTTTTACAATAACCCTTTGCATGTCACTGGCCAAAGGAAACTCAACTGAGGAGGTCGTGAACACTGTGCACAAATATGAACAGGCCATAATTAACTTTTATTTAGCTACATTCCAAAATGTCAAGTTTAAAAGGGTAAAACTGTTTCCGCTTGGACCGACTGCCTAGACGTCAACCTGCCAGCTTCATCGTCATCGACTTCCGAACACAGGGCGAAAACTCTTTTATTTCCAGGCATCTGGGAGAAAAGTAAATGTACATTAGAGGAGGGCTGATATGGACAACAAAGGGGCAAAAAAACCTAATTATGTATCAAACTTAGGAACAATAAACATCATCAGACTGTCATCACCCTTCACCAGACAAGAATGCAGCCATGCCAACATTTGTAATGCTGAAATTTTTCACCCATCAAGGATGTAGTGAGCTGGCACCAACTCCACACAGGTGGTTATATAAATATAGAGGCTCAACATTAATATCAGTGAGTGATAAATGTATTTCAGTCTAAATAACTCATTAGGAATTATGAAGGTATCATCATTTGATATGTACTGTATATCAGTTAACTACCTGGAATAAAAAAAAAAGTTCTCCCAATGGGAAACATACACATTGTTCATAATCTTCCTGCCTTATTTTTGATGTAGGCAATTTGTTTTTTCCATTTAGTGTGGGCAAGAATGGATCCTGTGCAACGTCATATTCTACAAAACAGCTTGGTGGGAGTTTGTGTTATGATGACTATTGAGAATAATTCAATTTATTTTATTATCCCTTAACTCCCCTGCCAGATTCCCAGTTGGTTTAATTGCAGAGATGATGCTATCATCAAACAGACTTATACTTGAAAAACTCCCTGGGTTTAACGCCTCATTAATTTTCAGCAGCAATAATCATAATAAAAGCAAAGTCTTAATGCAACTGGTGACGACAGCTGTTAAGCACATACACACATCTACACATCTTTGCAGAGAAGTCATCTTTATACCATGTCATTGTGGCATGTTCTTGTGTGTGCCATAAAACATGAATCCCCAGTAGAGACCTGGGTCAGAAAGTCAGGTGTCAGATCATGTGGTGATGAAGAGAGGTGTGATGTGGATTGTCGGCATTGAAAATCCCATTAATAGCCTTGGATTCTCACGGATGCCTTGAAGACACAAAATGAAATATGTTATTGAATAAATTGCTCACGTCCAGGCCTCATTCACTATTTAAAATCAAGTCAAACTAAACTAATGAAGAGCGAACTCACGATGTGATGAAAGTTCTGACTCCTCCCCCGGTGCTGGCAGGGGATTCTGCTTGCAGAACTCTACAGCTTGAAGTAACGTCTCTATTTCCTCTCTGGCAGGTACAGCCAGAGTTTCAATCCACAACTGTCATGCCCTGAAGTAACATTGTTTCAGGGGCTCATTCTGTATAGCGACAGTTGGCAGTGAGGTTTTTGTACGTTCTGACAGGATGAGGAAAAAAATATGTTAGCTATCATACAAATTAATATGAAATGGTGATGTTTACTTTTCATGTCTTCCAGTGGCTTCATATTTTTAAATGACGATTATGTCCATCAGGAGAGACAGCAATAACAACACGCTCAGCTACAATGGTATAGTGTTCAATTCACTACACAACACAAACACAAGGTGGGTGATGTGATGGTAATATCTATACCATAGACTGTGTAGAAAAGATGGACATAGACTTCTGGGCTGAGAAGTGAAGCCAAGCAGAAGTGACTTTTCCTGCAATACCACCGAGCTCCACTGTGGGCGGGCTCCAAAAAGGCAAATGGTGACATCCTGTGACAGCCTCAAAACCATCCCTTTACAATGGCTGACATCACAGGGGGGTGGTGCTCAATCTATACTGACATCAACTACAATGAAAGTGAACACACTGCAGGACTACTGGCAGCTCAGCTGTTTGCTTCAGAGAGATTCATCTCAACCCGGTTACACAGTGATGAAAACCACAGTTATTACCTGGAGATTGTGCAAGGCATTTGTTATCAAACAAACATGTAAATCTTTTTGCAGAATGTGACAGTAGTAAAGCTATTCATGTTATATTGATCAAAAGATCTATTGATAGAATCCATAGAATGAATAATGGAACTATTCCATCAGAGAACAGCAGCCCCACATCATGCAAATGCACAGAAACTTTTCATTCTGACACATCAGAGATACTGTATGTATGAGCATCGCCTCAATCTTGTCCCTCTGTGTTCCGTGTTCCATGGTGTAATATTGTTTTTTTGTTTTGTTTTTTTTTTTGCTCTTTGCAGACAACACACAAACACAATTCTGCTGCTATCAATAAATCTTTCATCAGATGAGAACAGAAGCAATTCAGACACCTTCTATCAACAGACAGCTTGGGTACAGATGATGAGCACCTTGTCATTACATGTAGGAACAGCAGGTTATTACGCCACCGGAAAGTAGTTGGTAATCGAGTTTGGCTTATAAACTATTTAACTCAAATGGTCATGTAAGTAAAAAAATAAATAAATAAATCACTTTAGTTTACCAGCTGTGTTTCTCCACCTCACACGTTAAGATTATTTAACTATTACCAGAGATTAGGAAAATACATTTAATACGCAAATATTTTTTTTTTTGTATTTAAGAATGTGTAAGAGGCAAATGTTCCATCCATCCCCTATGGTTTTATTCTGGAATGGGGTCACTATCCCAGCTGAATTCAAGGGAGAGTAGGGAATTTCAATAACTGACGATATCAAACGTTGGACAACAATCTTCTCCACAAAAGCACATTTTGACTTTTGAATCATTACAGGTTCGCAGTGAGATAAGTGTCTGATTTCGATCAATCAAAGCATCTGCTATGGAGGTGTTCCCAGTTGATCATTGACTCAAAGACTCCCTTTGTCAGGTTGAGATAAGTCTCAGCGGAGGGAGCAGATGGTTGACATGTTCCCTGCATCACATATGCAGTCACATATTACTGTGGTGAGGGTTATTACGAGACACGGGCTGTGCTGTAATCTGCAATAAAACTCTTCGGCTTTGTGACGCTCATGTAGGGTGTGATGTAAGTGAGGAGCTTTAGCATCTGGTAAGACTGCTTATCTGTGTCTTTGAGTCAAGAGTTTATGGTTTAATTCACCTACTCTGATGAAATTAGTTCCATTTAGAAGGAATCTGTCTACAACCCACCATCTGAGGTTACAACTAAAGCTTAATCTATGAGTCAGGAACTGAGTTTTCCAGACAACGAATTACCTGAATACTCATCTAATCTTCAATTTTCTTTTAACACTGAACACAACAAAGCAAAGCCATTAGTGGTTTTGTAACAGAAGCTTTTTTCTTTTAAATGTGTCCTGGGAAATGTTTTTTTAAGGATTTGTGTTGCAAACACTGATGTAGAATCAATATTGAATGCTTTGCTCATATTTTCTTCAAGCTTTTGATCCTTTTGCGACATAAGCTCTGACACTCACTTTTGTATTCTACCTGTGCTTTCGATAGAGTCCATCATGAACCCAAAGAGCTCATCAATCAATCAATCAATCAATCAATCAATCAATCAATCAATCCTTATTTATATAGCGTCTTTTACAATCAAAATAGTTTCAAGGCACTTTCCAGAATCCCAGGACCTAACCCCAGACAAGCAACAGTGGCAAGGAAAAACTCCCCTTTAACAGGAAGAAACCTTGAGCAGGACCAGGCTCATGTAGGGGGACCCTCCTGATGATGGACAGATGGGTAGAGAGAGAGGAGGAGAGGAGGACAGGTAGAGGATAGAACAGGTAGAGGATAGAACAGGTAGAGGATAGGACAGGTAAAGGATAGAACAGGTAGAGGATAGAACAGGTAGAGGATACAATAGGTAGAGGATAGAACAGGTAGAGGATAGAACAGGTAAAGGATAGGACAGGTAGAGGATAGAATAGGTAGAGGATAGGACAGGTAGAGGATAGAACAGGTAAAGGATAGGACAGGTAGAGGATAGAACAGGTAGAGGATAGAACAGCTAGAGGATAGAACAGGTAGAGGATAGAACAGGTAGAGGATAGAACAGGTAGAGGAGAGGACAGGTAGAGGATAGAACAGGTAGAGGATAGAACAGGGAGAGGATAGAACAGGTAGAGGATAGAATAGGTAGAGGATATAATAGGTAGGAGAGGAGAGGAGGAGAGAGGAGAGGAGGAGAGGAGAGAAGAGAGGAGAAGAGGGGAGGAGAGATCCTCCCTCTCCTCAGTGACTGCTCTGGTTTCACACCAACAGCTAAACTATTACCATTAAATCAACAACAACCACTATACAAAATCTAACCCTAATTTAGAAATTTTAGGTTTCTTTTTCATGTTAACGTTCCACTACCGGTGATGTCTCACATGTAAACACTAAGCAAATCTGCATCATGAATGAGGCCCACAAGTTGCAGCATTGCTGCAAACTAACTTCGAGAAGCATTCATCATCCGGCACGCACGGACTTGAAATGAGACAGGACCCAATTTAATTACGTGCAGATTTTGTTATCAATGGGCTTTGAGTTCATACACCTGCTATATGTAGCAACTCCAGTGTCTCAGTGTTAATTATAATCTGTCTTAATGACAAATTAATTGGCTTTTTCCCAGTTTTAAAGAGCAGGCAAGTGAGGCAGAGTGTGCAAACAGATGCACGATTCATGTATGAATGAGAGTCAAGTGTCTCTTAATAGGTTTTTCTACAACTCAGGTGTGCACTAATAGAACATCATTATCATGATACGCATGGTTGTATAGCAGAGAGATGGAGAAAAATTGAGGAGCAGATGTTAGGGTGTGCTTTGTTTTTTTGTTGTTGTTGTTGTTATTATTCATTCTGTATAGAATAACCTTTTAAAATGCCATTTTTGTCATGAAGGACTGACCCTGTACTGGAATATCTCCACCACCAACTAACATAATCTGACCTTCAGCAGCAAAGGTTGGAGCTATATCAAAGAGCTATCTGACCAGAAGTTTCGACGGGAAGAAAAAAGTGCAGAAACACTATCACTTTATAATGTGTTCTGCCTCCTGTGGTGGTAGAGTGGTGAAATGGTGTGAAACCAGAGCAGTCACTGGATCTCTTGAAGAGTGAATAGATTTGGAAGGCTGTGGGATGGGAGAGAATAAGATGCTGCATGAAGCTTTATTTTTCCAGCTTGTTTAGAGAAATGTAAGCGCACTGCAACATGACAGGAGATAAACTCGAGCTTTGGGTTTGTCCTCTTCATGTAAGCCTCACATCCCATATTCTCTTCAAATATATTTCACATCGACAGTTTCAGAATTTGAAACATGTTGTCACCCCAGCATCTACATTAAACCCCTTTAGCTTTATCTGCTTGCCATTACCTAAAATATTTGTGTTTCCTCATCAATGAAAAGCTCAATTTACACAGTCACTGCCTGTATATACCATCATATATCTTGCATTCAAATAGGACTATAAATACACCAACTCATCACACAGACACAGCACTGTTATGGTTTATAGCACCTACTGTGGCACACTCGTGTAGGAGATATTCACATCATTGTCTCACTACAAAATGCAAATGACTGCAGCTACAGAAGAAAGACAAGTCTGAGGAAGGAGGCTTTTACATCTTATATCCCATATCATTTATGGGTTCCATTTCAAAGAAGTAGCAACATATTCATAAACATAAACTAAATACCTCTCTTATTTTACTTGAAGTAAACCAGTAAATTTGTCTGAAATTAATGTGGTTTAAACTTGCATTATGCATGATAATGGAGAAAAATATAAAATAATTACACCAATCACAATAATTTTCATTTCACTTTGCAAAAGATGAATGGCAGTTGCAGTTAATCTATCACAATACAAGTCGTTATTTTCCTTGCTTTAGTCAGGACTGAAAAGTCCTGTTCAACAGCCTTTTTTTCCTCCAGCATATTAAAAACAAGAAGTAATAACTTTTTTACTAGAGATGATAATGTTAAATAGCCCATGTGAGGTATAAACTTGATATTTTACCAATTTCAATTTATCACCTAATCATAATACTCATAATCATGCAGCACACTCATGAGTGCAGCGACACTGCAAACAGCTTTTCAGCATAATAATGTAATGGCTGGCATTTAAAATCCTGGTCACATCAGTTTTCTAATGGAGTTGTGTTCAAATATAGATCAAATATGCCATGAAGTTTTAGTTGAAGTAGTTATCAAAGAGATCAACAGTGCTGCAGAGGTAAAGATAGAGCCACTGGGTGAGGCTCACAGAGGCAGTGCCAAATACCACGAAAGGCTGTAAAATGCTGCAAAAGGTGCCAAACCTAGCATTTAAATACAGGCAATAGAATTAGCAGGTGACAGAAAATAGAAGAAGGTGTACAACACTGTAAAATTAAACCAGGCCCAGGAGAGAGACAATTTAGGGAGATACAGTCTTTAATTTAAATGGATTATTCTAAATCTGTGTTAATGTAAATCACAGGAGTAAAAGGGGAAAAGGAACGGATGAGAAACTAAGTGCATTTCATATTACTGGGGAGGAGCACAGAAACAGGAGTTTGGAAATGAACCCCAGGATACTCTCACTGGCTTGTGGGGCAAGAATAAAATAAATGTGCTCAATGTGCCCCCCCCCATTGTCATTATTTTTACATACAGCCCCTTGACCCCAAATCTTTGAGGAATCTTAAATTACATGTGTAAAATCCTCATGATAGTTTATAATAATGTCACAGTATTCCCAAGAACACAACAGGCCACAGTGACAGCTCTGATGGTAGAGAGACATCAGATGTGATGTAGAAAGAGAGGGCACCATCTCTTTGATGAGTTACATCCACGTTGTAGTAATGATAAGATGGGTTGTTCTACAAAGGCTGTGCTGAAAGTTGGGAAAGACAAGACAAAGTCAAAGAGAAATGCAGGTATTCAAGCTTGGCTTTCACTCATGAATTGTTGCCACAGCACCAGACTATGATAGGAGTAAGGGAAAGGAAGGGAATGTGTAATAAAGTTATAATAGTGTTATAAGAGTGTTATAGTACACACACACACACATATATACTAGTAAGTAAAGTTGTTTCAGCTTTGTGTAACTGATCTGTTCGTCCATGTCTGAGTGAAGGATAAATTGGGTAATTGAGAACTTTATCTACCAACTCAGCTTCAATGAATGTCCACCGTAGTTCTGCATTTAAACTGACAATGCAGTAAACAACCTACATTTATCAAGAAGGAGCCAAATACTGTCGTAAACACACACACGCGCCACAGGTACTTTTGTGTGTTTGAATTCAGTTCTTTATTCAATCTGAAAATACAAGAAAAACCTAAATAAGAATAAGCCCAATACTGGGAAATTTGTCTGATAAAATTATGGTTTAAGAAATCATCACTGCCAGATCTCCACCGGAGCCCCAGGGTTGGCCTTTCTCTCTATAACTGCTTTATTTTTAGACCACGTCAAATTTCTTTCTGTAATGTGGTACACATTACAGAAAGAAATTTACATTTAGAAATTTAAATTTACATTTACTTAACTCATTTTTAAGTATCGGTGCAGCGGTCACAGTATTTAAACACACAATGTTTAAGGCAGTTCTGCTCTGTCTGTCTCGATCGAGCCGGTTAAGAGTACGTAAATGACAGCCTTGATTAATCACTGTGCTTTGGGGTGAACTTCCTGTCAAACCCGCGGCAGTTCATGTCTTGTTTTAGGTGTTTGATAACCGCAGCAGCCACAATTTGAAAGTGAAATGAAAGGAGAGTGCTTCAAGGTAAACGCGCTTATCTATGCATCAAAACATCAAGGTGGATGGAGCCCCCTATATGTCCATATATAACTGCAGGTATAGTCCTGGGTCTGCCTGGGAAGCAACCTGAGCACCCGTACAGAGTGCCGAGAGTGAGGGAGGAATGCCGTGTTCTGTCAATCACCACTTGTTTCTAGTCACGGTTGTGGGAGGATCCTGGTGCCTATCCCAGCACTAGACAGCTCATCAGTCCATTGCTGGACACACACACACACACACACACACACACACACACACACACACACACACACACACGCACACACACAGCATTTATTTATTCATTGACTGTCACTAAGAGGCAATTTATGCTGAATTTCTACTCAACTTGCATTATTGTGCATTTCCACTGAGAAAAAGTCTTGGATACCTGGTGCTCCCTTTTCCTTCGGGGATTAAGAAAACAACAACAAAAAAAACAGGCAACCCAATACTTTCAGGCACTAAAAGGAGGTGTAGACACATCTTCCACACCGATAGGTTCAGAGAAGCACCACAGTGTCATTGCACCATCAACAGTAGCCACGCTTGGAGTAATCAGAGCAGCTCAATCTCAGTGTTTGTTGGGGTCTTCTTGTTATAAGGGCTTTGAATTGTGCACACTGCAGTCTTTTGAGGAGGTCCGAACCCAACGAGAGAGAGAGAGCTGGATGGTTCCACTCAAGAAGCGAGTGAGCCAGCAGCTTTGTGAGCAAATGCATTTTCACGGCTACCGTCGGACCTCTATGAGCCAGTGTGTGATCCGTGTGCTGCTTCTGTCTCTTGTTTGGGTTTAGTCATGCTGAAAATGCCATCATGGCAGTTTCACATGGCGTCCAGGGGGTACTCTGGAAATAGTCCCCCAAAAAGCCCCAGCTCCCAAAAGTGAGTAGGTAGATCACAGCTGATACTGTCAGTGGAAACACAGCAGGAGAGTGTCCAATCAAGCTTCAGGTCATGTTTTTTGGACTGGACTTATCCTGACCTCCAAGGTCCTTAGAGGCCAAGCTTCATCTGGAAAAGCAAGCTGATAGCACCGTATTGAAAACCTTCATGTTTGAGTTTAAAGTCAGTAATTCTGTTACCACAGTTTTCTATTCTAATATTCTGCTCACATTAAAGCTAGATCAGGGTTGTCTGGCTACTGCCTTCCGATAGCTATGCTGCAATTGGCCGAGGCTGGTCCTGCTCAAGGTTTATTCCAATTGTTTGTTCCCGTTAAAAGGTTTTTTTTCCCCTTGCCACTGCTATTTGGGGGTCAAACTGTGTGTTTTTTGTAAAAACACAGAGGCATCTGTAAGAGACACCATATAAATAAAGGTAAATTGAATGTAAACCACACAGAAAGGTTAGAAAGGACCACTTTCTACATGATTCCACTGCACCAAGATTCTGTCTGTTACACTGACCATAATCTAATGTAGCAGCTCTTACTAACCTACCCCACAATGGCAGTGTTTCAATTATGAAGAACAGAATTATAACTGCTTGATTTCTGGATGAACTTTAACAGCCTGATGTGCATTTGCACATTTGAGTTCACCATGAGGCAGTGTGGGAGCCACTGTAGGTGGGTAAAGGTATAGATGGGGAACACTGCTCGGAGGCTTTGGAATCTCATTATGGAGATTGTGCTGCCAGAATCAAAGCAGAGACATATTTGGCAGCAGCTCCATACCACAACTAGGAGGGAGACCGGAAACCTTTGCAGCCTCAAAACACCACACTGCAGAAATAGCAGCCTGTCAGCGTGGCAGACGGTGAAACCATATCACATAATTATTAAAATTGTTTACCGAAGAAGGAAGTTAGTCTCTTAGTATGTATTGATTATCAAGCAATCAACAGGCTCTTTTTTTCTGTCCTATCATTTAGGTATCTTAACTTTAATGACATCATGTGAGCAAACACATCAGAATAGATGTGGCATTTGTTCATAGAGTGGGCCGCACAGTTTCCCCATAATAAGAAGAGTTTGTGTCTAGCGAGTAAGAGTTTGCATGTTCTCCCCGTGGGCCTCCTCCATCTACTCCAGTTTCCTCCCAGACTGTAAATTGCCTCTCTGTGAGAGTGATTGGAGGGAGTGTCTATGATGGACTAGCGACAGCTGAGACCATCTTTGCAGACATGCTTTTTAATTTTTTTTTTTTCTCTTTGATGCCAACCTACCCAGGCTGTCAGGACATAAATAGGGGAGCGCTGTAGGTGTGCAGGGTACCAGAAAGAGGTAGTGTATCCTCCAGGTCCTCATCACTTAGACCTTTATTGCACCCATAAATCCTTTGCATTTCATCAAGGCTCAATTGGATTAGGATCTGAGGGGTTTAGAGGTCAAGATGGCATCAGGGATGCGAGCAAAGTGATTTATGCAGTTGCAATATAATTTAAAATTTAGAGCAGAACCAAACCAGATCTAGTTAACTTACAAGTTGTGACTAACTACTAACCCTCCAAATATGAAACCTTTTTTTCTTTTTTCTTTTTTTAGGTTAGCGACAAATGTGACAGCTATCAAGAAAAACTCCTGTATGATTCAGATGTACCATCTTGGTTTAAATCAACATGTGACTTGGCCCAGCAACTGTTACTGTGAGTATATATGCACCATAGAGACCAGATATAGTATACTTTAGTCAATAAAAGCATAGTACAGCATTACTATGTACTATGATCAGCAGTACATAATCTGATGTGATCTAATAGCACAGAACCCACAATTTACAAGTATTATTAAATTCAGATTTTTCTAATATGTCAGGTTCTCGGTGCTATAAAGAGGGAACAGTGGAGCAAACAAGACCCTGGATAAATGATTGTAATACCTTACAAAAGACAAACAAACTGTTCAAATAATTCCAGACCTGATTGTGTGTAGAGTCAATAGAAAGATGCAGACTGAAATGAAACCCTGTGCTTGGAGAGGCAGTAGAACTCAAACTGAGATGCTAATATTTTAGTTCCCTCTTTTTTAGTGTTAAACCCTCTAAAGTTATTCATTTGTATAGTTGGTGTCCCTGCAATGTAATCTTTTTGGTTGGAATCTGCCACTAAATGCCCTTAAACAAAGCACCTTTTGTTAAATCAAATCCTGTAATTGCATTCAGACCAGTTAGTCATCAAGCCATTCATTTTTGGATCATGGCTATTACTATAACAGGACATTTGCTCAGCTACCTGGAGCATTTTTACTTTAAATTCGGGATTAGGATCTTAAGCTCTCTCCCCAAACCCCTCGTCGTTTACCCCTTTCTTCTGAGAAAATTGGCATCGGTTACTGCTGTCGCTGCAGAGCTCATTGTCAACCAATATCCTGGGCACAAAGCTGCCCTGACATTGAGTTAATCCATGCTCGTTTAAATTGTGCTCTCGGGGGAGGAAAACAGATTTAGAGTTCAGGTAAGTGATGGTGAGAAGACGTTGTACCTGAGGCAGGATGGACACTGACTTGAACCTGACTGTACCACAAGATGTGGTCTGCTGGACAAATTATTTATATTTGTCCTTGTCTTTAGCCAATTATAGACTCAATTAAATTTCTGGCATGAGTTTTACAATGTAATTTGTCCAATTAAAATGCACATAATTTAAAAAGAGCAGTCAGAATATCTATCTATTAATCTCTCTGTGTGGTCCAGTTGTAACTCTCGAACCATCAAATTTGGTAGGTTTCCTATTGGTTCGAGTTTGTCTGCTCTGCCAAGTTTCTGTGTCATTTGGACAAGAAATGACAAACTTATCAGGCAAAAATAAGTTAAGTGAGAAGTAAAAATATAAAACTTAAGCTTTTCAGTAAATTATGTTGAAACCATCATCTGTTCATGTTAGCTGTGAAACACTTTTTGATCATTATCGATAACCTTTTACCAGCAATTTCACTGGAAAATGTACATGGAATGTTGTACATCTTGACCCAACAGAAGAAAGGAAAGCTTTTAAGAACATTTTCTAGTGAGTCCTCTTACCTAATAAAAATAAAACTCAGCACTGAACCAGTGCTTGAAGGATGTCCAAGCAATAATCAGAGCAAAACCCCAAAGTGGGCTTTCAGAACAGCCAAAAAAATCAATTCATTTTATTGGAATTGCCACACTCCGTGGGGTTTGATTTTTACTGCAGCAATTTCTGTTAGGTTCAGCTTGAGAGAACAACAATGCCTCAGCCCATCGAAGAGATTTTATTCACTTACACTTGGTTCTACTGAAAGTGTGTTTGAAATTATAAATCTGGAAATGGATATTGGAGGTTTTGAGGAAATAAACGACTTCCCTTTGATGAAATTAAACTATAAATTTTATTCAAGGTCAAAAGAGAAATCAGAAAAAAGACCATATTTATTCCACCAAAGGGTGAAGTTGCCTTCAGTATAGTATATGGTATAATAATTGTGAGTCCATTGTCAACCTGTAATGTAATACAGTATTTCTTGTATGGGAAGACATCACTATTATAGAACAGCCCCTCTTACTTCCATTAGATAGTACAGAGTGAGATGCACATTTGCAAGTATATATTGTTCTTTTAAAAAATGTGTGGTAAAAATCAGCATTAAAAGAAATATAACATGCAAAAAACTAAATATGTTTAGAAGATGATTACAAATATTTTAGAGTGATCTTCTGCAGTCTCATCTAAAGAGAGAGATAGAGAAATTGTTTTCACACACGTGACCATTTTTTTCTTGTGAGAATTGTTTGGGAAATCTCGTCTTGAATTCCTTGCTTGTGCTGCAGCTTCTTTGTGTTAATTGGTAGTCCTGTCCCAAACTTGGCCATGCTAGCAGTAAAAAATCATTGTATTGATTACATTTGTAAAAAGCCTTCCTCTGTGCTGTTTTAAAGTGACTGGTAGGAAATTAGTGGTACCATTTGGATGTAAATTGTTACTGGAAACAGTCTTCATAGTAGCCCCACAACCCCTTGTCACAACACCCCCTCAGTCTACTGGTAGACAGTCTCTCTGCCTCAAGCACTGAGGGTAGTGTGTCCTCTACCTGACAAACCCCTGCTCCCTCATCCATCTAGGGCTTGCTGCTGCAGCCTCACCACTCCTCATACAGCTGCACTCCAGAGCCTTATCATGGTTCACTAATCCTGCTCATTAAGGGGTGTCCCAAGGCTCTTGTTACTGTACATCAATTCCCCCATGCCTTGTACTAGACTCAAGACTTTCATCTTTGGCTGCATGTGCAGATGTCACAAATATGCCCCATACAATATCATATGTTGCAGGATTCAGGATGTCTCAGTTAGCCACAGGAAGATGAAAAACATGTGGAAAGACAATTGGTCTCACTTTGTCTTAGTGATCGACAAATATGCAAGGGTTGCTTTTTCTTTGGCCTTTTCACACCTCTTGCATTAATGTAACATTTATTCTACAAGCAACATCCCAGAAGCTCAAGAGTAGAGTACATTTAAGAAGTAAGCAAATAACCAATAATCCCTGCATAATGTTCACCTTGAAGTGGATCCAGTCAAACGCAAGAATGTTTTGATTTGCGAACTAGTCAGAAAAGGTCATGCAAATCCCACTGAGTCAACAGACTTTTAGGAACTTGCCAATGGATTGCACAGATCTATGTTCAGAAATCCTCAACACGTTCAGGAACTAATACTAAGAGGATATAGAGTATATTAACCTCACTTTGAAGTTGCCCAGACCTACAGAAAACCTGCTGTTAGAACATGTGTAATACCCGATGATGGACCGCAGTCATCCATGGCTCCATGCAGTGATGGGCAGCATTAGGGTGGGTTCGATGGATCTCAATCATCCTCTTCGAGACTGATTCACAAAGTGTAGTAGCTCTGGCTTTGTGCCATAACTATTATCTGAGTAATAGAGGGCTCAACTTTTATATGAATTCTAGTAAGTGGGAGAGGATAAGATGCGTAACAGCAGAGTTAAATGCATCCAAAATGGGTCCCACACTGCAGAACTAGAAGCTCAAAGTAGCTGCAGAATATATCTTCACCCCATCAGAGTTTCAGAAACCATCAGATGTTGAGTCATGAGTTTATGTGTGTATTCTCATTCGAAGTGAACCTGCTATGGTGCTCAGCAATAGTTTTGCCTTCAGATAGCACTTGGCTATGTGACATGCTATCAATAACTTTTTTAGAGCTTGTTTTGAGAGTAAAGTATTTAAGAATGAAGTATTAAAAGTAATGAATTAGGTTGAAGTAAACCATTTGTAAGATGTAGTGTCAAGACAGTCTCCAGTTATCATTTAAATCTGGTCTCATGTGATGCCTTATTGAGATGGATACATATCACTCTCTTTTAATGCATTAAGTGCCAAAGTTACTTGATGGCAGGGCCACAACCAGGAGAGGCCTACATAGTTATAATTTGTTTAAGCCAAAATTAGGCAGCCAAAGAAATCAAGGCAAATAAAGTTTTCTAATGGAGAGAAATCTACTGGGCTTATAATCACACCTTTAATACTATCCATTTCTTTTAATTGCTACTTAATCCTGATCAGGACCACTAGGAGTACTTTAATCCTAGTTGACAGAGGCAGGAATACAAACTGGACAGATCCCCACTGCAAACACACACACACACACACACACACACACACACACACACACACACACACACACACACACACACAAAAACAGACACGCAGTCAAAGGTAATGGAGAGGGGAAATTAACAACCTATTGTGCATGTCTTGGGTCTGTGGGTAGGAACCAGAGAGCTTGGATGGGAAGACATGATTAGGGGAAAATATCTAAACAGGATATCATGATGGTTGAAATCACTCGCTCAACTTTCTATCACGCTCTGTACAAGGATCCACATGCAGCACAATCAATGAATCAAACACAACTTTATTGTGTTATACAATACAGGTGGAGCTGAGCCAGAAGTTGAAGCTCTTGATTTACTGGTTGATCTATGTCCCAATCCTCACCTAAGACCGAAAGAACGAGATCGCAGATACAAGTGGCCGAAATGAGTTTCGGTCTTGCCTGGCTTGGGAAAGGCTGGGGGTCCCCCCGGAGGAGCTGATGAAAGTGGCCGGGGAGAGGGCCGTCTGGGCCTCCCTACTGAAGCTGCTGCCCCCACGACCCGGACCCAGATAAAGCGGGAGAAAACGAGACGAGATGATACAGGTGGTCCGGAACGAGTGGTTGGGAAACCCTTTGGCAAGGCTTCAGCATCAAAAGCAGAAGGCAGTCAGGTTTAGGGATGCAGGCAGGGTTGGTAACAGGCAGGCAGGAAAGAGGATCTCAAGTTCTGAGGCAGGAGGCATGTTTGACGGGAAGCAGACCAAGCATGCTGGTCATGATCAGGCAGGGTCGGAACCAGGCAGGCAGAAGGAAAGCGTGGGAAAGTCGTACATGATGGAGGACACTCCCAGGTGTGACTGATGGGGGGGTGAGAGCTAAGAGGAAATCTACTGACAGGAGGCATTAGGAATCTTTCTCTGTTCACTTTCTTTTGCAGCACCTTGCAGTGAAGGTGTTCCACCACAAATATTCTGCCCACAAGGCTGTAAAACAACAGCGGGGTGAGCTGCGTTTGTTTCTGTCAATGTTGCTGGGTGCAACAGTAGTAGAGTCTTTACTGTATGGTTTATGGGAAATAGCAAAGGTAAGAAGAAAAGGACAGTGCCTAAAAAAATAATCTGATGACTGGAATTTGATTCTGAAATTGACTTTCCAGTTTTTAGAAGTTGCGTTGTTGAACAATGCTGTAGCCATGGCAACAATAGTGTCACTTCTACAAAGTGAATTTGCTTTTGCAGCGACAGATCACCTAGCTGACAATGTGACACATCTGACGACAGTCTTGCCAAGGCTTGGGTAAATATAGCTCTGGAGTGCGGAACAAACTAGTCAAAGTAAATCACGTGCAAGTATAACATGGTGATATAAAAAGTTGTTGATGTGAGGGCTCGAGAATGCTTTCAAGCATTTATAAGGTGATATTCTCAGTGGAACTTTTCATTTTTTAAGATCTTTTTTAGTATTTTCATCCCAGCAGACTGGGAAATATAAAACATGAAAATAACATTTACAATCAATCCCCTTAAGGATCTAATAGCCGGTTTAATTTGTGGTCATAAAACCTCCAGACAAAATTTAACACACATCAGTGAGGCTGTCATGTAATTTTCCTGTTATCTAAAGCACTCTGGCTGCAACCTGTGTGTGCTTCTTAGTGTTTAAAGCACACTGGCTGCATTTAAGTGGCCATAGACAGTGAGTGGAAACCACCATGTGTGAATTTGATCAAGCCTTTTCTCACGGGCACTAAAGGTAGTCTTGTGTAAAATGTGATTACGTCTCACCACAGGAGGTTTGATGTAGAATGATGTGACAGGGGGAGGGACCCCGGCTTGTCTTTGAGGCCGCGGTTTGTTTGTTGTCTCATTCCCACTAAAAGTGTCAAAGGCATGGAATGTCCAGGAGCAGCTGTGGAGGAGGCATTTCTCTCTGTTTGTGAGGGCCAGTGTGATCTGTTAATGACTCAGTGATGCGACTTGTGGATGACACCATGTGTTTCGACAGCTCTCTGTCCTGGTATAGTGTGACACGTGAGGCCAGCTGACTATCAGATTCCAATGGGTCACACTTTCAAAGCATTTAGATCTAGAGCATATGAACTCATTATTTATTCTCATCCTAGTGGTAAGAGCAATTCAAACAGAACTGGATGAGTACTAAAGGCGACCATTTTTTCTTTTTTTATTGAAACAGAAATACAATGATCCTAATCATTTCAAAAATCTATTACATTCAAAATACTTGAGGTGATATTTTTCTAGCCTGATTTGGTGCAGTAGCCATTCACACAGCGACACACAAACTGAACCCTTCACTTTCTGAGGACAGTTTTTTGACTTGTATTTTAATGTCACTGTCCATGTGATCATTACAGCTTCTGTTACATCAAACGGAAATCAAAACGCCTTCATCACGATCCCAGCTGAGTGTCCTGAGAGAGGACACCATTATGAGCAAAGATAAGGAATGACAAACAAAGGCATTCATTTTGATATTTAAGTACTTTACAGGATACATTTACAAACTGTAGTAGCAGTACCTGACACTCTGATCATCAACATATACCTGATTCACTATCTACATAGACAGGCTGGCAGAAATCTAAATATTTAAGTTAAGGAAGTGTTTAAAGTTGCAGAGCATCAAAGCAGCAGAGTTTTGTGCAGAGCATTAGCTATTGGCTCTGCTTTTAAGGTATTCTCATGGTATGTTTTCAATTCTCAATTCCCTTAACTGATTTCTTCACTGTAATGTTTATCAAAGCAGTGTCACTCAGCGAAAAGAGCTTTTGGTTTTATTTAATTTAACATACTCTTAATCTTCCTTCTGAGATAATGTCTGGGTGGTTTGAACCATTTACTTGACTTTAAGTGAATTCTGTGGCTTAAATGCTGTAATGTGACAGTGAAAGAGAGATTTCCTCAGAAACCAAACCTGCTGTTGGCAGATCCAACAGTGAAACCAGCAGGGTACAGCTGAAACTGTCTTAAACATTTAAAAGTGCAGAAAAAAAACCTGTCTCATCACAAGCTCTGAAGCCACCAAGTTGAAGTTGATCTGTGTCGTTGCTTGTATGTTCATGTTAGGTTGATTGCATGTTCACACTGCAGACAACAGTCATCCAATCAGATGACTGTTGTCTGCAGATCACATGTTTTTTTCTGGCAGTCTGTACAAGTATGTGGTTCTAAATTAGATACAGGTTAGATGTTTCAGCCACATCAGATACAGATTTTATTATAAGAGATGTCATCTGCCTTTTGGGTCTTTAAAAAAGCAAGGACTTAAAAAATGGCTGACAGCAGTAATAGAGGAGAGAGTCAGAGGAAGAACAGTGAATTGTTGGACTTTGTCATTGGTCCAGATAATGAAACTCGTGTTGGCTCTGACACTTTTGTTTGTCTTCCACTGTTCATCAGCTTGAAATTGAGACTGTATATTAACTTAGGTAATATCCACATTCATTTACACATGTATAGCACCCTGTGGTTGGGCAGAAAATAATAACAAATAAATAAATAAATACAGAATTTTCACAAGAAGCACATTCACAAATGTTCTCTGGCACACGTTAACATGTGTTTATGGCTCCTGTGTTTGCAAAACACAGCAAACAGTGCATTCATGCAGGAGCAAGTGGTCACAACAAGAAGAGAAAGGAGAAGAAAAAAATGGGCCTTCAGTCACTGCTGAGATAATCATGCCTCTGGGGATCGCTGCATAGCCTGCTGTGCTCTATTTCCATAAACCAATCTAATATCCCTTACCTACTACATGATGGTTATTGAAGGGCTTTTGGTTGAGCAGCTGATAATTCCATAGAAATTGTAATATCATTGCCTGAACAGTGAAAGGTTTTACTCTACACCGCCCAATTGGCTTACAGCTCCACATTGTTTAGACATCACATGGCATTGTTGGAGACCGTGACGATGTATTTGCATGTATGATGTATGTGCATGATCCTGCTCAAGGTTTCTTCCTGTTAAAGGGAGTTTTTTCTTGCTGATGTTGCTTGTTGGGGGTTGGGTCTGGGTCTATGCAAAGCACCTAGAGACAATTTTGATTAGAACAGGCACTACACAAATGAAGATGATGAGGTTTACATGTTATTTATATGAGCTACATGCAGACTGCCACATCCATTGACAATTATATCACACATTCTCTTTGATTTTCCTCCATTGTAACTCCAACAGGATGATTGGCCATGTTCACGTTCCTCCTAGTTATAACATAAACAGCTATAACTATTTAACTATTTCATCTTCATTTTTCTATAAGTGGTTCTCTTTTTGTTCTCAGAGAGTGAATGCGTGGCCTGGAGGAGTTTTTTGAGGGACCATATGGCACAATACCACACATTATAGGTAAGATTGCTCCTTTACATTAATGTTCTCACTTGATTTCATGTAGAAGTAGGTTGAGTTTAAATTGTATCCACAATGCATACCCTCAAGCCCTCAGAGAATATTCACTGTGCAGAGTACCTTTCTTCTTCCCTTGTGTTTGCCTTTCACACAATCTGTCTTGCTTTTTTTTAAAAATCTTATCTTGAAGTTTGACATTAAACACATGCATATAATTTAATATCTCTGCTTCCTTCACTACATATTCATTCAATCAAATGAGCTTCACAATAATAATAAAAATACAGAATTATCGTATTACTTGTAAACGGAGCTGCATTTATGTGATTTGTAAGATTTTCTGGTTCCATTGTTGCAGACATGTTAACAGGAGAATAATTTCTTCTGTTTGTCCCCCTGAAAATAATGAACACACCTCATCCATGTTAAAAGGACAGGGCTAAGCGGTGGTGTGACAACGTGACATGATTCACACTCAAATGAAACAAGGATGTGACCAACAGCCTGTTCTCTCGGCTTTGCATGATTCCTGTCCGCAATTGTGCCATGGCTCTTGCTGTGTATGTGCACATATATTGTCTGTATTAATGTGCATTTCTCTCTCAGCAAGAGCACAATGAGCACATTCATCTAGAGGTCAAATGCAAACCATGAGTCTTAAACTGAAGGACAGGGCTGATAATGGACAACAGCAAGAAAGAAAGGACAGAAAGCAACTCAAGTAGCCAACTAGTTACTTTTTTTATTTTTTAGCAAACAATAATGGGACAAGGAACATAAGGTTACAATTTAGCGATACTCCGGATTCCAGAGGGACTTTGACCCTTCAAAAGGTCTTTGATCACAAGGCAGCCTACTGTGTTCTGTAACCTTGTTTTACTACTGCCATCATCTGCACTACACTACCGGTACTGGTTAACTTATCCAGTTAGGTTTAAATTCAACAACCTCCATTAAAGGTGCCCTATGGAATCCTGTGGTGATGTTGAAGTTCGAAGTAAATACCAAACAACAGTATTTGTTGGCCCCTCCCTCCCCTGTCTCTGTAACTGTTACAACTGTGCATCAAAAGTGGATCTGTGCTACATTAATGTTGCTAATATATATTGTACCATAAATTCCTCCGAGCGTCTTTACTTTGTCATGTCCGAGCTTCGCCCAGTTTCCAAAATATGTCGCGTCCAGCTATCTACTCTCAGATACTTACATTACTCAACTCTCCTCACTGCCCCCGTATCTGCACGTGCACTGTACTTTTTTTGACGTTTACGACCCTCGTGTTCTCTTCTGAGGCCGGACTTTTTTCACAGCATGTTGAAGGGACAGGCGGCTAGCGGATCAAGGGGAGATGCCAACGATTTGAGACAAAAATGGAGTGCAGGATTGCACCGTGCACCTTTGAAGGAAGACAACTCAGATCTCTCTCTCCAAGTGTTTGCTTGGCAGCGGTCTGCAGTCTCTAAGTCCTTTTCTAATTTTACTTTCCTTCCTTTTATCAGCAATCTGCAGTTCACATTAAAATTTGACTTCATAATACATCAGTTGAAGCCTTTATATGACGATATTACAACTGTACTTTGGTTACATTTCCAACGAACGCTGGCCACTCATATCGACTTGACCTTGATATAACCCTTGGAATGAAGTCGTTATTTTTTGAATTACTAAACACACTCAGCAACAAAATGGGATGTCATTCACCCACCAACAACAATAATGAAAATGATGATAGCTCATGTACTGTAGGTACACTTACATTCTCGAGTGGATTGTCTCTAAATAAAATAATAGAATAGCCAAAGACACTCATGACTGTTAACTTAGGGAAAATAGAGTAAAATCATGCAATGAAATTCTATCAAACTTTTAGAAATAAGACAATAAAGGCAAGCAAATCATGCTGATGAGTGTAGAATACTCGCGAGATGAATCTTGATCAAATTTGGAAAATGGGAGTAATGTTTTCCTTAGTTTGGTTTATCATCAGTGTAAATCCCTTGAGTGAAGCAATAAAAGATACAGAATTATATTGATCATAACATTTCAAGAGTATAGCTGAAAAGAGCCAAATGCTCCCTGGCTATTGTTGTGAGGAAAACAAATGAACAATGTGTGAAATAAATGAAGATAAGTTGCTTTATGTAATCCTGAGATGTATTTTTCTGAACCATAAAAGCTTGGGTTTGATGGATTTGGTCCCAGACTTTACTGTATATGAGATTTTTCTCCTGGATGATTTCATAAAGGTAGCAGTTGCCATATATTTTCATTAAGTTACAGCTTGGGTAAAATGGAGAACTTGAGACTGGTAACATGTAACAGTTTGATGACGACATATTTTTAGAACACAATAAGTGAAATCTTATAAATCACATGCAAGCTGTGGAGCCTTACCATGCCGAGACTAAAGAAGTGGTGTTTCCTGGGGAATTACACTGGAAATCCATCATGTGCTGTTTTAATTAGTTCCCCTCTTCATCTCATGATTCCTCAAGCCTGATGTCTTAATGAAAATCTGGCACTAATGCTGTAGACATTAACTTTTAAATTACTGGGCATGCTCCATGTGACAGGAACAATTGTTATGGCCGATAACATCTACCCTGGAACTTTTACTGCATTTTTTGTGACTTAGGTAAGTTAGTAAGCTAAGTATCTGCATTTTAGCAGTCAAATTAGGTTTTTGTTCCTTTCTTTAAATAATCTGATAGGAGTAAAATGAATGTAAAGAACATCTTAGTGGAACATTTTTATCTTAGTGTCTTATATCTTATTTTCTTATCAATTTGAGAACCTTAAATCAAAATTTGCTATTCAAACTGATAAAAACTATTTAACATGTTTAATTGTTTTATATGTCCAGTCAGTTTTCAGAAGGCGTTCTAAAGACAGTTTGCAGATGCATGCTGGATCATGACATCATTGCAAGTTAACGTTGGGTTTGTAATCAGTTCACACTCGGGTGTGTGACCTGATCCCAGTTCATCTTGCTGTGACCCAGCAGCCCTGAGGACACTGTAAGAAGGTTTAAGTCCGTATGTTTACATGCACAGTTTAGTTGTGCTCCGGTTGTAGCTGGACTAAGCTATTTAATGGACTATTGTCTTTGACCCTGTGTACATGCACAGGTGACACGCACAGAAGTGTAATCGATTTACCGTTGAACTCATGTTGCCTCTGCTATGATAGGTGGCAATTTACACGCTTTCACCTTTGGAGTACTGGCTGAACGTCTGGTCAACCCACAACATCACAAACAATAGTTATGGTGATATCAACTTATCTCACTTTATTAGGATTTTTACCTGATGCTTAACACACCATGGGACCTATAAAACCAGATGAACACACAGTGCAACAACTCCAAAACCGCTGCACAGCTACAGGAGCTTGACTTTCAACCTTTCCTATTGAAGTATTTGAATTTTCATTTGTCTTAGGTTCTCTGTTTGCTCCCAGCCTGCCACTGCTCTCTGTCTTGCTTCAGATTTCTCTATATTGCACAAGCAAAAAGAAATAACAATAGTAATTAGAGTCTAATATTAAATTGCTCTAGCACCTTTAAGCTGAACACCCCTCCCTGTTTACTTCAGAGTTGTCACGTTCCTCAGACACAGGCAGGTGGGGTAATGGGGGGAGGGTTGCTGCTGTTGGTTGAGGGCCGATCAGGAAATGACTTAGGGAAATCTAATTTATTTTTCATACGCCGGCGAGATGAAATGTCATATATCATGCTATGCCACAATTTGCCCGTCCCAGCTTCACAAAAGATGAAAGAGTAGCGATCAAAGATACATAGGGGGAAATCAGCTGGGATTTTTTATGGGATGCACTTCCACCGAGGACAGTATAAAGTCAGATGAAATAGTTATCCCGCACTGTCACTGTCAGTTTTCAGCATGGGGAAGCTCACTTCAAATATTTGACAGTCTGGTCCCAAATCAGGTGGAGCACTCTCATGCGCACGCAGGCTGACAGCTGCGCCAAGACGCCCGATAAAGAGACAGAGGAGCCTGCTTTGGTGCTGAAATCTTCACGAGGTTGTTTGATGGCAGCTTTAAATGATTTTGTCGTTGTACAAATGGACTTGGAGTCGCCACTGCAGTAACGAGGCTCTAAGCTGTTGTGGCGATTTATAGAGCGTCACATGTGAGCGGCCTGTACAAGTGCAGATAGAGCTCAGGTATGCAAATTTACACACAATGTCTTCACAGAGATGTGTGTGTAGGGACAGAGCTGTTGGTTTCTGTGGTTTAACTGCACTCATCAACAAGAATTCTGGAATGAAACCATTTCATATTCAGAATTAGATTATGAAACTTGCCCACTGAATGATGTATGGCTTTGAATGGTTTAATCACTCAGTGTAAACTATGAGCTTCTAAATGAGATTGGTGATTATGTATATCGGGCCCCATCATTACTGGATGGTTATACAAACACATCACAACCTTATCTGTGTTGTGGCACAGGGACCTGGTTATTCTTCACCATCACTAATTAATTTATGCAGTCGGCACGGAGCTTCTGTCTGAGCTCGGTCAACCTGTCACTCAAGTCAGGCAGCACTGTGAAAAGATGTGAAGGTGTTCTGGATCCATCCTCAGCAAATTGTGATGCATATCAACATCAGACCAACTGGGATTGGAGACAAGTTGGATTGTTAAAGTCAGCTCAGTGCTTCCGCTAAACGCTAACATGACACCTCAGGACTGAGGACTATAGGGGACGCAGCTACTTTCATATTTTTCCACTACTTTTTTATATCGCTTCAAACTGGTTATTTGGCAAATTTAAATGCACAAATTTAAATGCACAAATTAACATTCTAAAATCATCATATGCTAAAAAGGGTAAAGTTATGTTCGATGTATGGGATATATGGGATATTTGATATGGGAGCATACCGATGTCATCCCATATGTTTTGGTGATTCACTTCTTCTCTATAAATGCAGGTTTACATCCGTGTATGAGGATGGACGTCTATAAGTTTTATGGTCTTGAAAATCAAATGTGTCTCATCTGATTTGGACTCTTAATAATCTGCAGATGCAGTTTAATGGATCTTCTGAGTACAGAGAGTTGTGGTTTAGGAGAATGTTTTTAGGTTAAAATCACATCAGTCAGTTAACCAAACCATTCAGAAGACACACACACACACACACACACACACACACACACACACACACACAGAATTGAAGCTCAGCCAGACATTTATGTAAAAACAAAATTTCTGCAGCTTCATGTTCCTCTTGATGACCAAAGTAATTTTTTATCTGAGAGGGAGTCTAATCATTGATTTTCCTTAGCTAGCTCAAACTAGCCCATCTCTTATATAAAGTGTGTTGTGGCTCCTGTTATGATTTACCCTTTTTAATTCACTAGAACCTGTAAACATGTTACTGGTTTGGTTGTGAATCTTAATAGAGAAAAATGTTAGAATTGTAACGCCTCATTGGTGTTTCATGCTTGAATTGTTCCATCCTATGAGCTCTGCTTCTTTTTTGCCCATTTTAAGCTTTAATAAAACCATAAATGGATCCCATCCATTCTCATTACTGTCATTTTAAGTGTTTACTACTGGCTCAAACAGAGAAAAGCATCCAGTATATTTATTAAAATACAAAAGCAGAGCAGAATATTCTCTTTTAATTACTGTTTGGTATATTTCTTCATTCACACAGCGTGTCAAGTATTGGCAGGAACATTGGGCCTCTCTGCAATATCTCCACCGAGAAATATTGGCTGATTTTCTCTTTTCCACACAGTAATAACGCATTATTGTTACGATGCGTCTCTATAAAATGCAGATGTAGCACCTAAAATCTCCACACAATTCAACTTAATGTAAGCAGAAGAGTAGCGGTGAGGGCTTTAATGGTCCCAGAGTCATCATCCCAAACAGCCATTCTGCTAAAGAGTGCAGGGTTGTGAGTGTGAGCGCAAAATTGGTATGAACAGCAGAAATGCAAGTGGTAAACTAGGGGTAAAACTAAAAAGGGTAAAATATTAAGAAAAACTCCATCCATCCATCCATCCATGCATCCGTCCATCCATCCAAACTCTTCAGGCGAGAAGTCACCAGCTCATCGTCAGTGATGAGCTCAGCCTACTGCAAGAAGATTTAATTATATGGAGGGGAAATGGAGCCTTAAGCTGGGAAAAAAAAGATTAATACACCAGTCTGACATGAACAGGAGAAAATAAAGATTTTTTTTTCTTTTTTAGCAGGAATAGTTTCTAAGTGTTTGAAAATGTTAATGTCTGTGTTCTGTGGGAGTTTAATTATTGTCTAAACATATGTCAGGGTGCCCCTGTTAGACAGACTAACTGTTCAAAACAAAGCAGCGCTGCTATGCAGTGGGCCGACTGTACCAACTGAAAGAAGGAGCACAGATTATGGGTATATGAAAATATTGCCAATGGCGGATCCCTCAACCTTTCAGCGCACATGGTCTTGTATTTTATTGACCTCTTAGGGCTTTGTTTTTTTCCAGTTGGATGAACTTTAAATTGGATTAAAGGTTGGATAAATAGATGAATATTTCGAAATGTTGCTCGACCCAGGGAAAAGTACATCCCTGTCCCAGAATGGCTCCTAAGCGTGTCTGATTCAACCCATCTTTGTAGCCAGTTGGCGTCAGGTAGCCCCGGTGACGCCCTCGTGGTTCTACTGGTAGAGTTTCTGTTGGGGATAACATCAGCTCTGTCACTGCCTTGTCCCTCAGGAAGGGCAGCGTGTACTGTAGGGCCAGATAACCTAGAGTTTCTCTAATGCTCTCAGTGGTCAAGACTGTGCTCACACACCTCCATCCATCCATCCATTATCTACCGTGAAGGCAGGCTACACCGCTATTCACCAGCCGGTCGCAGGGCTGACACATGGACAGATAACCTTTCACGTTCACAGTCACAGCTAGGGGCAATTTAGAATCACCAATTAACCTATTTTCCCCAATTCCACGTCTTTGGACTGTGGGAGGAAGCCGGAATAACCAGAGAGAGGGCACAGAATGACCCAGCCTCCATCCCAACCGGGATTCAAACCTGAGACCTTCTTGCTCTGTGGTGACTTCCTGAAGAATTAGATGTCATATGCGAAAATACATTTTATTATGTTTACATAAATATAATATTCTTAATCCTTTTAAGTTAAAGGTATTTGGTCTAAGTGTTCAGATGTGCACATGTTTAGAGCAGGTGATTCAACCTCTGCAAAGAGTTAAAACTTTAGAGTTTGTGTTGTGAGAAAGATTTTCACACACCAAAGGCCAACCAATTACAGCTTTTATTACAGGCCTAAAAGCCTTTTCTACTTCACTAGCTTGATGGAAAATGAATGGGTCTGTACCCTCTTTTGTTCTGATATCACACTCCTGCTCAAATGTCCCTTAAATAAAATATTTTTGCAAATATTAAAATCATCTTAGTAACTGAGAACAATCACAGATTTCATCAGTTTCCTGATGCTCATAGTCAGACATTAATTTAGAGACTTGAAACTTCACATCAACAGATCAATGTTTTCTTGCAGAGCGTCAAAAACAATTACAGGTCTCAAGATGTAGCGTAACCCAGAGGCTGATCCCTTAGAGCAAGCACAGCGGCAAGGAAAAACTCCTCTTTAATAGAAAGAAACCGTGAGCAGATCCCAGCTATTGTTACAGATCAAACAGTTATTTGGAAATTTTATATTATCATTTACCCATACACCGCTTAAACGAAGAAAATAATTAAATGCAGTAGTATGTTCTATAGCAAGTGTTCATTATAGACCTGATAACTGAATTATTACTTTTGGATAGCATTTACCAAACATAACATTTACACTTATCGTGTTGAAAGTAAGCAGACAATGTCAAAAGAGTGTTTTTGTCAGGACATGACTACATGCGGGCAGAGCAAAGGTGATACAATATCTCATCAGCCACATTTTACTGTGAGAGCGTCTCCTTGAGAGTTTCCACAACATCATGTCTGATTGATTTACTCAGAGAAACTAAAGCAGGACCCACACAAAGTAAATGCAAATAGGAATAAGAGAGAAACTTAATTTTAAGCCTTTAAAATTTACTGGCTATTTAACCACTCAATGGTATGAGCCCTTCCCTTAATGGGTTCATGTAGGGTATGATCTCCAGCTCTCCACTGATTGTTCTGGGCATCTGAAATCATTACGTAGTGTCTTTTGAAAGAAAAAATAAAAAATAAATCAGAACCTTCCTAGAAATCATGTTTGGACGTCATTAAATCAGTTGAGTCAGACAAACTCATGATGTAAGGCATCTGATACGCATATCACGGCCCATCTGTTGTAGGTAGACACGTGTCAAGCAGAATAGCAATCAAATATACATTCCTCGTTTGTCGGTCTAAATAATTTATCAAATTGGGATTACTGCATGCGGTTGTTACGTGTTCGCCAGTGAAGAGTTCACACACACTCGTCCTCTCAAACACCTCAGCAGCTAAGCGGCTTCGTTTTGAAGCATCGCAAACTAGGCCACATGTGACACTCGGCACAATGTAAAACTCCCGAGACAGGCCAGCACTGATCTACGCTAAATCTGCGTGAATTTCTATCCTCTCCCAGTGCAGTGTGACGAACCCACTGAAGCCAAACTAATGCTGTTAAAAAGCTGCGCCATCGGCCGTGCGCTTCTGTCTGCCGTGTTTTCTCATTGCAGCCATGGACGGAGTGTCGTGACTGAACCAGAGAGCCAATGACGCGCTGGTCTCTTGTTGCTATGTCGCAATTTGAAACTGTGAATCTGTTTTAATCCGATCTTCTCTTTCTTTTTTTTTTTGACTCTTCCTCACTTCCTGCCATGATTATCTGAGTCACCTTTCCCCATAAGATCAAGGGTTTGGGAAGAAGCTTTGAGGATGAGAACCTTTGGGTGAAGTGATTCAGATTGCCTGCCGTTGCATCAGGATATCAGCATTATTCTCTTTCCTTGCAAATAGTTTGACAGGTTTTCCGCACTAAAGCATGTTCTATTGTCTTGCCCAGTGTAACACAAATATTAACTGGAAAAGTGTCGTTGCATGGTGGCTTGTTTTCTTTAAGAAAGACTTTTGGTTCAGTGAGATTCAGATTCCCACGCTACTACTGTTTTCAGATCAGACACGGTAACAGTTGGTCTGCACTGAAAAGCACACTTTTTCTTTTTTTTTTTTCATCCTTGGGGGCTGTAATGGTTTTGTCTCTACATGCAAAGCCCCTGGAGCATCAGTTTCTGATTGTGCTGTGCCCTGACACACAACTGCAATTTGCAACAGTACAAACTATTTCAGTGTTAGCCGACTCTTCCAGCGCTGCTTTTCTCTGCTTGTTTGTTTCTCAAATATCAATGCAGCAAGGAACTGGGACTGACAGTTTAAAAGCCAACAGCCCCCCTTGTATGTCCTTTACTACTGAATCTTTAAGACCTTCTGTCTCGATGAAGATGCCAAGTGCCAACTCCACTGACAGCAGCTAGGAAAGAAAGTGGTCTGGATACGACTAGATCACAACACAAACGTGAGCTACACAACACTGTAAAAGTGTTCATGGATTGCTTTTGACTCCCACTGGGGGGAAAATGAATAAATATGTAATTTCAATGACATAAAATAGAGAAATATGTAAAAATGTAATATTATTTTTTCAGCACTGTTGCCATAGATTAGATTTGCAAGTGCTTAAAGGGTCCCCCTGGCACAAGGGCTTCTAAACATATTCATTGTGATGTAGAAATGTTGTAACCAGGGAACCTCCAGCCTCTCTTTTCCTCCAATACTGGGCCTGTTGGAAATACATACAATATTAGAAATGCAGCGCACCAGCGGCACCCTTGTGAGAGACCCATGATGTCAGGGAACAGTCGATCACAGTCGATAAACAGATTTCAAGAGCATGCAGCCCACCAGGTACAGCCTGACAGGACACACACACCCTCTTCATCAGTTAGAGATTAATCGATGAAGTTCAGTGACTGGGAGTCTCTGCTCACCACAGCAAACCCAGTCAACACAAGGCTCATCCAAATGCTGAACATGGGAACAAAAAGAGTGCACACTGAACCACATTACAGTGACAGATTTTAAAAGGAAACTGTAATTTGGTGAATAAAACCCTAGTAAAACAAGTTTTATTGTCACAAATGTAAAATTGTGTTGGGATATTTGTGTGGTTTGCAGCATCTACTTTACTGTACAAAACTGCCTGTCATGAAATGCAGCTAGACAGTGTAAGGAATCCTCCAACAATTTCTTAAAATCACCAAAAATAAAGTTTGGAACTAAGACAAAAGGATAAAATTGAGATTTTTTAAACAGCAGCTATTTGTCAGTGACGATACTGAATCAGGACTCTCAAGACTCAGGCTGTTTTAAATGTAAAACACACTAACTGGTAGTGTTATTGTAAAAGTGTACAATTGCGACACACTTTGCTTTTACAGATTTATCTATTATATATGAAAAGTTATTCTTACGCCATTTGGATGTTTGTGATGTGTAAAGTTTTACTCAAGGCCCACACCCAGTCTAATAAAGAAGAATTAGTTTAAAATTTGAACTAATTGAAGAGCAGTGGGAGACTGGAGTGCCAAACCAGTCAAGAAAACCATCTGTTGTTTAAACTTTAAGGATAATTAAAACTCCGGTGCTAAAGCTTGCACATCTGCCACACTAAAATACGTGAAAAAAAATGAACATTTTGTAAATAATTGTACTCAGACTGGAGCACAGACTGAGTGGGAGCTGGCAGAATCACCAGCATGAGTGATCAGACTCCACTTTTATGCTTTGCAGTATACTGTGCAGGTGGGAGCATGTACATGGTACTGGAGGTGTTGGGGATGTTAAGGCTCTCTGGAAAAAAGACAAACATCACACTGCATTACTGCACTGATGTGGGATCCAGAACAATGGCTGACAGACACAAAAGAGACATTAAAGACATATATGTTTGCAAGACAGCACAATGCTGCTGCACAATGGAACAGAAGTGCTTTTTCTAGGCCAAAAAAAAAAAAAACTATCAAAGGGATGTCAGCTGCATGTCTGAGGCTACACTCAGAGTGGTTTATCGTTCTGTTTTAAGATCAGCTGTGAGAGCAGATTTTGAGTGAAATCACTAAAATCTGCATGGGATTATGTCAGCTAATATCCTGGTTACAATAATAGGATTAGCTTTTGTTTCCTGCTCAATGCAGGGCTCTTTCTTGCATAGCCTGATAAGGGGCATTTTTTAATTAGTTTGAGTTCTGATAAAGGAAAAAAAAATTCAAACTGAAGTATGATTGAAGTCGGCAGTGATTTGGAGATACTGGATTTGGCCTTTGATGTGAGCTAGGTGCATCCTTGTTACAGAGCAGATGCAGCAAGCCTAAAGACAAAACAGAACAAAAAGATCTCCCACGCAGCCACAGGCGGCTGATTTATTACTCAGTGATTCTGAGCACATGGAGACAGAGCGCTGTAGCTACAGCCGCCACACCTCCTGATTGCCCCTCTGTGGAGCGTCAGCAGAACGTTCTTACAGTCTGACGGTGGAATTATGATGAACCTAAAGACAAAATAAATGATTAATCAATACTCCAATGCAGACAGAGCTTGAAACCATGTTTGGATAAGAGGTTTGACCTCAGTCTGTGCTGCCAACCACAGACTAGATTGGAGGTTAGGCATGTCAATCAAATAGACACACCCCTGTTTTAAGAGGTTAATAGCTAATTCATTTAGGAAATATTTTCAGATGGACCACCAGATTACTTTTTTAGGATGATGACTTTTAGCTTTTGACACCATTATGAGGTATGAAAATATTTGAATAAGTATTTTGTAATTTCATCACATCATTTACTGTCAGTTTTGTCACTGGACAAAACTTTAAAAGATCAAGTGTTTACAGTCTAGTGCAGGATATTTTGATTCTCTTTGCTACAATTAATCATTACCAGGTCAAGAGTGTTTAACATTTAAAACCAGCCCCCGACAATAAAACTGCTCCATGTGACAACCTTACACTAGTGTATGTAGATCCCATTATAGAACAGCTTGAGCTGAGGTTCAGCTGACCAAGCCTGGCTTTGAAATTTCATTGCTTAATGTTTTGAAGGTTGAAGGACTTCTCACACTGTCTGGCTTTGTGTTGTTCCAGACAGCAGACACAGCAGACCAAACTAACATCTCAAGGGCACAGCACTTTACAAACAAGCCTTACTTTAAAATCTAAACTTTGGTTTCCTTTTAAAATCTGTCACTGTAATGTGGTTCAGTGTGCACTCTTTTTGTTCCCATGTTCAGCATTTGGATAGAACAGAATGAGCCTTGTGTTGACTGGGTTTGCTATGGTGAGCACACACTCCCAGTAACTGGGC
This sequence comes from Lagocephalus sceleratus, assembly GCA_911728415.1. Taxonomy (NCBI): domain Eukaryota; kingdom Metazoa; phylum Chordata; class Actinopteri; order Tetraodontiformes; family Tetraodontidae; genus Lagocephalus; species Lagocephalus sceleratus. Next base: position 12,149,280 of record CAJVRN010000036.1, on the reverse strand, counting down.
TTCATTGATTGAACTCTAACTGATGAAGAGTGTGTGTACCGTCAGGCTGTACCTGGTGGGCTGCAGGCTCTTGAATTCTGTTTACAGGTTGTTCGCTGACATAATGGCTCTCGGAAGAACACCACTGCTGCGCTGCATTTCTAATATCGTGTATGTATTTCCAACAGGTCCAATACAGGAGAAAGGTCATTAAAACTGGGTAGACTTGTGAACTGATCATTATAGTTTTGTTTAGAGCCCCTGGGCCAGCACCGGCGGGTGACCCGACCAGCAATTGTAAATCTAAAACAGTATGTTTTACCTATATTATCTACGAAGTTTCTGAATCAATTTTGATCAGCTAGTGTTATTGTTAGAGGCCAACATTTTTTTTTGTTTGGCATTGCAAGGTGGTGGTATCTCTGTCTCTTGGGGACTGGGGAGAGAAGCAGAAGGTTTTTGGTTCAAGACCGGGCTGTGGACAAAAGTTGTAAGGTGAGCTGGTAGCAGAAGAGGTGCTAAGATACTGCCTGGGCAATGCCGAGGTACCCATAAGCAAGGTATCAATCCCCCAGTAATGCTGAGATAGGGCCCTGCAATGAGCTGGAGACTCACCCATGGAGCACCCTGCCTTCACTTTCATGCAGCAAAAGAAAGAAAAAAAAGAGCTTTCGCATTTTTGTCTCCTCTTTTTTATCCAAACTTTTTTTGTATTTCTATCGTGCACCAGGGCATCTTCATCTTGACATGTTTCATGCCCAGACACAAACTTCTGTTACCCTTTGTGCTTGCTCACATTTTTCCATTGACTTGGAAATGTGGACCCTTCATGAATTAAAAAGAAAAGCTAACCATACCTTCACCTTCATCTTCACACACACACACACACACACACACACACACAGAACATTTGTTATGTTGTCTCTGCTGCATCCTACCTACCAATCCTCTCCTGCCACTCACCGTCCCTGCTGCTTTATTGTGCTGAGCGTCAAGGTCACGCTGAGTGAAATATGTCTTTCAGAATCTACAATCGAGTAAAATATTATTATTACCTGGGACACAACTCGGAGGGATTTCTTGGAAGGCATATACCATCGATGCACTAGTGCTCCATACATTCCTGGACATGCTGCCCATGCTAAGGATCAATTTGTTAGTTGGGCGTAAAGCTCCTGTTTTCAAACCAACGCAGCACCATCTTAGTCTAACACTCTTTATCCCCATGATATTTTGGAAGCATCACCAGGAGGATGTCGTATAAAACAATATAGCATTAACCTCCCACATTAGGCTCTTTGTTTCACACTACTGATTATATTTCATGGCACTTAGTTGCATGTCCATTTCTGTCAAACTCAAATTTTATATTCCCAACCATCAGCTAGTTCCCTGTGGTTGTTGTCTGGGATGGTTGTAGCTAGTAATCAGCTTTTACTGGCAGCCTGCAGAATAAGTCGGAGCGGCGAGCAGCTGCCAGCCGTCATTTGTACGCTGGCGAATCCGTCAAGTGTGCACGCATCCTAATGTCGCCACGGAATGTCTTTAAGCAGAGCACCAGAGAAAGTGAAAGAAAATTGAATTTTGAGTCTGTCAACCAGCACTTTCTCTGCAGCCTGTCAGAAAGTAACCACAGATGGCTTGATCAGTCGGCGCTGCATGGCTCTTCTGCATTGCAAATGCAGAGCGCTTCCACCTACGGTAAATGGCTGCCTGGAGGCTCCTGCGTGCGTTTTGCGTGCAGTAGCTGCGGCTGCTGCGGCAGTGCTGCACTTTAACGTGAGTGACGCATGTAGCTCCTTACTCGGGCAATTTGCTCGCAAAGTTGTCAGGTTTCCTCTTTTCTTGGAATCAGATGCGATAAGTCTCCGTCTGATTCTGGAAAACGTTTGTACTGCGTTTAGCCCCTCAAAGCTTTGCGGGGAAAGGGAAAAGAGCCCGGCCCACAGGCCAGTCCTCCCAGCCCCCCCTACCGTCAACCCTCCCCCGCACTGTGATCCACTTTTCCTCCTGTGTTCCCTGGCTCCGTCTCTTTTTTCCTCCTTCTTCCCACCAATGTATCTCCCTCCCAATGTGATGGCTTCATGTTGCGATGCACCTTCGGGCTGTGTGTGGGATAGTGTTGTGGGCTGGCATCTGGCAGCGTCTGATAAGAGAGCGAATGAGCTGTGCTATTCCTTCTGAGCTGATTTCATTTTTTTTTCTTCATCGTCCTGAGCAACCACTGGCAAGTTTTTTTTTCTTTTTTTTTTTTCCTTGAAGGACCTTCCACAAAGCAGACCTATAGAATAGATTTGTAACATCACAGATTCTTTTCCCTGTAAGCCACATGTGATAAAATGTCATTTTGGACTGCCAGAAAATGGTCCACTAAATACAGTGGACAGTCTCTTATTTTATAAAATTATTCTTTGTTTGTATATCTGATCACATTCATTTTTTTTGTCTACGTATTAACTCCGGGGACAAACTTCTGTCAAGTTTCTTGTAAATGTAAAGACTTTCAACCATCCAACTTTGTCATAATTTGAAGTTAAGTGTTAAAATGATAAAAGTTCCACTTTATAATGTGTAAAGCTTCATTTTAATGCGATTGACTGTTCAGTCTATGGCAGGATTGGGCCGGGAGTTGGAGGGTTCCTGGTTCAATCGCCATGTCAGACAAAAGATGGAAGGTCTGCTGGTAGCAGCAGAAGTACACCACCAAGGTACCCTTGAGCAATCAACCAACCCCCCAAACCTCAGAGGCCCTGTGACGAACTGGTGACTCATCCAGGTGTGAGCCCTGCCTTTGTCCACATGCAGCTGGAATTATGTAAATAATAAAATGGGATATTGTCCAAGCAGACCTTCTTTGTGGAGGGTGAATCCACCCAATTGATCACATCTGAGAGATCGTGATGGATGATGTTACTCTGCCTTATCTGTGTGCAGTGGCTTTCAAACATGAAGGGGGTGTCATTGCAAAGATCTAATCTGAGATGATTGTTTTAATATGCCTGAAGAGTCACAGCGCGTTGGTCTCACAGCGAAGCCTGGCCACACGGGTCACTCAGGTAGATCGTCTTGAGCCTTGAACTTCAGCTTCTGTGAAATCTGCCGAATTAGTTCCTCACCTCTGAGGATAAATATAATCAGTATCCGTGTTTTCACCATGCAGCCACGCTGCAGTTCCGAGCATGCCCCTGCCCTCTGCCTAATGAAAAGATCTGCTCTCTCCCCCCGAGGTTGATGCAGTCTTTGACCTCATCTTGCGGGTGTCGCTGAAGCACAATAGCATTTCTTTATCTATCCACAATTAATTCCAAATGTATCATCAGGCACCAAGTCAGATGGACCTAATAGTGCTTCGTGAACGCCTCACGTGCTCATAAAGATAAATCACAAGAGGCAGATTGATCTTTTTAATAAGATAAAATAGATGTGACGAGGGGCTCCAGGGGGCCTGGCAACATTGCTCCATGGCGTAGCAAAATGACGACATTATGTCATATAAACTGAACTTTTTGCCTTTATTTCTCATATAACTCGGTGTGCTGAATGAATGGATATATTATTCTATTGACAAAACAAATATATATGTCTCAGTGAAAATATAAAGTAGAATATTCGAGAGCATCCCTGAACAAAACTGAATTGAGCCTTTGAGTATTAAATTTTTTATTAAATGAAAAATATCAAGAACAGACACAACACAATTGTGATAATCAACAGGTACAGAATTAATACGTGAAAATAATCTCTTCCATTTGTGCCAGGAGCTCCCAGACCAGACCAAATCAGCCGTAACCACCGCTGCTGCTTGATAACAGCGTCAAGCATCAAATCAAGCAAAATTGCAGATATGACTAACAAAATGGCAGATATGACTGAGGAACCTCTAAATGGGAGTCCAGACAAGCATGTAGACACTCCAGCAGGTTTACATCTTCCTTCCTTTCCGGTTCTTCCTCCCACTTCCTCCCTCTTGTTTGAGAGCTTTTAGCCTTAATGGTCACTTAGTTGTTGTCATCCAGCTGTTTGATACTTGTGCTTTTAAACAGACCTCCTGCTTATTGTCATCTAGCTGTTATGTGGCTCAGAGGCTTTTTTCTTTTTTGTACTCATTTGTCTGTTTCTTATTGATTTGTAGCTGTCTGTCAGTAGATTGATTCTTGCCTGGAAGCTCTTATATTAAGCTGGCAGTTGTGAATTGCTTTCCTGCTTGAGTCGACGCGTCCACTCAAATTTGCCTGCCAAGTGTTAATTGTTGTGCCCCAGAAGTTAAAGCTTGGCATTAGTTATGAACACTTACACACACACAACTAAAAATCCATCATGCGCTCTGCTCCCTCTGTTATCAGAGAGATTGAAACTGTGTCCAAATGGAATGGACGTTTGCTCTTGTTATGGTTGTGACAGGTAGGTAGGTAGGTAGATGGGTGGGTGGGTGGATGGATGGATGGATGGATGGATGGATGGATGGATAGATAGATAGATAGATAGATAGATAGATAGATAGATAGATAGATAGATAGATAGCTAGATAGATAGATAGATATAATCACTATAATATTATTACTATTAAAGTAATAACATTAGAACAGAACACATCAGCACATTCTAACTAAGACCTTCAAACAAAGAAGAGATTATTTCATTGATCAAACACAACATTGAACCATTGATGTCCATCCTCCCCATGGTCACTTTTAGAGGAAAAGTCTCAGTGGTACAGAGAAATCCACTACTGTTAACAACAGTTGAAACTCACTAACAACTACCTTCTATTCTAAGTGAGGTAGACTTTTAATTCTAATACGTTTATACGTTTGTGCTTGCATGTGCCTGGCACAGACTCTTTCACATGAAAATAGATGATTTTGTGAGCTTTCTTATATATACACGCACACATTCATACACACATGCACAGTAAAGTTCCATTCCAGAGTTCCTTTGACATTTCCAGTTGCTATAGAACAAAATTCAGGATATGAATTCACCAATGAGTAGAGCTGATTTCAAACACACAACCTATTAATTAAAGTACAGCAGGGTATCTAATCAAATATTCCCATAATGCATGACTAACTCCAGATGGCTTCATCAGCTGACATCCTCGTTGAAATAAAAATGCGGATTTTCTAAAAGCCCAATTCACCATCTGCACCTTCCACGTCTTCACGGGGCTTCAGACTCTGCTGAAATGATTCAATTTACCTCCAGTGAAAGGTTTGCTTGTGAATATAAATGAAGCCGAGGCTAGACAGCATGACGTTCATAACGTCATCATGATGCAGCGATTAATCTTGAATCCATTGCTTCTTCATTTTAAGTAAAACAAATTTTGCTTCTTATGAAAGGTTAACCTCCATGAGCACACTAAGATACATCATGTAATTAAGCAACAGTTTAAAAACACCAACCTTCAGGACGGGCTATTTATCAAACACCACGTTGTGATGGGATTCAGCCAATCAGGTGAAAGTGGCCACATGTTTGCACTGAGATATCAGCACCGTGTATTCATTTAGAGCGAGACGCGGATGCCCAGTCCCAGGACGGATGACCTTTTCCAGCCGCAGCGGCCTGTTAGAGACGTAGCTGTCTTTAATGATGAGCAGAAATGTCAGAGATGAGCCAGAAAACAGTCCGTAAATCTTCTAGCCTCATTGTTTCACACACACACACACACACACACACACACACACACACCGAACACACACACACACACACTCACAAACACAGACACACACACACACTGAACACACAAACACACACTCACAAACACAGACACACACACACACACACATACACGCACACATACACTCACACTCTCACACACACAATGGGAAATGGGCAAATATTATTTTATTACATAGATGTTGACACGGCCGTCTGTGCAGACGTGTAAATACGGCAGTAAAATGAAGATTTCAGAGAACCAGTTTTTTCTTGTCTGGAAAAAAAGAACATAACAATAAGCTTTCCAACAAAAGATCACAAGTTGAGAAAGTAAAAAGTTTGTTTATGGAATTGATTGTCATGCTCTGCAGCATTATTCACCAAGAGAAGCCTGCTCTCTTCTTTTTTTTTTTCTTTTTTGAAATGAAAAGTGTCACAACAAATTTTGTTTTCTCCTGACGTGGGAGCCTTTGGCAGGATGGGTTATCCAGTGGAGACATTTTTCCTTGACTGTGTTGGAAAGAAGAGACATTCATGTGCCCTGTTCAGCCAATTCCACTGGTCAAAAAAAAGATGGAATGGGATTAAAGTAAGGAAATGAACTTGGGAAAAAAAAGTGCATCCTGTAGCGGCTACCTGTGATTCGTCCTGTACAGAATAGCACCATGATGAGGCTGCTTTTATGCACAGAGGTGTTAACTCATTTTCTTTAGAGTTTACTTTATAGTTTCCGATACACCGGCGTTCGTTATGGAAATGCGTGCTGCGTGCTTGAACCGCTCTGAGCAGGATGTCCTCGCTCAGCGTTACGCCACCTCCATCCGTATTCATGGCGGCAGCTTGAGAGACATGCAGGGAGGTTTATGTGAATAAATTTCAATCCATTATAGCCCTTTATAGAACCATTGCACCTGACATTCCAAATAAACCCGTGCTGAGAAAATAGAGTAGAAGAAGAGAGAAGTTGCAGTTTTCTACCGACAGAGCGCTCCAAGCTGTTGCCTGGCGAAGCGTTAACATCTGTTTAAACTGAAAAGTCCCAATCAAAAATATTCCTCCGACCAAATTCTAATGTGACAGCTTTGAAGCTGAGTGGTTAGAGCACAAATCACATTCCAATAACGTTTTAGAAATTACGTTGAGTTATTTACTCGCTAAGTAAAGCAAATGCACATCAGCTTTCATCTCTGAATCGAATTTAAAGGATGTGTGTTGTGAGCGGCGTCGCCTCCAAGGACAATGAGCACCAGACCCGTTTCCTCTTTCCCAGTTAACTTCTTTGAACATTTCCATTTACACCAGTAAACAATGTGGGATTGGGGTCCTGTTTTCATCAAGTTCACTTGTTAAAAGTTCAGAGCCATTTACAAATGCAGCGCTGAGGCCCGTGCGAGCGCGTGTGGGTCTGACGGCAGAGCTGCCACAGACCGTTAGCCAGAGCGCCCGTAGACGTACCACCAAGCCGACGCCCACTTCAGACTTTTCCAAACAGAACATGTTGGCTCTCTTTGACGCAGTGGTTTTGGCTCTTTCAGATCAGTTACATCATATGTGAGGATGAAGCCCGACTTTGATAAAAGATGGAGAAGGCAAAGAAAAAGGGGCTGTGTGAGAAGAGCAATTCCAGTCCCAAACGCACCTAAACCTGTAACCGAGCCAAATACCTGCAGGGCTGAATGTGGCTGCGCTGGATTAAAGTGGAATATGTTTCCTAATGTTTGTCAGCTCGGTGAAATCGTTGTCTTTTGGCACAGCTACATAAGGCTCTTCAAATGGCTCCAATCGGAGGCATCTAAGATTCTTATATGACCCAAGCATCAGAGTGTTAAAGATACTGTTGGGATATTGTAGTTTTGAATAACAAAAGTACAAAGATAGATGCATACATGGAGCTTCCTATCAAACCTGGATCAATGGTGCACCTCCTGTTTTCACAGTTTTGCAGGCATGCGTCTGCATCGTTGGCATCCTGGATCTTTTCTGCGACGAGTAGCTGCGGAACTGTTGCCTGTTGACAGCGTGACTGCTGAAATTCATAAATTCCTCCCCACATTACCAACCATGTGACCCCCGGCGCTCTCAGCGGAACCAGCCGGCCAGCGGGAGAGCCACAACTGTGCATAGTGGATGAGTCACAAAACCATGAATAAATCTGAGAGCCTGATAACTTCTTCAATTCTCTGAAGGTTCTGTAGGCGCCATCTTTGCACCTGGTATCCCCTTCGTTATAAATTGAAATGCGCCTCCATTGCTGTGTGAAAAGACCGACGGGCTGCTGGACCGCCACACCACGACTGATTAGGAGAACATCTGCAGTTGACTTCGGTTGTAATGACATCACTTATGTGGTGATTCCGCTTTTCTTGTTTTTTTTATTTAACCCAGCACTTTGTACAGCGTGTACATGAATGAGCAGAAAAATTGCTTTGGTTATCTTCCAGAAGGGCGTGTTTCCATTTTCCACTTGGATAATCTCCGCCCTCTGCCAAGATGTTCTACACTGGCGCGATCCCGTCTGTGAGAATTTTTGTAAGTGGAATTATTTCCAGGTAATGTTCCAAAGAAACCAGATTGCAGATTTGTCATGTCAAAAGAAAAGGGGGCCGCTCATCTGTCGGGGAGAGAAACCACCGTGGCTCTCCCAACACCAGGAGAGCTGCCGCCGTGGTTCGGAGAGTCGACATCCACCGAGGACGCAACGTGACGCCGGCGGATCGTGTGCAGAAAGAGCGTGTTTAGCGAGCTGTCACCCCGTGACACGTTTCATCAGAGTGTGACAGAGGGAAGAGAGAACACTAGAAAGACGTCAAGATTCCCGTCTGTGTGGTTCGGGAGACTGCGCTGATCTCTTCCTTTCATCTGCGTGTGCTGTAAAATGAGTCTGGCGAAGGTAGCTGACAACGTGACAGAGCTCGCAGGGATCCAGGTAGATGGACGGGGGCTGTCACATTTACGCGGCTGTCACAACTGCACAGTCCACGGAAATCCAAATCATCCCCATGAAGTCACTGTGAGAATTGTATGTCTGCCTAATGTCTGTGTGACACGGAGTGGCTGCAGGGAGAAAACTGGGGCTAAAATGTTGTTTTCAGCCGCGTGTTTGACAGAAGAAGGTGGAAAACACACCACGTCCAACAATGGAGCAGACTCAGAAGTCACCGTGACGAAGGGAGCCCCCCCGGACAGTGGGAATGTAACTGTGTAGACGAGGCCGTGTTTACACGGCAACATTCAGATGAAAGCAAGAGATTCGTTCCATTTAGGCCGGTCGTTTACACAAGAACGCCTGAAAACGGAATGAGGGCGCCAGCGAACGTTTAATAGTCAGACACAGCGCAGCGGGCCCCTGTAGGACAGGCACAGACCCAGGTGAGGCCGGCCTCGGTAGGAGGCTGGGCTGAAGGGAAGGTCGCTGTCCTGCAGAACAAGATGTGTTTCTGATGCGCAGAGATGGTGTTTTGAGGGTCACCCTCGGCCACGTCATGTAGGCACGGGACAAAAACAAGTTCACGAGGCTGTGCTGTACCTGGGTCTACGCGGTTCAGCCGCTCTGAGAGCGGAGGACAGCCTGATTCGGGTTAGGAAAGCATGATTAGGTCACGTTCCCAGGGGAGGAAAAAGAATTCTTCTTCAGAAATACAGTCCATAGCTGTCCTGGTCTGAATAGAGCAGACACAGGGTGTCAAAAGCAAGTTTTCTATTCCATGAGGTACTTCCATGGTTCCACATTAAAAAGAGGTGGACATTTTCATCTTATTTCTATAGAAACTACAGATTTTTGAGACCCAGTCACAGCTATATATTTGGCTTTTCACTCGGCTTTTTCTTTTAGTTGTTTCTGTCCTTCTGTGTCTTTATTTATTGTGGCTGTTGCTGCTAAGAACCCCAAGGTTTTTATGGAGGGAGACACTGTAGAGTTTTAGTTGTAGTTTGGGGAGGTTTGATAAATGTTCATGTTTGGGTGAATTGTTGAAAATACAACTAAGTCATCAAGAAACTTCACTGCAATTAAGAGAAAAGCACACAGAATTAAATGTGTAGGAAAATGGGAAAAAATATGTGTGGAAAAAACATTTGATGAAATAATTTTAACATTGTTGCTTGTACAGCTCCACTTCTGATAAGCTTTGATCCATGTGAAGCTCCAGGAACTCCCTGGCGTCTGTGACTGCTCTCACGTCCAAGCCTTTTGGTACAGCAAGCCATTTGATATTTACATGACAAACTCTCAACCCAGCACCTTAGAAAAACAATAAAGTTGTGAAGTTTAAGTACTTAAATTAGCTGAGGCAACACAGTGTGTTGTCACTCAGATTGGCCACACCATTAATTATGTACAAGTCTTCATATAATTGAAGTAGCTGAGTCGCAAAGAAATTAGCACCTGCTCTGTTCTCACAAGCAGGAAAATTAAGTGTGGGGGCCAAAGTGTAAACATGTTTACCTCTGAAGTTTGAAATTTGAGGCTGGCTCTCGGAAAGTGGCTTTGGAGAAACCCTCAAGTGGCCGTTTGTGGAACTGCAGCTGATCACCTTTGACACGTCAGATCTCTCAATGGTTCTCATGATAGACTTCTGCTTCACACTTTTGTACAAATGAGGAGGACTGACGCAAAGTGACGCGACCATTACTACTCAGCTGTGTATCTGAAAGAGAATTAAATTATCGATTTACTCATATATAGTCATGTGTGTGATTTCATATTCCAAAGTCTGTTGATAGTAGCTGTAAGTTATCAAGGAACTCAATCTAAGTTAGCATAAATGAAGCCGGATATGCCCTTTCCTCTCTTCCTCTGGGTCTAGTCTTTCCTACTTCTCTCTTCTCTTTCCGAGCTTTCAGAGTTGCTCACGTCTCTGAGTATCCCGAGCATAGATCGCTCGTCTCTTAGATGTTGTGCACCAGGGTGAAGAAGCTGCACTGAAACAGTGTCATTGAATGCCAAGTAATATGTATCTATGTTAATTAGCTACTCGTGGTAAATAAACATTCCAGACAAGAAGAAGGCACCTTCTGAAGTAAAGGGAATGATTTTCTTTCATTGCTGTACCAACATTGACAAAACTGCCAAAGATGTAAGACAGCATATGCTTATTACCATGGCTACAAGTCAATCAGATCCCTTAATTACACGATGGTGATTTGCAGGAAAGAACAAAAACCATGAGGTTAACTGCGCCCCAGCTTAAAGGGCTCATCGGTCCTACCTTCACTGGCTATTTCCTCCTATTAATATCTTTTTTGGCCACTCATGTTTCTCCCAACTGCAGGGCTTCGGCCTTAGCATGCCTTTTCCATCTCTTCATCCTGCTGATCTGCTCATCTGTCTCAGCCAGGAGCATTTTTATACAGGTTGATCTCCCGCTCCCTCTCCCCTCTTTCAGGCTTTTAAGTCTTTTACATTCATAAAGTGAGCCTCTCATCGTGAACATTTCCCCTTTCTTGGATGAGAAGAGATGATCATCTGGCTCTTCATCTGTTTTTTTCCACATTTTCCTCTATGCCTTCCCCTGCTGGAGGTCAGCCTTGAGCTCTCTTCTCTGTTCTTTGAGAAACAGCTTTATCTTCCTTGTCTAATTAAGCAATCTCTTTTTTTTCTTATCTTTTTTGTAAAAAAGCATTTCTTATGACAGGCCAGCCATGTTGATTTGACTCACAATATACTGGATACTTTGTTATTGTAGGTTATGACTGGGTGCTTCAGCAAAGCCAAAATAATTAAATGACAACAATCAATTGCGAAAAAGAAAGAAAGTTATTTTTCTCATCTTGGGGTTTGTGGGGTGTAGCGAATGCCTACTGAGAACCATTTTATTGTAAGTGAAAGTGTTATTCATTATTCCATTAAGCAGCAGGTAATATCTCTCATTTTAATGTCTAATGCATTTAATACATAAGCCTCTGGGTAATGTCATAATGTAAAATATTGGGATAAAGAGGTTTCCAGTAGTATTGTGTGAACTGCTTTACTCTGGGCAATTGTGCTTTTATGCTGCAACCATGCATTTTGTTCAGTTTCCCCTCAGGGGGAAGTTTAACCTACCTTATCCTGTAATAACTCATGTTGGCAGCTGTTATTATATTATTATTTTTTCCCACATTTCTCCACAGTGAATTTGACTTTGGTCAGATGAAATAAAAAGGTGCGATTGCAGATGATTAGACACTTTAACCAACACGAGCTATCTGTGTTGTGGACAGATGTTTAAATATAATCGCTGGAAAGTCCCAGGACTGCTGAAGAAGTTGCTGAACTTTTACATTCACAAAGCCAACAACAGCACATTTTATGAGTGCACTAAAGTGGAAGCAATGAAATAATTTGCTGGCTGCACAGGAAGTCCAATGTTCATTTAGGGAAAGGCGCTATAAGCAAAAGGAAGCCGAGAGTCAAAATGCAAAGAAGCAAAGTAGCATCCTTTGTTGTTGGGTTTCCGTTGTTTGTTTGTTTTTAATATTCAGTGAGATTTTCTGTTTTTCAAATATTAATTTTACAATTTTCATTTGGGCTTTTCATGTCTCTGCCCCTGAACAACAGCCACTCACGGCACTGTAATGTGCAATCATGTGACATTTGGCTTTCAGTAAACAGGCCAACAATATCCAGACATGGATGTTAGGCTTCCGCAGCAGATCCTGTTTCCTTGCGAAAGTCTTCCACTCCCAAAAGGTCACTTCCCTGTCTCACCCGCTCTTCTTCGGCTCTCCTGTTCCCCCCGCAGATAATGCACGCCTTCACAAAAGATTGGATGCTCACTGAACTTTTCAGCCGCATGCACTAATCTCCTTACTTTCACTTCTCAAAAATATCGCATTTTCTCCATTTTCGCTGATGCTCACTGACCACAATTGTTTATTTTCGAAGAAAATGTAAGATCAAAAGATTTAGAGGAAAAATAGAATAGATTCTGGGCTTTGTGTTGCCAATGGAGCCCATTAAAATGAAGCGCTGAGAAATGGTCTGTCAGGGGTGGGAGCTCTTACCATGACGCCTCGTGGAGATGAGGTGTGGATTGCTCAGAGGAACAGAACGCCAGCAATTATTTGGCTAAAGCAAACATCTTTCTCCAGTTTTTGGCTGTGCTCAAGGCGTTGTATTGTCTGCTCTGAAGCATCAGATGGCTTAGTTAAAACTGACCATCTGTGCCAGACATATTAATATATTGTGGTAACTTCAGACAGGTATTTAAGCATGGCACTGAGTTAATTGTCAGTTTCGTTACATTTCTGTAATTAATACTGAAAACTGTCACCATGTCAACCCGAAAGACAGGAGTGCATTTGGGGTTTTAGGATTTAAATCTTTTAATTGTGTTTTCTATTACACAGCCACGTAAATACTAATAAATGGAGATGCACTGTGATATATTAAAAATTCAAGAGCTGCATAAATAACTGGCTTCTTTTTTTTTCCCCTTTCATAAACAAAAAGCATTCAACGCCACCACAACAACGTGTAAGATACAAGATGGTGACATATGCTTAGTTGTCCTGCCAAAAATATCTAAGTGGTAGTGATAATTGGGGGGAACTACAACAAACACTAAAATACTCAGGGGAGAGCCTTGCACCTAAAGCCCTCCCCTGTTACATTACTGTGGGGCCTTTTAAAGAGCCTATGGGTAAATATCGCTCTCTTCTGAATATTTTCAGGGGTGTGAGTACATAATCTGTTTTCTCAACAGTTGTTTGTTATGTGCTAATGATTGCTGCAGAGCTTCGGTGAATTATCTTTTTATTTTCCCGCCTGCTGTTCCTTTCTCATTTCATGTGGGGAGGCAGTGCCACTTCATGATTTAATTGCAAACTTGCATCAAAAATGAGAGTGGTTATTTATGATACTCCCTCTCCTAATTATGAGCTATTGAGAAATTGATTCTACAAATGAAGCCCCCTTATGGCGTAGTTGACGATAACGAGTCCTCATGCTGGCACAGCATCTCAGACACTTGAGAACGATGACAAATGTCACCATAAACACGGTAGCATATCAAACATCCCCACGAAAGCATCGACACTTGGGACAGCGAGAAGGAGAGAGAGAATAAGTGCTTTTTGGTTTCCATTTTATTAAGAATTGACGTCACAAATGTCGGGAGGAATAAGAGCCAGAGCTCACTCGATGGAAGCAAACGTGGTCATCCATTCAGAGGAGTCAGCCAGGTGTAAACACATTCACAGATGAATGCTGATTTCATTAGTCTGTTCTGGCACCTGCGGCTTGTGGAATATTATTTCCACCCCCACCACCTTTTTTCTGAAAGAGTGGACATATACAACTAAACAAAAGACTACAGCATGCAAATACACAGATATAACTACAGGATGGATGATTATATAAATTATAATTGGATGTATGCCTATATTTCCCATGTAAATTGATAATGACAGCTTAGTTCATCTGTATCATAAAAGATTGTAATCCTTTCATTTCTTTCTTTATTTCAGAGGATCATTTAAATTTGGATCTTTAAATTCTCTCATGTATGCACATCGTAAACATCCATATACATTTCAGTAGACACGCGTATGAGCTTTTCAAATGGTATTAATTTATTATCTATAAGGAATGATAAACTGTAATTATGAAAGGAACTTCTCCAATAGACAAACTTGGGAATTTGACAGAGTGATTTGGGCTTTTAGTTGTGAATTTAAACAGGGAATACTAAAACAAACATTTAACCTGATCTCTTATATGTTTTTCCAGGGGCCCTTTGTACGAACTAACATGGACAAAGTGGTCATCAGTCTCCTGCTTTTGGGAACCGCCGTCACAATGGTCCACGCGTGTCCCAAATACTGTGTCTGCCAGAACCTCTCTGAGTCTCTGGGGACTCTTTGCCCTTCCAAAGGCCTGTTGTTTGTCCCGCCGGACATTGACCGGCGAACTGTGGAGCTCCGCCTAGGAGGGAACTTCATTCTCAAGATCACCACTCAGGACTTTGCCAACATGACAAGTCTGGTGGATCTCACATTGTCTCGTAACACCATCAGCACCATCCAGCCTTTCTCGTTCATCGACCTGGAGACGCTGAGATCCCTGCATCTGGACAGTAACCGGCTGACAGAGTTGGGATCAGATGACCTCCGAGGTCTGGTCAACCTGCAACATCTGATTCTCAATAACAACCAGTTGAATCAAATTTCTAAATCAACATTTGATGACTTAATGCTGACGCTGGAGGATCTGGATTTGTCGTATAACAACTTACGCGGTGTGCCTTGGGAAGCCATTCGCAAGATGGTTAACCTCCATCAGATGAGTCTGGATCACAATCTCATCTCCTTCATTCCTGAGGGGACTTTTACGGATCTGGAAAAACTGGCCCGTTTGGATCTGACTTCAAACCGACTTCAGAAGCTCCCTCCAGACCCCATCTTTGCACGCTCTCAGAGCAGCATCGTGATGAGCACTCCCTACGCTCCTCTTCTCTCTCTTAGCTTTGGAGGGAACCCATTACATTGCAACTGTGAAGTGCTGTGGCTTCGACGGCTGGATCGTGAGGATGACATGGAAACGTGCGCCTCTCCTACAAGTCTGAAGGGTCGCTACTTTTGGTCTGTCCGTGAGGAGGAGTTTGTTTGTGAGCCCCCTCTAATCACTCAGCATACACATAAGTTGCTAGTGCTGGAAGGACAAACAGCCAGCCTTCGCTGTAAAGCAGTTGGCGATCCGATGCCAACTGTCCATTGGGTTGCCCCTGACGACCGTTTGATCAGCAACTCCTCTCGAGCGACGGTGTATGAAAATGGCACACTGGATATTACAATAACGACTTCTAAGGATTATGGGATCTTTACATGTATAGCTGCCAATGCTGCAGGGGAATCTACAGCCTCCATTGAACTTTCAATCATTCAACTCCCGCATCTGAGTAACAACACAAACCGCACCACGCAGTCCAAGTCGGGACTGTCAGACATAACTAGCTCTACAAAGATCAGTAAAGGGGAGTCCAAGCCTGTGCCAGAAAAGGTTGTGTCTGTATCAGAAATAACAGCTGTCTCTGCTCTGGTTAAGTGGACTGCTAGCAAATCAGCCCCAAAGGTCAAAATGTATCAGCTTCAGTACAACTGTTCTGAGGACGAGGTCCTGATCTACAGGTAAGAGGAAAGAAAGTTGAGCTTAACTTTGCTGGAATGGTTTTTGTCTTAGTAAAACAAAAATATTGACTTTTTTGCTTCATAAAGCTATTAAGCTCCTCCATTTTGTTTGGATTCTGGATAGTTGTGCGTGGATTAATTTTGTTATTTACTCGAAGATCCACCAAAAGAATAAACAGCCAGGGTAGATTCTTAAAAGGGAACCCAAAGTGAAATCCTTGCCCTGAACCATTAATTACAAACCAAGGAAGAAAAGGCTTATAGTTCTCCATAAGCTGCTCAACTCCACAAAGTGCAGCTGGAGATCTTTGGGCTCTGTGAAATCGATTTCCTATTTCAAGTGAGACATTGAAAATAATGCCATTCATCCAAGATAATGAGCTGCAATCACTGAGAACAGCTTTGCTGTTTAAAAGGGAATCAATTTGATCGACGGCAGCAGTGACTAAAACACAGCCGAGTCTATTATCAGATGCTTTGATAAGGAAAAGCTACATTTGCAATCATCCTAACATGACCCTAACATCTGTCTGGGCTTTAAAAGATTTAAAACAAAAATAACATCGGGATGGTGTACGAAGTGTTTGCATGCACCATATACTTACGTATTATATAGCAAGCTCACGCACTCACGTCATTGTGCCAAAGTCTCCACTTACATTCCTCTTGGGATGTAAAGGTTCCTTTTGCCTCAATACACATGCTAGACTGAAGCTTCTGCTCCCCCGCTGATGATCTGCACTCAACTTACTCATTGTGGCACAACATGGGCTTTATTTCCATAGTGTACACATAACATGTATCATATATGAGATATACATATAACTAAAAAGATAGAATAATTGGCAAAAGAAATTGTCAAATACATTATGTGTAAATTGTGCACTCACACCCACAATTGAGTTTATGCCTGAACATTTAAACCTAACAACATAATCTGTGTTTAAGAACTTGTTTAAAACCCATGTGATTGATTTTTGCTGTGTCAGTGAATAGATCAGGAGAGACCATCCACATTTGCCTATTGTCCCACATCCACTGTGAGAAGCAGTAAAGTACACCTCTTCCACTAGAAATTGCAGAGTATACTATTCTGGGAATCACACATGAAGGCCTTAGAGGGCTACGTGGGCACAGGAACATCTCGTTTGAGGGTACCTGAAAAAGACAAATATAGGAAATAACTCTTTTGATTGTCAGCAGAAATCATAACTCATTTGAGCATATCTGAGGCAAACAGCAATAATCAACTAACTTGTGAAGCCACACCTACAGACACCTTCAATATCGACTGATCCCATGTCATGGCCCATGCAATGATCTCCAGATTAATGAGTGAAATTCAAAGCAAAGACATTTGTGGATAAAGAGCTTAAAATGGCATTTACAGCAGTAGGATAGTATTAACAGCAGCTTTGTGTCACTGTCATACTTCCTTTAAAATGAACTAATAACTGGTAAAGGCTGTGTAAAAGCCTCATGAGCCTATGTAGGACACAGCTGGAAGCCTACATCTTTCACCTATAGCATTCTCTTTCATTGAAATATAACTTACAGAATGAAATAAAGCAATAAGGCAATTATGAGCTTGAAATCTGAGAAAAGAACTCACACCCGTTGTGAAAACAAGATCCTATTTTGAAGGCAACTCTCCATCACTGAATTCAATAATAGTGTTTATCTGATCTGTGTACTTGTCCACACTGTGCCAGCGGGTCATGCCAGACAAAATTGAACAATATGAGTTTTCAGTAGCTGTACTTCAGATGAATGAGAACACAGGAGGAGTCTTTGCTCAAAATTGCAGTCCGAACTTTCTTTTCTCCATCTATTTGCAAAGAAATTTATTGATGTATTCTTTAGAACCCCCCCATCAAGAATCCATAAACTCATAAACTTTATATATGTACACACATATACTTGTATATGTGTGTACATATACAGTATATATACAGTATATATGTATATAGATACACACTCACACACATACACAATAAAGCAATAAATGTATGCCCCCTGTTATGTGCAGTGCTTTGCATATCAAAAGACAAACTAGGATCTGGAGGGAAAAGATAGTGAGCACAAAGAGCCCAACTACTGTGTCTAAATTAATATTGATATGACTTCATTGCTCACACATGCACACCTACTGTGCTCCTTTAGTTGGCTGACACAGTTTCCCAGGGCACTGTATGCACTGAAGCCACTGCACGATTAAAAATCAATCAGAGGCACACGGGGAGGAGACAAATTGCATGACTTCTCTCAAATGCATGTGCATCAAGGCAGCTTCTTCTTAGTTCACCAAAAAGGCAATTAAAGGATGAATAATGGACTCCAGCCCCATGGTGCCTGGGTTCTTGGTGAAGGAGTTCCACGGATCAAAGCACTTCTGCATTAATTCAATAAAACACTGAAAAAGTGACAAATTTATTAATAACTACATGATCATTTCCACCTACAAGACATGATTATTATTGTTATTAACATTTGGTATAGGAGATTAATATTCAAATTGCAGTTGTAGAAGAGTATGTAAACTTTTGGATAACACTCACAGTTTCTATAAAGGCAAAATTAAAACATTTTGATAACATTGTACATCTGTTTATATTGTTACTCTCTAATTACTTACTGGATTTTTATCCAGCCATTGAAAATATTATTGGATTATAATAAAAGCAATTCTCTCAAAGTAGGAATTTACTGCTTATGTGAAAATGGGAATTGTAAAGGCCCGTTGATGAAACCAGTGCAACAAGCTGAACAGATGTCTGTTTGATGGACCGCTTCTCAAGCTTTTCACTCACTGATAGCCAAAATTGAGGAACTTATTGTTTGTCATTAAAGTTATTGCAGCCACAGCTGATCAACCATGTGCAAATGTCTAGAATAACAACAGAGTGAAACGATGCATGACAAATTGAATGAGCAAGAAATCAGGCCAAAAAAAACAACAACCAAAAACCATAAGCTGGTCAATGAATATTTATCTTATTACTCTCACTTCATTCATAACAAATAGACTATACCAGACCAAGTCATTTTTCTCAAATAGCCATTTAGCATACCTTATATTGGGGTTTCTTTGACAGACAGTACTGCTTTGATATTATATTTTCTGATCCCCTCATGTTCTACATCTTTAAAACTGTTTCATTTTTTTCTCTCTGTGTGTCTTGGTCTTTTTCAGGATGATCCCGACGACTAACAGAGCCTTTGTGGTCACAAACCTGGTTCCTGGGATGCAGTATGACCTGTGTGTCTTGGCCATCTGGGAGGACACTGCCACCACACTCACCGCCACCAATATTGTTGGTTGCATCCAGTTTGCCACCACCGAGGACTACCCTCAGTGTCAGTCTCTCCACAGTGGCTTCCTGGGCGGTACCATGATCTTGGTCATTGGTGGCATCATTGTTGCGATACTCCTTGTGTTTATCATCATTCTCATGGTGAGGTATAAGGTGACCAGTGGAATCCAGATTAATAAGTTACCCAACGTGAGTAACACTTACTCACAGACCAATGGAGGGTTGAATAGGTTTAATGGTGCGCCACCGCAAGTCAAATCTACCGTGGTGGTCATGCGCGAAGAAATGGTGGAGTTCAAGTGTGGATCCCTCCAGAGCAGTCTGTCTTCATCCTCATCTTCTTCTAATTCACTCGACAGTCATGCCGGGAGGGGCACCGGCCACAGCTACAGCATGCAGGGCAGCGAATGCAGCACCCTGCCAAGCAGCAAGTTCAGGAGGCATGGCGCTAAAACAAATCTCGACCACCTTTTAGGGGCCTTCACTTCATTAGAGATGAGAGCTGTGACAAAAGACCACCATGGGTCCTCAGTCCCCTCCACAGCTTCGAATACCATGATGACAGTGGCTATGGTTCCACCATCAGATAAAGAACCTTTGCTTGGGAGGGCTGAGTCTACCACCATGCTTGGACGTCTCCTAGGGCTGCCCCAGGAGGGAAAGCCCAAGAGGAGCCACTCCTTTGACATGGGTCATGTGGGGGTTGCGCAATGTCGCAGCAACTACCCAAGAAGGATTAGTAACATCTGGACTAAGCGCAGTTTGTCTGTAAATGGTATGTTGCTGCAATATGATGAAAGCGAGGATGAGAAGCCCACTTGTGAGACCTCTGAGTGGGTGATGGAAAGCACAGTTTGATTGGCATCGCTCAACCTGAACAATAATTGAAGGGACAGTGAGCCTCCAGCAGGAGCTTACCTGTGTGTATCCTGAGTATTATCTGAACAGTGATTGGACAGCCAAATCAATACTCTCCTGGCCCTGATCACAAATATCTGACAGTTTCTGACAGGATACTGTAGGTATGCTATCATGGAGAGTTGGATTGTACAGATGGAATATTTTCCTAAACACATCGCCCATGAGAGTATTGTTGTGAACAATGGAGCAAATGACAAGAAGACAAAAGTTCATTGACTGAAACTTTGTCATGAGGACTGTCAAGAAAATTTTCCATGACTGGAGTTACACATGCCTCACAAGGTCTTTGTCAGGATGAGATGGGACTACTCTGACAGCACAAATGACCAGAGACATGAAATGGACATTAAAACATCATTTTTTTTTTATGTTCACCTTTGAAAACAAATAAAAAAACACAACATTTTTACTATTTATTATTTGAGGTGATTCATTAGCAGGCAGAGAGATAGCTTTTTAAATGAGGATCTAATTGTCCACAAACTAAAAGAAAGCACATGTGCAGCCCCTTTACATATACCAAATCAATTATATATGGTTATGGTCTGAAGGATGACACAAAACCAACACGTCCAAAGTTCTACCTCAGGTTGAGTATCGTAAACAATTCCTTAAGGCATGTAGGAAATCTAAATGAAGGTCACACACAAAGTCCACTTGCAAATGATTGAAACAGTTATTTAGCTTCCAGCCAATAAGTCTGACTTCAGGTCAAATTCCTGCTGTAGATGTTTTTTATATTGCAAGCCCTGATTCTCTCCCCATTAGTAAAAATGGTCCCTATAGGCTAAATGCCCATTAAGGTTAACAAAGCGTTTGCCCCGGGCTACAGGTGCTTTCAGCACATATTCCAGCCGACAGATATGAGTAAGCTTTGACACCAACGGCCGTGCCTGCTGGAAACTACGGTGGGATGTTTTATTCAGCTGTAATTCTATTTAGGAAACACAAACCAACCAAATTAGTACAAGATTTTTGGAGAAACCTTGTTGGCAATGGATCACACTTAAAGGACTGACTGCCGAACGCTCTAATAGTAGCTTTCAATGCCTGTGTTGCATGAATTAATTGACTCATCAAAGAAACCTTCATATTTTCTCATCCCAGCTCATATTTGTTTGTACATCGCAGTAACATCAACTTTTGGCTGCTCGGATCACTGCCTCCAACTTTCCCAACACATTTTGATGCCTTTATAAATATTTTTTGGGGGGTTTATGCTGCATTTCATGATGTGGGTTGGTATTTTCTTTTAAAAAAAAATAAGCCCTTGGTGTAATATTCTGTATATTTGCATTTTTTTGTACAATGTTCGGGTGAGAAAATAGGGGAGGGTGTGTGGGTTGTGCAGTAGTACTTATATTTTCTTGTGAAGCAAACAGTGAGAAGGTGCTTTACTGTCGTGTGCAAACTTGGCCATCGATAGTTGGCTCACTAAAATGGGTTTTTACATGATGCCAGACATGGGAATCAGTTCCACATCAGACCACGCAGCAACCAATACAAGTCATATCCACAATGTAGTCTTTAGTTCTTCATGGACAGGGGGTTATAGCTCTCATTCTAGGCTCAGGCTCATTCTATAAAGGCAATGAATGTGTAGTTTTTGGATGAGGAGTTCTTTAGATGATCAAAAGAGTTTCATGAACACAAAGTGGAGAGTTTGAGTTATTTATTCACTGATAGTAACAAATAACTCAAAGATTTATTTCAGTGGTGTCTGTGATATTAATTCAGGAATTCAAAATTTCTTCATTGTGTGATTTATTCTTTGGGTGGCCTGATTCGCATCTTCTCTCTCTGCCTGTGGCTTCATGTAACTTCCTGTTTTCTTCGCTGCTAACTAAGAAAACAACTTAAGTGTGTACTTGATCTGACATTGTCATGATTCTCACCTGAGGAGAGGACAACACAAATGAAATATATATATATATATATATATATATATATATATATATATATATATATATATATATATACATATATATATACATATATATATATATATATATATATATATATATATATATATATATATATATATATATATATATATATATATATATATATATTTGAAAAAAAGTTTCTGTGTAAAGACATTTTGCTACAAAAAAATTATAAAAATATTGTCCAAAGAACCAAACTGCATTGGTGTGTTTCTTTTCCATTTCTTCTTTGTCCTTGGATTCTGTCCTGATTCAGTATAAAGACGCTGAAGGAGTGTCCTTCCTCTGCATGCTTGCTGGGGATGCATTGTCCTCCTGAGCTCCAGCTGCTGTACTTGGGCCAGTTGCTGCTGACTCACCTCAACATTGCCCTGATTACAAATCATGAGTACATGCAGCTCCAGGCGAGAGCCCACGATAAGACTTTAATTCATATAATCTGTCAGCAGAGGTGCTTACGGCAGCACAGAGTAAATATAATCTCCACAAGGGCCGAGTGTTGCGTGATAAGATGGAGACATTCACCTGCTGAAGTCTCAGGAGAAACATGACAGCTGGGTGTTGAACGTACAAAGATTGGTATCAGATTTGTCCAGACAAAGCTGTTCACAGTGGCCTTTCATTTTAATAAAATACCTGCTGGGAGGCTCAATCTATTTGGTGTCTTATGGGACAACTTTTCAGGTTTAGCTCTCGAAAAATCGCATGTCAATCTGGTGTAGAAACACTAATGATACCTATGAATATGTGATTATTAATGATTGCATCTAAATTATACACAAGTCATTTCTGTCACAAAAACAGAAGATTGTAGACAACAGATATTTCTATTTTTTTCCTCTGGTATGTCATATTTTTATTTATTATTTTAATAACTACAATTTTCTCATCCACTGCTGCATTCACATTTGTTCAACAGTTGTCAGTAGACAAAGGCGGGGAAAAAAAGTCCATGGATAAAGCCCAACGTGTCACACTGGGTTACCATGGCAACGGTGAACACAAAATTCATTTGAATTCACTTTTACAGGCTGCAGTTTGCAACAAACTGAAAACACTTCACCTTTGCATTTCCATGACCAGTGGACCAACTTTGTCACTTGAAGTGGCTCGGCCTCCTCTCTGCGTGTGCGCGCCTGTGTGAGTGTCTGCCTTGTGAACCTTGCTTACAAATACGTTTTGGAGATTATATTGTGCGAGGGGGAACGGCCGTGTGCCACGGAACAGACGTGTTGCACTCCCAGTGACAGAGGAGCCCTTGTAAATATTGAGAAATCTGCTGGCAGTGGAAGGAAGTATAGCGTGAGACAGGTACAGAGGTGGTAAACAATCAAACGCGTAATCCAGCAGAGACGAGCCCAGATGCAGCCTGACAAGAAGTAATCACAGACGAGGCGGTGTGGATGAGAAAATATAAACAGCCTTGTCAGGTGCAGAATTACATTGCCGCCATGGGGAGCACACCCGAATCATTTTAGGAACAGAAATGAGTCGCCAAGTTTTAATTAAGTACTCCTGTGAGTCTTGGTGTCACTATAGGTCAGGTATGAAAGGTCAGAAAGTCAAGGCTGGAACAGAGCGGTGGTTTTATTAAGTTTATCAGAAGCCACAATCATGGTGGTTTATTATAAAGCTGTGCAAATTATGATTATTATGTTGTGTACATTTTGATTTTTTATCTTTTTTTTTTTTGCTTCCCAACATTTTAAAAATGACAGACATTGCAAATATTAACATCGTTTGTCCTGACAAGACACTGATTTGCAGGCAGCAAAATCAAGACAAACAGCAATTACACAGAAACTAAATAGATCAGAGAGAGAAAATCAAACATCCAGTGAAAGTTTGATGAACAGCAGAGGACAAATACCACAGCAAAGACCTGACTGTGTTTTGTCTTCACCACAGGTACTCTGGCCTGAGGGTAGGAGATCAAACTTGTGTGTGCACAGGTGATCTGGACACTGTAGGATAGAAGTGGCCTTTTTACCCAGAGGCCCAGAGGTTGGGTTTGACTCCCCCCAAAGATTCAGATCTCTTATTGTCAACTGGGGACTGATATTCATCCAGAAAACTGAAACCCAATCAATACCACTAGATACCACAGATAATGAGGGTTCAGATGATACACCAAAAGAACAGTTCATCTTTTGTTATGGTCCCCAACACGACTTCTGACACTTAACAGCCGTGTCCTCTTTTCATCATCAAAGTCATTACACAAGGATGTAAATTCATCAAACTTATTCTGGAAGACTTCCTCTATATGCATCACCCATGCTTTAATTATATGTCAGTCAGCATCTGCACAGCCTGTTGTGTAAAATGAACAGTAGGAGAGACAGACAACACACTGGTGGAGGAGAGCAGCTGATTTAAAAAAAAATCCATGGTTCTCTCCCACTCTGGGATATGTTTGCTTTGGAGAGCAGCTCATCAGGAAACAAATGGTGTCCTCAGACATCTGCTCCTTCATAAGGGCTTTGAGGCACCGTGAACATGGTCTTTACATTGGAGTACAGCTATTAAAATTAATTTAAAACCAACCAAAATTAATTTAAAACCAAATAAAATTAATTTAAAACCAATATTAAAACCATTTAAAAGGGTTCTTAAGGTCTTTTTAAGAAGACTACAGTACACCTAATGACTGAGTAATCTCAATTACCTGATCTGAATTATCTGACAAGAATAAAAACAGTTTTGATAATTTACAGAGAGTTGGCATTTTACTGACAAGTGTAAAGAGACACAGAGTATTGATGTGAACAGAAATGTAATATGAAATTTGACTGATCTTTCCAATATTGCGCCATGTCTGTTCAGAATGAAGACTTGTAGGGGAAAAGGTCCCTCCAGCAAAGCGTCCCGATTTTTACAATGGATGAAACTTCACAAAAGTGAACAAAATATTGCATTTCTAAAGTTCTGTTTTAGAAAGGAGCGCAGCCACGCAGGCGGAGCCAGCAGGGTCACGCTGGAGCGGACCCGCAGCACGACTGGGAGCTACAGACGAGTTGCTCCATGAGTGCCTTTAAGTCCCAACATCAATGTGGACGCCGCTATCTACCATTACAATGGACAAGCTTTTAAAGAAACACACACCTGTTTTGTGTGTGTCCTGCTCTGTTAAGTTTTGCTTTTTTTAACAGCACTGATGCCACTTTTCCAGCAGTGCCGGCGAAGCAGTCTGCATGCGACAAAAACCTCCATGGATCTGTGAGTTAAATCTATTCTACACTTCCACGGTCATGGGGCTCAGGTCGGAATCTGCTTATTTATTTTGTGGTTGTAGTTCAGCGCCGAGGTTGTGTGTGTCCTATTATCATATGAAAATGAAAAGAAAAATCACACTATTTTTCTTTTACTAATATATTAAGTGCTATTAAATAGTTGTTTGAATCATTATTGACCAGTGATCAGTCCCCAGTAACTTATCATCTGTTAACGATGCTAGCTGTGTTTTTCTGCAATCCATCACACAGAAGTGGGATTTCATTCAGTTCCTGTTTTAGGCCTCATTTTATGGTTTTGTTCATCATCATCCGTTCGTCCGTCACCATTTCATGATGATAGGAACAGGACATGCCTCTGCTCATACTCTCTGGAAGGAGATGCTCAGCCCAGCAGCTCTTCACACTGCTCCATCCATGGCTGGAAAAAAAACAGTTTCCCAGTGATACCAGTGTGTCTAGTGTCATTGTATGAGTCTCAGTCCTAGGAGGAGATCCGTTGGTCAAGTGGTGTTTGGACAATAACCTAGTTTAGAATCAAAGTGTCTCGAGGACATTGTAAACCACCACATGGACAAAACAAGGAAGAGGGGATCCTTCACAGCAGCTGAACTGAAAGCATCCTCTATTTATGACACATGTGGTTTACCAACTCTAAGACGTGCCTGACCTGGCTGGTGACAACAGCCAAAGAGATCATTGGAAGTCTGCTGTCAGATGTGGCCCGGAGGTCTTCATTCGACCACCACCAGCAGAGGCCTCGGAGCGACGCTGTGAATCCCTGCTTGTCCTCCTGCCATCAGAACAGAGACACAGAGTCGTGAAGGCTGGGAGAAGCAACCCTGAACAGCCTCTCCCAAAGCGGTGACCTCAAAGTCTTCATCTTCAACAACCCCGAATCTCTTTCACTGAACAACCTCACTCTCACTGCTGCGACTGCTGCCAGAGGCTCTTCTGATCCTTTGTATGGCGAATCCATCAATTCATTGGTAATAAGCCAATAATACGGTCACAATTTGATTTATACCTGATAGTAAAAGTGAGTTGTAGATGAGATCTGTGCCAGATTTGATTTGATTGATATTTCTGCCTGGAATTAAACCATTTGGTTACATTGGTGCCATATTTTCACACTAATAATTTAAATTAACCAATAAATATAAGCCTTATTTTTCCATTACATCCACGTTCTAATACAGAAATCAGACTTATCACAAATTTTTATTATATGTGATACACCATTGGAAGTATCGGTTATGGAATGTTTTTATATTCCCAACATTGTCTGGATCGTGAAAAGATCTCCATCAATCCTGAGACTGAAATCTGAATCTGCCAAAGTTAATTTCATCTGGTGTCAGAAGTGGAATCTTTTCTATCAGTCTTAATAAGTATCTCACCCACTGTCACTGCTTCACACTCCCTATAACAAGCAATTAAGTGAAACCGGCTGGATAGTGTAATAATATGTCACAATGTAATAAAATGTTCGTCGGGATGGCCAGAAAATGCAATTACATCAACACTTTATGACATTATCTGTCACGGCTGGTATTTTTTTTCATAATGGTGCCATATTCTAAACGCATAATGTGATTCAAATCCACTTAGATTCACATCTGATGTAGAAATAAGAGAACAGCTTCTAAGCGTTTGTTTATGTTTATCAGTGCAAACCCACAATGCATCAGTGCACAGTCCTGTGACAGTTACTGATTCAGTTTTTCTGCATGTGGCCTGAAGCTAAATATACAAAGACAAACAGAGTTGGGCTTTAGAGCTATATAACACAATGTGTGCTACCTTAAGTTTAATTTATGTTAATATTCATCATTACCAGTATATAGTATCGTATAGTATAGTATAGTATAAGGCTAAAATCAAGTTAGCTAAAATTGGTTTGGTTTAACTTTCACAGAAGTTGAAAGGCCTTAATTTCCAAATTTCATGCAACGTTCAGGAAACTAAGTCCATTTATATTTCTGTTCTAATCAATTTTGATGGCCTTTCTTAAAGCCTTAACCACAACTTTGCAAAAAAGGTATTTTGGATTCACACTGCAATTAGTTTTGACAAGATGAGCTTATCCTCCACAGAATCCATACTCACAAGTACAGAAAAATAAAAAAAAGAAATTGTTATAGATGATGATGATGATGATGATGGTAGGGATGACTTTGGTACTGGTATAGAGCCAATGTGAGTGTGTCTGATTAGTGGTAGAATGTGAGACAACCATGTTGGATGGAGGCTATCTAATATCTTCACTCATTATATTACATCATACAATCGCTTGAAGTTCGAGCGTAAGGATTTCAGCCCCGCTGATTCGTTTCTTCACGAGTGTCTTTGTTGTTCCCAAGGTAACTTTTCTAACACGTGGTGTCAAATCTTCATTTTCACGCCTTTGACTCAACGCCTGTCCACCTCAATTGATTTTCCTCCACCTCAAACATCTCGTCTTGTCTTGTGTGGGCATGTTCAAACTGAAGGACTGCTGGAAAAATATTGACCTTTTAGCGCCCTCGCATTTTTGTGTAAATTCGGCAGGGAAACCACGGCTGCCTGCTGGAGATAGAGTCTGTCTGGTTAACACATCAAAATGAACTTCGATTTAACAATTTGCCAAGGTCTTATCTTGAGGAAGATTAAGCATGAAATGCCCCTCTCAAACAGAATGAAGTACATTAGAGTGTAAGGTTTTAAAAACTCCATTTTCATAGTCTGGCGTTGATTAACAAGGATCTCAAGAGATGAAAAAATTATCTGTATTATTGAAGGATATGAAACAAAAGACTAAAAGCAAACCCTGATTCCCTAAAGCCACATCACCTTGAGCAGTTACACATCTTTGACAGTTTAATGTAGCAGATTCAGTCTCAGGGTCAGGCTAAGAAACCATAGTAGGAAAACATTTTGAATCTTTATAAACTCAAGGCTGAAGCTCGTTGTGTTGATCGTTGGCTTTGAGTCTTGACTAATAGCTTCTCAGGCCACACATGCTTTCTGCCAGAGAAAATGTGTATATAATTTATTAGTCAGTGACAAGCTAGATACTTTATCGACAAAAGAAAATTGAACAATTGTTGAACACATTATTATTAGTTTTCATGGCTTGTGAACATGTGTTTGTACAACCAGTTCTTTTGCCTCTCTCATTCTTGCCCAAAGAGAAAGGCTTAGAAAGGCTTTTTTTTCTGCCCTAGAACTCGCAGTGATAAGTTATTTTAACAAGACATGAAGCAGCTCAGTCACATAAATGTTGACTAGCATTCAATTGCAGCAGGAAATGGATTTTTTCTGGGTCTGCCTCCTGAAATGTGTTTGTTCACTGTGGTTTTAAAAAATCAGAATGCCGCACATGATGATTTATCATGTTGTATTTTTGTTGTATAAAATAGTAGTATGGTAGTTCTGAATGTCCAGGAATGCATATAACAAAATAACGTGTGAAGCTATTTGGGTATATGTTAGCTTAACAAACATAATATAACATCTTCCTTTACAAATTAATTAGAAAGAAAAAAAGTTGCTATTTTCAAGGATCTGATGATTAATCAATGTCCTATTTGGAAAATTTAAACATTAAAAGCTCCCAATAGTCAGAGGCACAGTTGCCAAATTCAATCAGATGAGAATGAAACATTATCCAAAGGTTGTATGGGAGAGCTGAAGGTAATGCTAGTTATTGATTCCTGCCTACATGGACGTGTGACACCTGAAACATGGCAAGTAGCGTCCCAGCAGGGCAGCTCGGCTGACCGCTGTGTGAAACATGATGTAAATGGCCATCAGAAAACAAAAGAGGGGTTAGGTGCCATTTCCTTCCAGCTCCCAGTTCCCAACACCAATGGATCCAGAAACTGACTGAATGAAACCAAAGCAGGGCAGCCAAACATAGCAGGTACGTAGAGTAGACTTATCGTAGAGTAGAAGAAGAAGGCTTCCAGAAGAACAAAAAAACAAGCAACAGGGTCCTTACTGGACAGCAGCAGTAATCAAGCTACAGACCTGCAGGGTGAACCGACATTCCGTAGCAACCACTGGATCTAAAATTTGTCTTTTAGTTTTTGTGATGAATGTGCTTTCACACACGTCAACAGTCCACCTCGGTTGCCTAGTTCCTCTGAGCTGATATGCAGCTTCACTCTTTGGGGCGTTGGTTTACAGTTTTTATGGCTTACAAGCAATATCTCATACACATTGTGTGTTGTTGGTGCGCGCGCACACACACAGAGTATTGTTGACGTACATCCACAACTTCAACCAATTAGACAGGGGTTATGAGCTCCAATAGATGACCCTCTGTCAGATGTCAAAATGACATTATTGCTTTCAAATTTCGAAGGCATATATGAAAGGAGCAGTCAGAGAAAGGTTGTGTGGACCTTGTGTGCTGGCATTCTTTGTGAGAAGAGATGAGGACGAGTCCACACATGTGGAATGTTTTAATATAGAGACATGGTAAAAAAAAAATCCTTATTCCATGACTGCAGAATCCTTTTCCCAGCCACTTTTCAGTTGCATCATCTTTGACATAAAGGGCATATAATTGCACTCATACAAAATGGGCGCCAGAGCTTGCCTGTTCATTTTCTCTGACAATCATCTTCAGCTCAAGGTCACTGGAGATGACAGCTTGAATAAAGTCACGTCGGATCCAAAGCACTGACACAGATGACCCTGACGTATGAGTTATTCTGAACCATTGAGTTACAAAGTATTAAAATACATAGATAAGGATGGGAGGCACTGAAGTAAAATATTTGGGGGGAAGAAAAATGTGTTCTGTGCAAATATACTCAGACATCTGAAACTGTTGGAGACAATGTTGATTCTTATTGTGTCACAGAATTCCTAGAATCAATGTGTTTTGTGGGGCATGTTGTGAATATTATTTAAATGTTCTTTTTCACTCCCAGTGTCTGGTCTCCTGTAACGTACCTCTCCTGTAGATTTGATTTATCGATAGATTTCTCCCTTTTTGAGCCTTCTCTTCTGTGTGAGATGAGCCCAGCATCCTCTGTCATTTCTTGTATTGTTCCCCTCCGTCAAACTGCAAAATAACACTCAGAAGTTTACAAAAAAACCTGCCACCAGCATGAAGCAGTTATAAATAGTTTCACAGTCTGGGCTGTGATGCTCTTGCTTTTTCCTTTGTGCTGGTTTCAATCATCTGCGGCCCAATTCTGGCCGGCAACTTGTGACTTTGGGGACACGTTGTAAAAGAGAATTACGAAAGATGGTTAATCTGCAGCGACCCAGCCGTGTAGTTCAGCTGCCTGTTCCTGCTTCCTTCACAGAACCATGTTCATAAGAAACTACTCGCTTTAGTCTTTGAAGTCTGGCCTGTGTGATTTCCTGACGGTATAATTTTGACATATGGAGGCCATTTTGGCCCAAAATACACAAACCCTAATGATATTGGTAAGGTCCATGTTGCAATTGTTACAGCTCTCATGTTTGAGAAAGATATCAAAAACTGAGAATGATTGTAATGTACAAGAACAAAAATACAGCATTTACAGCCATTGGCTGAGAGATCCCGTTAGCTCTGAACCACCTTCTAGTTCTAAAAGCTTTCATGGAAAATATAACACATGATTGAAGGTGTTAACCAACCCGGATATATCTTTTCATATACTCATTACACTACACACTACATTTGTTTAGGTCTGCAGTACAACACACAGAATGAGGTCATGTTTACTAAATGAAAATGATGGGAGAGAAAAAAGGCATTTGTACTATCTATGTATTAAGTTAATGATGATATAATAACTTCTAAAACCTTAAATCTACTTTATTACATTAAGAAGACCATTAAGAAGGTAATGAAAGAGGGTTATTGGAGAGCTCTGTGAGTATATTTGCAAGTCATTTATAAATATTCAATAAATCATTCAATGATCCCAAAGAATTTGTCAGTAAATTATTCATAAATAATGTGTTGATGTGTTGGGGCTCATTTATATCACATCAAGCCTTTCTGAAGTGAGTGGAGTGGATGCGAGCATGAAGAGGTGGCACCATCTGCTAATTTTGTTCTTTGCTCTGTTTTTTTTTCTTACCTTCCTCTTCACTAAACAGGCAGATTGGTATGTTGCCAATTACAGAGCATCATTTGTTTCATCAAACAATTTAAAAAAGTAAAAGTGAATCCATAGAGTTCTGAAATAAACCGATAACCCTGTTTATAGCCTGTTGATGGTCGCATTCCGAACATTTCAGTGATCAGATCATCAAAGGAAACTGCCCTGGGCACTTGCTATGACAATGTTTCTTGTGCAGTAAAGAAAAAGACCGTTTCAGGTGGGAGCAGAGAGAACACGAAGGGCAGGACCCTTTGCACACTTTACAGTTGAACCAAGCGAGAAGCGTTGTGCAGCACGCAAGTTAGAGGTGATCCAGAGAAAGAGAGATCATCACAGGTCTGAACTACCAGCAGACCAGCTTGCAGTCAATGAATGGAATGTATGGCGAGGAAAAAAAAAGAACTAGACATGAGGCAGATTCATAAAGGATGTTGCATAACTCAAGATCTGTGGGTGTGTCTTTAATGGTGTTTACAACAATATGGGAATGCTGTGCTTGTTATATAGTGATAGTTAAGAATGTAGGGCTAATAGTTACTAAAGCAACCATTACTTTAATCTGTTAAAATACCAAAGATTTGAAGAGGGCATGTCAGCTTCCAATATACACAGGCTCAGAACATGGAAGTACAGAAATACTTCAGATTACATCATGAGGACACAAGATTCCTCCTAGATGGATTATTTGCCCATCTAAGAACCTGGGACTGGTCCAAGCTGGTGTCAACCACGGACCATAGAGACAGAGGACAGACAGTCAGGCTCCACATAGACTGGCCGTTCCCAGCTCACTCGTCTGTCAAGAAAGTGGATGATTGGTCATTTTTATTTTGATTTATTTTTTTCTCAGCTTACACTTATTTATGCCTTTGCCTTTTTTAACTTTGGACCACACACAGTTACTGTATGTTCACACTAACGTAACCCCAGCAACGCCCTTCTACAGCGCTGGACTACAGCAGGGCTGTGATCATCTGAACACCGCTAAACTGATGCAAATGGGGTCTCTATAGGCACGTGCACACCAACTCGTGATGGTATTCCTTGACTTATTCAACAAGGGAGGCTCCAGACTCCAACAACAACCAAGAAGAATACAGGGACGCAGCACATGTCCAAATCTCCAGTCCTTCTGTTGGCCCTCCTCCCCCCAGTGAGGAGTTGAACAGTCTGATGGCTCGGGGGATGAATGAGTTCCCCAGTCTGTTTGTCTTAAACTTGGGGAGGTGCAGCCTCTGGCTGATCAGGCCAGAGGCTTGAAGGATCCACAGCAAGGTGATTACTTACTATTGATTTACTGACTTGTTCAGATCATTGCATGAGACGCATCGATAACTTGCCAAAAAGCCAACATGGTACCAATTAATCAACAATTAATGCATATTAATATTCCTATCAGACAATTACAGAAGATCATTAACTACAGCCTTATAGATGAGGACCATTATAAAGTGTTACCACATTATGTTTATAGCTGTAAGGCAATAACAGCATCCATTAACCTGAGCATCTGCGGCCCAGATGGCAGAGCAGTTGTTCAGCGGGGTTGGCACATTATCCAAACGTTCCCATGCAAGATAGCGGTGGGTGTAAAGGTGGTGTACGTGGCTGCAGCTCCTGGTAGCAGACACAGCCAAAGTAGAAAAATGCAATTTTGAATGGCTGGAGTCCGGCCTAATGTATCAAGTGGTCAAAATGACCAGAAAAGTGCTATACAGTGATTTTTTGCCACTCATCTTCCTTTTGTCCCTTTCAATTTGATACTTTCGATACTAAGGCTTTTCAGAAGGACTTTTCAGAGGGACTTTTCAGAAGGACGCGAGGCAAAGGGACAACTGTTTGAGTCCACCAGGTACTGATTACTGAGGTGCTGATTTACTTTTAAGATGAACAACCCAACAAAGAGGAAAAAAAATGGGAGCAAAAGAATTTAAAAAAAAAAAAACTTGTTTCTAAACATCTAAACATCTCCCGAAAATAATTCCCAGGCAATTATTGTACCAACATTAACCCCAAAGCTAACGAACCAAATTCTACTCTCTGTAAACTGCATCATACTTCAGAATCACTGAAAAGTTTAAAGTAGATCAAGAATTGATGAGGTGGAATGTTAAAACATTTTTATGTTACATTACAGTGGAAACTTGTTTTTGGAAAAAGTGTTTGGAGTGTGTGTGTGTGTGTGTGTGTGTGTGTGTGTGTGTGTGTGTGTGTGTGTGTGTGTGTGTAATTACAGCTTGTACCCAATTAAGGACAGAAAAATCTCTTCTTGCATTAAAAAGGGCTTGGAATGCCACTGATGCATTCATGAGACCAAAGGGAAAAACACATATTCAAAATGCTCCGATCTCTCTCAGGGATTTATCCTTCCCAGAAGAGGAGGAAAAAGGGTGGATTTCCCTGATGGCCCTCGTGTTCTCCCTCTCTATATGGGATAGGTGGCATAGTTCAGCTGGAGGCAAAGGAGCTCCTGGGAACAATCAAGTGAGCAACCATAGGGGTGGTGGGGAGGGAATGAGAGAAGCAAATATTTATTAAATACTTTTGTAGGCCATCTTCATTTATATCTACAGACAACCAAAATTGTCTCGGACAGAAGTGTGAAATTGGGTTATCTCTCTCAGATTCAGAAGACATGGTTAACCTCCTCTGGAAAACATCTCTGGAATTTCTACTGACCTTGGAGATAACTCCTGACTTGGTGGTGAGAGGAGAGGAGGACTGGTGTTGTGAGGCTGCGGGCTGATTGGCTAATGGATGACTAGTGTGCAGCAGAAGGACCCGCAGGTGAGTGGAAGCTCTCAGCTGAAACCGATGACACTGCCCACATAGCACTCAGCTCCTCACACAGAGAGGCAGAGGTGAGAGGCAAGAAGGACAGAACCGAAGAAGGGCAGAATAAATTCCTGTGTGACAGCATGCTGGAACCAACCGCAGCAGGATTAGACCCGCCGCAGGACGGGGGGGACTAATCTCTCACACCTGAGCACAACTGCAGTCATTAACGTGAAGGTCCACCCTGCAGTCAAAACCCACAAAACATGCAGAGTATTTCAGTTCAGTTCAGTTTAAGTGAGCCTCAGTTCTACACAGTAACTCTATATAGTCAACAGTCAATCAAAAACAAGTCAACTGCATCACTTTTGAAAGCAGATTTATCACCTATCACCATCATCTATATAACATCCAAGTAGTGCTCTTTTACAAAAACGATGGGCTCCCACACGCGCTTTTCTTACTTTCAGCTAATATCAGTGACTTTGTTTTTTTTAAATTGGTAAAAATGTTGAATTTATCCATGTTTAACTGGTGTATGGTTTACAGAGAACCTCCAGTTTCCAACTTAAATACAGGGAATCAGCATTTCTGCCTGAATATTAATTATTAAATTATAGTCTTCCAGCACTTTATGGTCCACATTATCTTTTTTATTGTATATGCGGCTTTATTCTCCTGTCTGGGGAGACCCTGGTCTCTGGCAGCCAAGCACTGATGGTGTATGCTGAGAAAACTTAAACCACAGGGGTTTGGAAGATATTGAATGACTTTCATAAAGTGTTGTCCCACAGCAGTAGAGCAGATTGCAGTTTTGAACCTATTTCTTTTGTCTTTAAGCACTATGAAGCAAGTGTTTCTCCCACCAGGTTCCAGTTATGTATAACAGATTGGAATATAGTTGTTAAAGTGAGCTGGGTTTTTTATTGTTATTTTGTTTTGCTTTGTGTTTTAGTTTTTTGGATTTTTTTCAACAGTGAAAAGAATTAGCTACATTGTGGCTTTTACAGTCTCTCGCAAGCAGTAAACTCTACAGTGAGAGCATTTTCTGACAGAACTGGGACAAATCTAGAGGACTGCTTATTCAGGTCCTCGAAAAGGAAACCAGAGAAGCTCTTTTCAGGGAGCTTATGCTTTCTCAAAACCAACAAAAGGCCATTAAATTCATACCATAAACAATGCTAATTACCATATTTTCCAGACTATAGAGTGCAACTGAACTGATTGTTTCCAAACAGGGCCTGTAACACGGCAGTAAAACAGCTGATGAAACAGAAAAGTCATCAATACTTTATTCATCTCCCCCGTGTGCACTGGAATCACTGTCCACATGGTGCATCATATGCATTTTTTGTGTGCTTTCCATGTTGAGGGTGTGTGCATGACACTCAAAATGAGTGTTAAAAGTAGCGTCTTCTTTTTTGCATCACCTCTTCCGTTTGTCTCACTTTTGCATTTCCAGCTAGAGCGCCCCCTTTAGTCCAAAAAAATCCATAGATTAGGCACATCAGTTGCATGGTTCAAAGTGTGGGAAATAAAGTAGTGGCTTATTTATATATAACAGCGATCATAGTTGTTTAAAAGGGCAGGTAAGACAGTAAAAATAGAAATTCTAATGAGCATAGGTAGTGACCTACTTCAGCTTCATCTCAAATTATTCTGTACAAAAAACAATACAAAATAAAATGCATCTCATCTATCAATTTGTGTTAGATTGCAAATTATTTTGATTATTCCAATTGCTACTTCATAAGTGGACTCATAAACCATGAGTTATTTCTACAGCCTCTTTAGAAATTGAGAGGCAGATCAGTGACAAGAACATAAAAATTGAGCCCAAAGACGTCAACAGCTCATGATGGAAACATTAAAAAATGCCAGAAATGTCATAGATGTGACTACTGCATTTTTACCATCGATCTACTTCTGCTAATAGTCATAAAATAATATAAAATCTTATTATAAAGGTAAGTTGAAAAGTGATTTTGAGAAGAACATTTCATGACAAAGAACAGGATGCTCTTGCCTTAACATTCACAGAATTTAATTGATTGTGTTTTGCTGTTTTGAAGGCATCAAACAAAAACGGAAGGGAAACCTTCCCTCCCAAGTGTCATGGCTTCTATTTTTATGCTTTCCCACTGAGCTGAACCCCCGGATCCAGCAGTAAGTGCTTTTTCTTCTCCCATTCTCCAAGGCGCAACACCACCCCTGTTCTTTATGTAAAAGGAATAAATTCAACTACACATGAAAGCTCCTTCTAAACTGAGCTTGGTAATGCAGTTGTTGGGGGGGTAAAGATATTGCTTTTTTCAGGAGACTAGAATTCCTGGGTGTATTACTTAACTTGTTAAGGAAAGGTCATATCTCCCTGAAGCGCAGGTTCAAGGAAAGCTGAGAATAAAGGTTTTCAGTTGCCATCAATACAAAAAATGCATACTGGTGTAAATGCAAATTATGTTAAGCTATCTGTCTGTCTGTCCATCCATCCATCCATCTTAACACTGACATGGATCACCTGGCACTTCTTCCTGTTATTAATGTAAAATAACCTGATGGATCAACTCCAGTTTGTCAGAATACAGACTCATCCATGTTAACATGGAGGAGATCATCTGTAATTTTGGAATTGATATTTGCATTCAAGGGGTTCTTGCATTGTATTGTATGTGTCTATGTGTGACGAGAGGCCGTCCACTCACAGCCGTCACTGATAGTGTCGTTCAGAGTCATTGCACTCCTCGTGCTATGTCAGGGATATGTCTTGACTGAACAGTGAGTGGTTTGAATTCCTGGATTTGCTTCCCCACTTTAAGTGGTCCATCGGTGAATCTTACTTGGGAATGGCTGATGAAGCACTGATTTAGTCCACATTTAACATTTGTCACACATAAGTGCTTTTTTTTCATTAATATTTTCCTTTAACATATTTTATTTTCAAGTCAGTAGCAGTAGTCCCAAAAAAGTAAAGCTGTATTTACAACAAGCATTGCGCATGCAAAGTACTGCAGCAGTACACAGCACTGATAAACGGCTGATTGATAACCTGCACAAGAATAAATAAAAGCATCAGTCAAACTAATGTGACATTACTGTCATGGCAATAAGCAAGAGCACAGAGGCAGAAAACTGCATCTGGGAGAGCAGAAGTTATGGTACAGGCGTTTGTTGGCCTGATTAGTTTGGATTATTTAACTACAAATAATGAGCCCTGGGCAGGTTGGTGAGGGGAGGACCAGAGAACCATTCAGCACCTTAGGGTCACATCAGGTTGCAAAACTGCAATATTTCCTGATCAATTTATCAATAATGCTCCATAAATAACGTAGCACGAAGGACCGGGCTGTATCAAGCAGAGCCTCAATTCAATTCATCTTGGAGCCATTTAGTTATTATGCAGGGATGATCAATTCAAAATATTTAGCTAAGGACTCTTCACTACTCCTCATTATCACAACCATTTAGTTCTAAAGCTCATTTGTATATTTTAAAACAACACATCTGACTGAAAAGGGAATAAGGCTGCAGTTTTATACCAAGACAGTCCCAAAGACTTCAGAATCATCTGTCCCTCTTCCAACCGCTTATCTGGTCACGGGGGCAGCAGGCCCAGACACTCCTCTCCCCAGCCACTTCCACCAGCTCCTCCGGGGGATCCCAAGGCATTCCAGGCCAGACGGGAGATGTAATCTCACAAAGAGTAAAAGGAGCTAAAAGTTCAGCAGAAAGTAGCACTATATTATTATTATTCTTTGCAGCGCAAGACTGACATTTCTGTCTTGGAAAGTGGCACATTAAACTTAACAAGAGCAGATATGTGTGCTGCTTTTGCTCTCAGGACAAAAGCCAGAAAATAAGTTATTAAGTTAGTACTTTATCCAAGCCAACATAACTTATTTAACACCTTAAAGCAACTGCAGTGGAGCAACATGGTCTTCAGAAGACAGGAAGAAATAAAAGGCTCAAAAGAGGGGGTAGATATGAAATTAAATACAAAGCAATTAGTGAAACTATATTATATTAAAGGACACAAAACAAAAATTAGAAATGGGAAAAAGCAGCTGTACAATAATACCTGGGTGGGTGGGTAAAGAGAGGGGCAGAAGTTCTTTATCCATCTTAAAGCTTTTATTGTCAGATTTCTGACTCTGATGTACGGGGACACATGAACTTCACACTCAGTAATGGTTTGATCACACCCCATCCTGTAGGGTGATGGGTTCATCCTGACGCTCCCCTTTGGACTTCTTTCATCACTTGACAAAATTTTCGATCTCATCAGAGTGTTTTGCCTTCCCCCCCCCCAGCTTTTCACATCATGTCTCCCAGAATGAAGACAATAAGGTTATTTAGCCACCACTAACCCGAGGCCAGCCCGGAGACCGATGTTGACTTGTACATCAATGACTGTTGGTCTCCCTGACTGGAAAAGTCCACTGGAGCAGCTCTGACTGGAAAATGCTGCCCTGTCACAGAGAAGAGACGCCAGTTCAGTCGGTCATCTGAAATAAGATTACTGCTGCTAGAGACAGCGCCTGCATTTTAAAAGAGACACAAATCTAATGTAAGTCATCATCCTCCTAGATCTACTATGCACCTCTAAATATCGTACTGCAGAGTATGATATTTAGTAATTTTATCACCTTCAGGAATAAATATTTCTGTCTCAAAACTTTCCAAATGAAGGCAGTTGAAACAAAAACTCAAAAACTGGGTGACCTGCTGCTGAGGTTGGGTAATGATCCCTGAATTTTATACACATTCATCTGTCCATGAAGCTTTTTAGGGGGTCTTGTATCATTTTAAACATCAAGTGGTTGGAACGCATTAATGATTAATGTGCTGTTATCATGCCACAGTGGTAAAATGGATCTTTAATGTTTATCTTTAGCAAGACTGTTGTAAATATACAGATAAGTACAGTAAGGAAGTAAGTATTTTTTTTATACATACATTTTTTTATACATACACATAAAAAGTTCAAAAGATATGCGAAATCTAAAAAGATATGCACCTTTAAAACTGAACTGAGAACAGTGAGTTATCACTCCAGAACAGTGAGTTATAACTCCAGGACCATTCAGGCCAACACGTTTCAAAAAGACGTAATTGTATCAGAGAAATCCTTCTCTAGAACGGGAACTGAGGCAGTCACTTTTATGAGTAATATGAGTGTTTGCTGAACTGTAGTGGAACTTGACTGCACTTGTTTCATGTAAAGTTTTAACAATCGTCTTAGTGACTCAACAGAAATGATTCTCAATCATCATGACTTACTTGAGATATCTAAAGAATTTGTTGTGCACCGTTTCACACAAGAAGTGAAATTCAGTGGAAAAAAGCTTTTTGCCAAAGGCATATTTATGAACATGAATGGAGGTGTTTTTAAACCAATGAATGTAAGTGTGTGTGTGGAGGGGGGTATAATTATATAATTATCAACAGCATACATTTTGTGGAAAGAGCAAAAGGGGCACAAGTTCATGTAAATGAACCCGAGTTTTAATTTAATGCAAACAGAACCGTGATTTTGACAATGGTCCATCTGCTTAGAAGTCATTCTGCAAATTTCTTAAGAAAGCAAGAAAAACAGATGTATGTATATTTGCACATTAAGGCGATTAGCCTGTGACAGGCTCCATGACCAAAACACATAAAAATTCATTTGAATACCTTACAGCTATGTAAATGTATGCATAAGCCATTATACCATGACACTCTGATCCTAGCTATAGGACATTCATTAATGAAAATGGG
Source organism: Lagocephalus sceleratus (assembly GCA_911728415.1). Lineage (NCBI taxonomy): Eukaryota > Metazoa > Chordata > Actinopteri > Tetraodontiformes > Tetraodontidae > Lagocephalus > Lagocephalus sceleratus. The sequence continues at coordinate 12,109,489 of CAJVRN010000036.1, read as the reverse complement.
AATTCCAGGACTGGGAAAGGCGCTGATATGAGTCCTGCTGTCACCACTCCTGGAACATCCACACTCAGCAGCTGTGTGATTCATAGTGTTGTTATTGCTAATAGAGATATAACACACATCCATATACAACTGTTGCTTTACACATCTGTTTGCATGTATGAATGTATTGTTGCTTGTATGAGGGACTGGACCTAATTGTACACTTTCATTTGATTTTTAGTGTGCAGAGTCTGAACTGCAGTTCTGTTCACTTTTTTCCTCATGTGTGGATAAGGCCATGGATCAAAACACAAGAAAAAAAGTAATAAAATATTAATAAAATAAATCCCTTAATGCCACCGATTTGTACAACATGGCCACAAGCTACAAAAACAGAGCATGAAAACTCGAAAGAATATCCATCACACACTGGCAAACCTGTAATGAAATGCATAATATTCACATATAAAATAGCATTCTGCATTTTTGTGTATTGTGTTAATCTTTCAAAAAGCACCAGGAGGAATGAGAAAGGCAGTTGAAGAAAAGTGCAAATTTGTTGTTTATGAAATAACTTTTGAAAAACAAATCCAGCAGATATATATGTGAATGTGTCTTACTGTTAAGTCATAGCAACAATTTGCCCAACATTTTGCACTGCTGTTTTATTGTGCGTTTCTTAGGTGTTAGCAGTTTGCACAGTTGAGACCAGCAGATCCCTAATGGCACATTTGTTGCCTGTAATAATACACGAAAAACACAGCTTTCAGATCTTAATAGGGTTGAATGGGAGGGAGTTTATTTGACTAAAGTGAGACTTTAAAAGCTGTAAACACAACTCACCTCTGTTGGCTGCAAATAAATTTAATCTAGTTTCGAGTTGACTGCACGGGGCTGTTGAAATGAAATCAGTATCATCCTGATTTAATCAGACCTCATCTCGCTGGTGTGAATTAGACAGCCGAGGCCTTGTGTGTTACATGAATACACTCGGCGCCACAACCAGGTCCTAAAGAGCCTTGCGTTCACATTGCAGGAAAAACAATCATTTATCAATTCCCTACCACTGCCAATATCTAACCTCCCATGGTCAACTGTCTTTGTCAAAGAAGGGGCTAAGGTTACCAGGAGCAGCTCCACACCATCAGAGAGAGGCCAGCTGTGCTTAGCATGAGACTGGAAACTGCTGCAGTTATTGGCCAGCACCTGGTGTTTCCTCCTGAGATCACCACCGCTACCCTGAGACTTTATGTGGTGCTCTGGTCCCCTTCTCTAAGGAAGATCTACATCATCAAGCTCACTATAGCCTAGGAGGATTCTGTGGATGAAGTATATGAGATGAGTTAGCTGCCAAAGCACAAAATCGTGGCTGTGGCAGCATCTACCACCGGACTGCCGAGAGACCCAGAAATCAGGGCTCAGAGCTGCAGGCATCAAAGCTGGATCAGAGGTGGTGGAGCGGAGCAGCTAGAGGCTCTGGTTGAAGAGCCATGAGGTATAAGGTCAGTCTAGGCTTGACTCAGGGAATGGTACTGGCCATGCCCTTTGCCATGAAAGGTCCGTCACTTGACATCAAGGCAACTCTCATGACTAACTGGGCATGAGACACAAACTTAGGTCTGATCAGCCTACAGCTGGCCACCTCTGGTGAGGGTGCATAGTGTCAAAACCAAAACACCCCATGAGCCAGAGGAGCACTACTCATGATGTGTCCTAAAGTTTACAACTTATGCTAGGTCTATCATTCGCTATTTATCTTTTGCACGTGATTGCACAAAGGATTGTAACACTGTCCTGTGTTTTGGAATATGACTGAAATAATGCTGAAGCATACCACCCTCTGCTGAGGAGAAAGGTATGATTGTATCCCTCAAACAAGTAAGAATGCTATAAAGGGACAAATGTATTTCTAAACACCATGCTGATATACCCAGAAGCACATGTCCACTCAGGAAAAAGAAAAGAAATACAAAATCCTTGGACTTTAAGCACCAAATCACATATAACAGAAAACCTCAGAGGGTCAAAATAATCTGCATGAGCAACATGGTAGATCTGGAACCAGTCCAGTAGCTGTCATGGTAACTGACCCCTGGCTACTTGAGTGAGTTGCTGGTTCCTTATGAGCCAGTCGTGTCATCAGATGGGGTCATTTTGCTTGTTTTAAAGTTCAGGCTTTTTCAGTCAGGCTACCTGACTTTGCAATGGCCTTCCCCAGGAGGTACAGCCTGCAATCTTCTCTTCGAAAATTCAACTTCAACTTTAAATTGTATAATACAAGAATAGCAATAATGATCATTTTATTATTTATTATAATACGCATTTCAGTGTACAGTTTAATTACATCATACTAGCATTATAAGGTCACCTGCCTTGGGTTTTATCCATTATCACAGTTGAAAGCAACAGTTTGCTTCCTCCCCAAGCAGTTCCAACACATGTCCACATGTATTCAGATACCTCCCATTCTCACTTCCAATTCCACCCATACCTCCATCACCCTTGCTGCATCACCTCTCAGCCTCACAGCCTGAGACAGGCAATCAATATCCATGGCTCGGCATCCCGAGTCTTATTGACTTTGTTTTTCAGGAAGAGTTCATAAAGAGTCACTCGGGAGATTTGGCATTGGCTCTTCTATTCCCTGACATTAAAACTCCCTTTGCTACCACCAGAGACAAGACGGTGTGGACGGGTTCCTCGTTTCAACGTGTCCTCTGGAATACCAAGCAACTGCAAATGAAGACAACAACGTCACTTTAGGCCCACAGAAGAGACAAGGTTCAACAAGGTGTGATGAGAATACAAAGAAAGCACCTGGCTTGGTCAAAAGTGGGGAAAATCTCCAGGGATTCTGGGATGTACAGCCACAGGAAGTACACAGCACGCTTAGTGATTTTCATACAAAACCCACAGTAGAAAATGACCATAACATATCCTTAGGGGGCGATGGGGATCAATATTACCACAGAGCAAGAAACACAATCGTACGACAGTGTTATTGAAATCCCTTCTGATAGACAACGCTTAGACATTTAGAGTAACCCTGTGATTAACCCTGTGGTGTCTACAGTTTGGTAGAAGAAACAATTTGCATTGAAACAAAATGCATTTTTTTTGCTGTATTTAGTGTGGTTATGGCTTTTGCATAATGTTTTTTTAGTTTGTCTGTATATCTGCCTGAGGGCAGCAGTTTAAAGTGCGAGTGACCTGGGTGGGATGAGTCCTTTAAAATGTTGTTAGTGCTCCTGAGGTGGTGGGGCAGTACAGATCTTCCAGGCTGGGGAGGAGGCAGCCAGTGATTTTTGGGGCCATGGTGATGACCCTGTGGAGCGCTTTCCTGTCTACCACTGTGCAACTTTGGAAAAAACACACTCATGCAGCGAGTCAGAATGTTCTCAATGAAGCAACAATACAAGGACGCCAATTGTTTTTGGGTGAAGCTGTTATTCCATGTACTCTTAGGAAGTACAGTCTCTGTTGTGCCTTCTTGATGGTGATCATGGTGTTGGTGCACCAAGTTAGATCCTCCTCTATGCGGACACCAAGGAACTGGAAGTCTGTTACCATCTCTTCCTGTTTCCCCCCAATGAATGAACAGGGGCTGAGTGTCTGTTTTATCTTCCCTCTGAAGTCTATGACCAGCTTCTTTGTCTTGGTAGTGTTAAGAACCAGATTGTTGTCTGAGCACCACACACAGCTGCTCCCCCTTGCAATGGTAAGTTGACTAGTCCAGACTTTGATTTTACTTTAAAAGAGATGGCAATCGTGAATTTCACCCTTCAGCGGGAATTTGTTCACAAAACTGTAAAAATATTCAACGCTGTAAAGTAAAGATATTTTCTGGATTGTGTTTAACAACTCTGGAAGGGGAGCAGAGAGTAAGTTATTCTGAGAAAACCCAACCCTCAATGCAGTCGTGTTACCCAGCGTCAGGATTTCTGAGGATATGTTGCACAGGAACATCTCCTGGCTTTGACAGGATGTGCAGAGGAAGCCTGAGCAGTGATGACGTAGACAGATGTGGTCACAGAGAACACAGGCAGGATAATACATAGGCAGCCTACACAGCCCCAAGAGTGAACATGTGGGATAATCCCATTAAGAGGAGGCCACAGCTCTGAGCCATCACAATGACGACGAATAGACCAGGTGACAAAGCTTTGAGGATGAGAAGGGATCAACTTAATTTGCTTTAGCACACGATGCTGCGTCTCTGTGGAAGGCTTTGAAGGATACTTGCTTAAAAGAGAGGAGAACATGCTTCGTTAGCAAGACGTGTGGGCACGGGCGTGCAGGAATGGTGCATGGGTGATGCGAGCGCTGTGTGATGTACTTACCTCCAGTGCTAATGAAGGCCCATGCTGAACAGCTGTGGGCAAGTCTTTGTGATGATGTGTACCTCAGGGGATAAGATGCGAATCCTGCCATTTGCCACCTCTTAATTTGCCCCTGAACGATTACAAGGGAGAGTTTGCCTTTGGAGAAAACATACAGTAGAGACATAAATGACACATTTGTAGATTCTGTGACACTCACAGCAAATAAAAGCCTTGATGTTACATTATCAGGCGAGTCTTGTTTTGATATCAATCCCCTCCTTTTGTCTTAGACTATGAGCGGTTTAAATCAAAAAGATCATCAGCATGAACTCTTGTAAAGGTTTATTTATTGCAGCTGATTAAAGCACACCTAATATTGTCTGAACTACTCTCCAGTGTAACCACAAGATTGTATATAATGTGATGACCTTCATGTCTCCCTTGGTAGTTGGTAGGCTTAGAATATTACTTCTGTGCATGTTGGACAATATGTCGCAAAATACACAGCATATAGCAATATTCTATGCAGACTGTACATGGGAAGAAGTAACTGGGTAATAATATCATGGGCTTTATGAAAAATCATTAGTTATTTGGGTGTGCAGGCCCCAGAGATGCATAGCGGGACAGTAATCCATATTGTAATATCCATCTTTTATTAACGTCTCCAACAGAATCCTGCTAACGTAAAAGCTTGTCACACTGAGTGCAAAACAAGATCAGCTCGATATGAGAAGTTCAGGTGAACTTTTAACAAGTTTTGTCTCCCCTTGTTTCTCAACACGAGAGCTGTCTGTCAGGCCGAAATGGATCCACTTTCATCAATAGCTCAGTCGCGCAGGAAAGAATCAGTAGTTAATCATTTAGGCTCTGGACAAATGGAGTTGGCAGGAACACATTCCAATTCATTGCCCATTTCATTTACATTCTATTAACAGGGAATGAAATAAACTCCAGGCTATCAAGAATAGCCTGTAAATAATACAAATGTTACACAAAGTTGAAGGGATAGTTTTTTCTTTATCCTTCCTATTTATCCAGGACTTATTCCAATGGAATACAGGTATTTCTGGAAACAAATTGTAGGTGTCAAAGAGTTGAGTGCACAAGTTGTTCAGTCTTGTGGTTCACCTCTGAGCTCCCACTGGTCAAAACCAGCACCAGACACAAGGTTCCATTTTGGAGACGATGTCATGCAACCTGAGCAGAGAGGCCACGTCAAACTGCTTTTCAAAATGCGCTGTGACTCGTCCTATATGAACTTTTCCCTCTCAAAGGAGGCAAATAATCTGATGCAGCAGCAGAAACCGCCACAGCTTTCCACAGCTCCAGAGACAAAGTGCATAGTGTGACCTTCCCCTCAGACGAGTGTCCTGGTGAGGAATTATCTAATCATACTGAAAGAATTCAACTGGACAAGGACAGAACTGCCTTTGTTCAGCTGTTGAAAACTTGTCGGTATTGTGTTATTTCAACGTTGGTCTGAAAATCCTCACATCTTTTTGGTTTGTCTTTATCCTCTCATCCAAGCTTTTCAGATACACTGTTTGGAAGTTAGCTGCAAAAAATGCTGATCAGTCCATAAATCCATGTCCTACTGTGTATCCCATAGCAGGGGTCTGAGCCCTGAATTACCCACGTCAGACATTAGGATGAAAAAATATGAAAGAATCATCCTGTAGAGGTCAAGATCAAGTTTCTGATCTGTTTGGTGTGTATTTGATACTTAGTGTGTCCTGTCTCCACCTTATTTGGCCGATCTGTCTCTCATTACTCAGGGCCTTCCCTTACATATAAACGCTGTCCTTCCTCTGTTGCATATGGATTCCTCACCCTGAATTTTAGATTAATTTTGGACTTTGACAATTGCCCTAACATTTCTGACGTTTTTTGGCAGGAACAAGCACATACATTCTCAAGTGTCTAACATAAACTGACCTGCTATATCATATTTTGGGTTGGCCAAACAACACAAAAATAAAAGAATAGATTATAGTAGGTTTGTGATAGCAACTCGTTTATGATATGAGTCTGGTCCTGAGAAGGGGAAGTTTTCCTGCCACTGTAGCTTGTTGGGGTCTGGCCCTGGGTTTCTATAAGGTGTCTAGAGACAATGTTAATTGTAACAGATGCTATATAAATAAAGATGAAGTGAATGGAATTATTGAATATATAGTATCCAAACATTGCTCTTGAGGTGCTGTGTCTGCACTTTATTTCTGATTATAATATATTTTAGTCACAGTGAGCACATTAAAACTTTCTTATCTAAGCTGGAGCAGAAACCTGAAGTACTGTGGTGTCTCATACTGATGCGGTTGTGCTGCGTTGCCCTCTTGGCTGGTGCAGCAGCAGCAGTGCGTGTTTTTGTCCAAATAGACACGTGTGCTGAGCCCCCAACTTACATCTACATTGATTTCCGCTGCTCAATGTCATCTTGTGATGTGGCAGAAATGATCTGGCATGGAATAATGGCACCAGCACCACCCTGTGACCAGTGTGTCAGGTGTAAGATTGACTGTAGATGCTTCAGAGAAACCAGCAAGCCCCAACAAGCAACAGTGGCAGGAATAACTGTCTTTGAACAGAAAGAGCAGGACCGGGCTAGATAGATAGATAGATAGATAGACAGATAGACAGATAGACAGATAGATAGATAGATAGATAGATAGATAGATAGACAGATAGACAGATAGATAGATTGGTATTAATAATTGTGCAGAGAATACTTTAGCAGTTCATCTCTTAATGAGGCTTTTAAAGAGACAAAAGTGATTTCCTTAAATTAATTAATTATTAATGACGTAAGTCTTCAATTGGGTTGGGCTGTCAAATTATCAGACTTTAAAAATAATGAAATCTGCATACTTTCCTTCCTTGTCTCACAATAGGCACAAGACAGTGGAGTAACAATCATTCCACAGACAGACAATAGCACCTTATCATACACCTTCTTAATTCGTTTACTATGGATTACTGTACTGCTAGCTGTCATTACTTTCCTTTCAATGCTCTTCCTTTCAATCAAAATTCCACATTGTTACCAGGGGAAATTCGATTAGCTTGTTTTCATCCGTAGTTGCTATCATCAGGTCATTAGAAATCCCATCCTGCTGCCATGTTGGTTGGTTTTCTCATGTTTCCATCCCCTACTACAACACAGCTTGGAATTAGAGAAATGGCTTTCCAGTTGTGATGACATTTCTAATTCAGGAGTTAGGATGACATCCATTCCAATGGCACAATGACTTTTATTTGAAAACAAATGCAGCTCATGTAGGACAGGAGTTTATGGATTATATTTAGGAAGGAAATTATTCCATTCATGGAGCCCAACGAGCCACCCGCAGCTACCGCCCACTGTCGCACCGCTGCAATAACCAGAGTGTTAAAGGACACGAGCCGTATTAACAACTGTAGTCATGTGAGAGCAGAGTTAATAGGTTCTGTATGAGCTCGTAAACATGTTGTTTTAGGCTAATGGCTTTAAAACTCAAGTAATTTCCCAGTGGTATAAATGATTAAACACCATAAAGCAACTTATTTTAATGGCAAAAAAAACGCAGTTTCAATTGAACATGACGGAGATGACAATATTGTTTGGCACATTTTCACCATCAACCACAGACTTTGACTTTTGTTTCTGCACGTATCACATTGACGGTGCAGCTCCAAGTTAGCATTGCCTTCGTAAAACAGGCCGGTCCTTGGGCCAGTCTGTGTTTGATGGATGTGCAATTCTGAACTGTTCAATACTTTTTGTCACAAAATCAAAGGTCGTTGTGTATTACATATGCTTTATTCCTGTTCCTAACAGTTTACTAGATATTCTATAATTAAATCTTTTTTTTTTTACAATTCTGTAATCATACTCCATCAAGCCTGAAATTCTTTCTGTGTTATCAAGATGGCAGCGTCTATTTACAGCGGTGCATTTCCATTCAGTCATGGACAAAAACAATCAGGGTCCTCTGACAAGAACACAACATTTTACAGCGGTGGATGGCGGAAGGGCTGTATTTATGCAGCACTTCTCTCAACACCTCTGACCACTGAGAGCAGTTTGTATTACAAGACTACATTCACCCACTCTCTCTCTCTCTCTCTCTCTCTCTCTGTCTCTCACACACACACTTACACACACACACAGACACACACACACACACTGTTGCTGTGTAACAGTCATTAAACTGGATGTGATGATTGTTACATGGCAACCATAAACGCATGGTGATGGTCATGTATGGTTGCATCACAGGAAAACAACCATGTCCGTGAGAGCCTCAGCATCTTCAGAACTCAGTATATATATTACATTTCTCATAGTTGGCTTCTTCCTACAGCTCCTCTCTGAGGTCAAACCCTTTTTTTAATCTCTATATGAGGTTAATTGGTTATAACTGCTTTTATGTCTGCTCATCTGGATGATGGTGTTGGATGCGATGATGCATTGGCCCTCTCTCACCTTCAGTTGGTTCACCACTGCACATCTCATCCCTGAAGCGGGGCCACAGCTCTCCTGCTCTGGCTTCCCTCCACTCACGGCCTAAGATTGATTATAAGGTCTTAATTTTTGGTTTTCAAGCTCTTAATTAATAGATTATCTATAGCGTCTTATATACCCTCAAGAGCGCTGAGGTCCACTGATTAATTACTTCTGATGTCTCCTAAAAAAAGACCAAGGGATGGAACCAAGGTTTTTCTTAAAATTAGCAGTCCTGCTTTGTAAGGACATTGATTATTTTCATTTTTGAATTTGCTCTTAGAATGCAATTTATTTTGTATTTTTTAAATATTCTAACTTGTTTTATCAATAAAGTTGACTGGAGTCTACCTAGTGATACTAAACCAATGTTTGCATTGCAGTTTTGTAAAATTACCCTTTTTTACAGCCTGCACCCCAAAGATGTTTTGCTAAATTGTGGATTACTGTTAAATAATGTGCTCCATCAGGTTAATTTTATGTTGTTCTCAGTTTGAACCATTTTGTTTTAAGACAGGGGTCTCCAAACTGTTCCCCGTGTGGCTGCAGGTTCTGGTCCAACCCAGCAGCAGCAGCACCAGACTGGACTCACTTCATCAACTCATCTGAGTCTTCAGCAGCTGACTGGTCAAACTGGGTGAGCTGGACTGGTGGAACAAGAACCTGCAGCCACACAGCCCTTTGGGGGGGAGGTTGGAGACCCCTGGTTTAAGATCACATCTATTGTGGTAGAGTCTTGAAAGTGAAAAGGCTGAAGTGATTGACAATAAAGCCTTAAAGGTAATTATAGAGCTTCCTGAAGAGCTGCAGATAGAGCACCTCAAGGTGAAGCTCGTTCAGGTCTGAAGAGAGAGCTGAGTGAGGTGTTGAGGTGGTGGGTTAGGGTGAGGTGGTGGGGAGTGTATGAAAGTCCTCACAAAGATAGAAGTACAAAGGTGTGTGCGCGCGTGTGTGTGTGTGCGCGCGTGTGTGTGTGTGTGTGTGTGTGTGTGTGTGTGTGTGTGTGTGTGTGTGCTGGAACTTTAATGGCTCAGGATGTCAGTGAACCCATTAATCTAGTCCATACTAGATAGGGGAACTGCTTTATTGTTCTGATTTAAGAGTTCAGACACCAGAAGTTAATTAGCCAAAGGCTTTGACTGATATGCCCGCATGCACACACACACCCACACCCACACACACACACACACACACACACACACACACACAGAGTCGTTGTCAGTGAGATTACAATTACAGTCAAGTAGCTGTTAATTATCCTCAATTCTATTACATTTGTTTATATTTTCACATTATGAATTGATGTTGTGCGCAATTAACGTGAACTTCTAGAGAACCATCTATCCAGAAACATTCATCTTCTGTGCCAAATCTGCTCTAAAATGCTGAGATGGTTGCTGTTGTTAAGGTCAGGTTAAACAACTTTGCCCCTACACTAACTTCTGTGTACATCCTCAGATGCTGTTCATGTCAAAGCAGCCCAACAAATAACTTCATGACTTATCTAGTTTATTTTGGAAATTAATATTCCTTGAGCAAATCAGTATTTACAAATTCTATGGATATATTTTACTATCAATCTATTAAATGTATCAAGGGGGGGATCTCCATAGTTTCTTTAAATAACACTGGACATACTCTTAGATGGATATCTTGGTAGTTTTCCTGTTCTGAAGCATCTGTGCTGACACTAATCTAGGGGCCAGCTCTAACGTCCTCTTACCTAAGCATTTTCTTTACTTTTTTTTATTTTTAGTGCAGACATGCAGAAGCACCAGCTGTTCCTGGTGCAGCCAGTCCACTCCCTAATGGGAAGAAAAAAAATAACATGAAGATGGAGTCTGTATTTTGCAAGCTCAGGAGCAGACAGGGCACCCAGCACAGTGATGGGAGCTAATTGGAAGCGACAGGGAGCTGATGGGATGACATGATCCAGGTCACGTTAACCGTGTGATTCCTCCTCATTCCCCCATTTACTGCTGTGAAACAGACGCTCTGGCGATTTGTGATGCTTCTTATGTTCATTTTCTTTTTTTGGAATAATTATTACACTTTTTTTTTAATACTGGACCACATTTAATTTTCTTCTTTTCTTCAATAAGCAGTCTGTTTTTGCATGTGGTATGACTTTTTTTTCCCTGATCTGTGCCACAACACTGCTGTGTGCGTCTGTCGTCCCACCACTGTGGTGCAGACAAAATCAGCAAACAAAAATGAAATCTGAGTGATGTTTTTGCCCTGCGCCGCTCGGTCAAGCAGTCCACATGAGTCCAAATGCGTCATCCTCTCATCCTGGAAAGACTTCATTTGCTGGCATTTGCACGTCGACACATCTCAGCCCCCCCGAGGATATGAGGGCACTGATGGGCCTTCTCTAAGATGATGGTCCCTGGAGACGTGGACACCGATGAACAAGGACGAGGGGGCGTGGATTCTCCTAAAAGTCCCCGATCAGCTCCTCCATGTCCATCATATTGGAAGGTTATTTTCCCACCCCTGCACCGCGTGTTCCTCGGAGCTGTCATACCAAGTGTGCGTGTATGTGTGTGTGTGTGTGTGTGTGTGTGTGTGTGTGTGTGTGTGTGTGTGTGTGTGTGTGTGTGCAGCAGGGAGGCCCAGTGTGTGTCAGGGAGGTGCAGCAAAACTGATAAGAACGTCCACCGTCCAGCTGGGGTGTAGCAGAGATAGCTGACAGCCGAATGCATCTTTGAATGCTTCTTCCATGTGGATCCGCTCACGTTTGTGCTGCTTTTTTTTTTTTTTTTTTGCTGCGATGGGCTCAAAGCTTTTCAGGGCTGTCAGGGTGTGGGTCACTCCTGATGCTTGCTGCTGCAGGTTGTTAAGATGGTAGAAGTCTTAAAGGAGTCATCACCTGGAAATCGCCCTTTTCTTGGTTAAAACAAGTTTATTGGTGTTGGTCCTCAGTCGACACGCGATGGAAAATCTGCAGCTTGAGAGTGGCTGAGTTTTTTTCATTTCTTCTAACCCCAAAATTTGTTTTTGATTCTGGCCAGGTGATGACTCCTTTAAGATGGGCAGCTCCACAGCCGGAGAGGGAGAAGTGCTCCAAATATCTGTCCACCCTCCCGTGACTTCATTAGCCCTTCCAGTGATGGCCTCCCGGCCGGTTGCTTTCCACAAAGGGGGGGGGTTGATGCACTGCAGAGTCCTCACAGCCTGAGCAGACCCGCCGGGGGACATCGCTCCTGGAGGAGCTGTGAGGAGGGTTTGAATGCTTCAGAGGGGGCAGGTAATGTAAGAGCCTCTGGGGAAAGGTGGGGGCCTGGCACACTTACATACTGTGGTCAGAGATTAGGTTTATGGTCTACCACATATCTCAGGGGTCATTTCCTCCATGCTGTTGCTCTCTTATTCAGGGCTCCAGATTGCTTCGTGCTCTTCTCAGTGCTGGGTTGGCTCCAGATCAGCGCCAAGAACCAGAACACATGCAGTGAATCAGCGGGCGCTTAATATGGAAAAGTGGCACATTTGCATGATGTCATGAACCTTAAGAATTACGTTAATTCAAAACAAAAAGAAACGTCTGTAGCACATGAAGTGATGCAATAAGAAACAATTATACACTCATTTATTCTTCTTTCTTTCTCATCCTTTAGCACTTCCGGCTGTATCATCGGGCTCTCTTTGGTCTTTTGAACGCCATTACAAACATGGAATTGGAAGATTTTAGCAGAACAAGTGGAATCCTGACGAGAACGGTGATGAGCATGACTCGGTAACAGGTACAAGCAGCCTCGATCTTCCCCAGCGTTCATTAGCGATGTCTGAAGTGTGTGCTCCTTCGTAGCATGAAAGAGAAACATCATCTATCATTTTTCAGACCGTTGGCTTTTACCTGCAGGGTGCAATTATTCTTCACACCACTTTCTGCTCAATTCTTGCAGAAGAGATCAGCTTTTGAACTCAGTTGAGAGATAAAGAATTTACATATGGCGGCAGCATCACAAACAATAAGTGATGAGTTTATTTTATTTTATTTTAAAGCTGAAATTTACTTCTTGGATTGATGAAACTGTAACGACATGTCACAACCGTTGCCAATCTGTGACCCTGGTCTGTACGGCCAAGTGACCAGTGGAGTCTGAGAGGAAGACTTTATCAGTTCTTGGTTCATTTACTGAGGAGCAGACTCTGGGGAGCTCATTAAAGCAATAAGGTGAGGTTTTACCATATCTAATTGCCTCCTGGGGTCTAAGGGCTGTGAGCCAAATTAGGAGAGGAAGACAGTGAAGGAGAATGTGCAAACAGAAAATCAAAACCCGTCATACTGTAAGAGAAGCAAATGTGTTTTAAGCAGCCTGCTTTTTGTGCATATTTGTCATGTGCACAGTGGGGGGGGGTTATATTCCTGGGTACATACAGAGGGTGGATCTCTTTAGAAGCATCCTCAATGTCAGGTGAAGAGTGCAGAACACAGCATTTAAGGGAAGATGATAAAGCAAAACGTGCACCCTTATTTGTGTGCACGTGCAGAGGATTCTGACGCAGGTGGCACGGTGGTGTGGTGGTCAGCACCGTCACCTCATAGCAAGAAGGCCTCGGGTTTGAATCCCAGTTAGGATGGAGGCTGGGTCTTTCTGTGTGGAGTCTCCATGTTCTTCCTGTGTGGGTTCTCTCCGGGTACTCCATCTTCCTCCCACAGTCCAAAGACATGAACAACTGGGGATTAAGTTGATTGGAGACTCTAAATTGTCCATAGGTGTGAGTGTGAGTGGTTGTTTGTCTGTGTGTGTCAGCACTGTGATTGACTGGTGTCCAGTTCAGGGTGACCCCGCCTTCACCCAATGAGCTGGGACAGGCTCCAGTCCCCCCGAGACCCTCAGTGGAGGAACAAGTGGAAGAAAGGGATGGATAGATTCTGATGCAGTGACTGGAGCAGAGTGTGAACCGCTTTGCCTAATATTCACTGAAAGTTTCAGAAGCAGTAGTTTTTGTTGTTGGATGTTTTCCTCTTGTACTGAGCTGGCCCTGTGCCCATCTCTGGGAAAGAAAACAGAGCGGAGAAAAACATTTCCAAACCAACTTGGAGAGGGGTGCAACAGTTCTTTCAATCAGTGCGTTTGATCTCAGCTCCTGTTTCAGCTGCTGGAGTGTCTCTTCAGCATACACGCGTAGAGGAGAAGAGGCAGTTAAGCGCTTTGACATAATTATAGTAAAAAAAAGCCAGATTCACTAAGTGTGTTTTGATCTAAACAAGATGAATGCTCAAGGGTAAATAGAGGGTAGCTGAGTGTTCTCTTGTACATAGAAACAATCAGGAGACTAGAGAATGGAGCCTGGAGGAACTCCAGATGTGAGGCATTCACCCTGTTTTGTCATGACTTAAAATTCGCTCCCACAAATTATTTTATTATTATTCTATTTTATTTATTTTTAATATCATTTTTTAACGTTGTAAGAATTTCACTGGAAACTAAACAGACCTGCTATGCTCACTGTACAAAGCTTTTTTTCCCTCATTTTTATGACTAGTGGCCCCACCAAAAGATTCTCTGGAGCCGCCCCTGAATGGTACCAGCAGTAAGAGTAGGAACAGTGTGTAGTGTGTGGGATTTCCATAGTGCAGAGGTAGTCCTTTCTGTGTTTTCTTTGGGGGAGGCAGATTTCTATTTGTGACCATGAGGCTCCGTATGCCAGCTGTTAACTTGTGACCAGCTGTTATATTGTGCTGATTTATGTTGTCTCAAGTGTCTAGTTGGACAACCGTATTTGTCGATGTGTTTTGTTTGATGCTATCTGTGTGCACCTCAGTTGCTCTGATGATAATTTGATGATGTTTGATTTGATTTGTTTTTCAGTAAAATATCTTACCACATATATTCTTTTGTTTATAATAATAATAATACATTTTATTTAACAGGGCCTTTCTAAGCACCCGAGTACACTTTACAAAAAAGAATAAATAACACACTGAAAATAAATAAAAGCAGCAGACAATTAAAAACAATAATAAAATCAAAGGGAGAATGCAGATTTGAACAGGTGGGTGGGTTTAGTCACTGTTCCTTTTTGAATCTAATGAATGAGACAGTCTGGTGCTATCAAACTGTTAATTGTTTACGAATATTACAGGACATTGTTGGGAGAATGTGTACTGGGAATCTGAGCACTGGGTATTGGGGTTTTGGTTTGTAGTCTTTTCAACCATTTAAACTGGGAGTCTTTGTTACTTAATCAGGTTTTGGGCTCCTACTGATAACACAGACTCATTTGTTGTATTCTAATAGCTGATGCTCTTTACTGAAGAGTCAAAGGTGATGAAGGTAATCAAATCTGTTTACGTCTTAGTGTGTGTCACCTTTTTCACTTTGAAAATGGTAACATTTGCATAATGCACTCCTACAGTGGGCGTCGTTCAACCCGGCAGGATTATGTCCTCCCCCGAACCTTTGCCACCGTGTTCTCTGACCCTGTTCTCTGGGGAAGAAGAAAATATCCACAGCAAAAAAAGAAACACATTGACGCACGAACCTGTTACTCTTTAAACGATTTATCCAGCAAGACTGTTACCCATTACACTGCTCACAAATAAAAGGGGCATTTGTTCAGTCTACGGTAGATACTGTTGCTATGCCAACATACTGCATCTACATACAGTAACAGGAAAAAGTAAAAGCACAACTAACCTGATTACGTTGGACCGGTGTGTTTTAGTTTAGTTGCAGTAGATTATTTATCCCCCAACAGCGCGAGAATGAGCCCAGCTGCAGTCACCTTTAATGCAGACTGCAGTGGTTCTGCTTCGACATTCAGGTAATGACAGTGGAATCTGAGGCCACGGGGGAGAGCCCCGTTTCCTCCACTCAGCTCCTCCATCACCAGCGCAGCAACACTTTCACCCGTCCACACCATGATTTAATGGATGACCCCGCCAAAGATTCCCTAGAAAATGGAATAATAATGGTCTTGTGGTTTGACCCTCATGTCAGACTATGTTTTAACACGGCCCGTGATACATCACAACGTACTTATAGAGCAGATGTCTTCGAAAATAATACTTTGATATAAATCACGTTAATTTCCAGCATATACTGCAGGCACACGCTTTGGGGGCTTAGGCTAGCGTTCAAAAACACATCTATCAAATCAGCAGAATTGATATCTTGGGGTGGGGAGAGTTAAGACGCCGAAAAAGCTTTTTGCAATTGTATGCTGATACAAAGGCTGCAGTGATCTAATGTATAATTCATTCAGACAGCACATTTACATTAAACCGCCAGACAAATGCCCAACCACAGTGTTTATTTGAGATTCAATGAATAAAAAGGTGAATAGATAAAATGGAAAAGACTGACAAGAAGCCAGGAAAAAGAAGCAGAAGCATTAAGGGTTCTTAGCAGAGGGACTTGGCACCCTGAGGTGTGTTCAAATGATGTTTTTATTGCCTCAGTGACCAATGAAAATGTTCTCTAAGGTCAGCTAGATGCTTTATCCTATTACAAATATACCTGGTAACATTTTCCTTATTAATGATGAAATACGTCACTACAGCTGCCCGCATCGTTCGTCATAATCATTGTGAGCAGCCTTCCCTAACACTTCTAGGGAACACAGCAGCTTTCATCTAAATTATTTAAAGATCAGTGGAACGTTGGTGTGCATTCAGTCGCTCGGTGTTCGGCAGCACAGGTGAGTGTCTCCAACCAACACAAAAGACATGCTTGTGCCTCTGTGAGCAAAGTGCAGACACACAAATTGTTTTAAACTCAATTGTATGTATTACCATGAGTGCTTTGATTCACGCTGCCACAACTGGCACATAAATAATAAAGGGAGTATTTATAACCACATTGCACGGTGGTTATGTGAATGGAGAAAAATGGAGAAAGTTTAGTTAGAGAAGAGCTGCAGAGAATGTGTCTGTCTGTGTAGGGTCTAATAACTATGCCATAGAGATAAATGCATGTACACTTTATCACACTTTTTAAAAAAAAAGCCCTTTTGTCTAAATGTGCTCCTCACAATAGCTCTGTGATGGTGACACAGAAATCCATCAAATAATAATATAATGATCGTATGCGATCGTTAACCATTGTTTCATACATGGTGCATTTGGGAATGTCTAGCTTAATTAAGGAAGGAAACATTTTTAAGGAAAGACGTTTTAAAATTGTCTGCGTCTTAATTAATTGACAGGGAATTATATTTACCAAGGCTGAAACATCAAACATTTTGAAGAAACAATTGCACACGTTAAATTGTCAAGAGAGACAGCCGTTGAGAACAAAAGCCTAAATCATTAAGAGACATTCTCACAGTTTTCAGGCCATTGCTGTCAAGGGTGTGAGTTTGAATCTAGGAATGTGTGACTGTCAGTGAATCAAGTATGTACAATGAGACCAACATACAGCGATCATCTCCAGGTCCCTTTAGAAGTTTGCTGCAGTTGCACCTCTCACTTCTAAAGCGTCTCCAGGCTGTAGAAGCATGAACATGTTGATAACATGACTTTATTCATGACTGCAGTTCTGGTAACTCAGGATTGTTTTGCACTCTAGTGCTCTCCAAGCTCCTGATCCTATAGACTATAGCCAACAGCACAGCTTTAAATAAATAATGCTGTGGAACGATGATGGAGGCAAGTGTACTTGTTATTTAAACAGCATATGTGGTGAACAAGTCATTTACTCCATCTTTCTTCACAATAAATGACTTTTGCATCATGTTTTGTACACGCAAGTACTTTACTAGTGTACTACTGATACCTCTTCAAACTTTTTCCAGGTATTTTCTGAGGATACTTTCTTTTGCAGGAACTCCCTCATTTATTCTTCCCCTCAGAAACAGTTAGTTAGAGCGGAGCTACAGAAAATGTGTCTGTCGGTGCACCATCTAATAACTATGACATAGAGATAAATATATTCAGAATAAAAATATATTCTGAAGTTCCTTCAAAACCAGCAATCTTCAAAAGCATAAATTGAAGCTGAATATCCACACACATTTTAGCATAAAGTACCAAAGTAGTACAGCTAGTTCACTGTTAGAAATAAGTAGTAATATTCTGAGATGAGATCAAATTCAAGCTCCTAGAAAAGTCCCTACAGCTGAAAGAACAAACAACTGATTTAGCAGCATTTTCTTTTCAATTAATTCAACCGATGGCTCCTTAAATGAAAATAAATGGCTTGACCTCATTTAGCGCTCTTGATGATAATGTTTGACATCCTTTGAAGCAATTAGATTAGAACATGTACCTCAAACCATCCAGGATAAAGGTTCAAGCAGCTCCAAACTGGAGGAGACGTGAAAGTGGAGCGATTGGAGTGGATGCTCCTATATGTGGAGCTATTTCTGTCACCACACACATCTATCTGTAACCCTGTCCTTTCTGATGAAGCGCAGCTGAGAGTGTCGCGTCGAGACAATGGAAAAGGCGATTATGAGGTAAACGCCTGGAATGTGACGACGTCGCCGTGGTGATAATGTAGAATGTGTGCCTGTGGTTCAGTGAGCAACAGCAGCATCCACCAGAGGAAGCTCATATCTCCGACGGCGTTTACATCAGAGGCAGGGCTGCGGCGGTCGGTCACGGGGACAACGTGTCCCGATCAGGAAGGGCGAGCTGGTTGGACCTTTATGTGACAGGCCCGCTGCTCGGTGGACGGTGGGGGGGCTCTACCTCCTGGAGGGGCCCCAGCTCATCAGTGTGGAGCCTGTTGAGCCCCTGATTCCGCTGATTGCCGGTCCGCCTTGACAGATTGTCCTGTTGGTGTGCGCTAGCGGAACATCGTGCCCCGCTGCTCGTATCACTCACCTGCTCTCCCGGCCTGCCGGCTGTTTTTGGCTCCAGCATGGCCAGCTCGTATCCCCGAGTCAAATTCTCCCTCAGATCCTCTGAAAAAAAAAAAAAAAACACGAAGACGTCCTCCGTTAGTGGACGTGTGCCAGGTCATCCGCGGTGACGAGCGAATGGATTCGACATGTTGACAGATCTCTGAGTGGTACCTGCTTGAACGCTACAGGTTGAGCCGGAAAAAAAAAACTCAGTCAGCGTTCAATCTCGAAACGAAGGACCCCGGTGGCGCTTCTGAAGCCCCGCGGAGCAGAAAATGTTTAGAAAGTTCGACTATGTAATTTTTTGAAAAAGGTTTCACTTAATATGATTAATAGAAGCCAGCATCATGCTACCAAATTAAAATATGTAGAAATGAAGAATGGATGTCACAGTCTGACCATACACAACGCCTAGAGACCTTCCCCAGGCGCACTACAGTGTTTCTTGATTTATTAAACTATTGGTTGGTTATTTAAATCTGAAACTGAGCCTTTGTAATATTGCATTTTCCCCTATTAGCAGTTTGGTAAATAAACTGGTAATAGGCTATTTAGTCTTTGGATTGCCACTGGTATTGCAGTATGTCAAGCAGAAATGTTTTCAAGCAGAAAACTGTGCACAGTGTCATTTTCATCAGCTGCATTATACCTCACCATCATTACATCCAACTTGGAGGAGTTAAAGCTTCAGGTTCGCTAGCTACTAAAAAGGAATACAATACAATAAAATCAGTCCCACAGTGTGCACCATTAACAGGGTTTTTTCCGCATTGATTTACCATCTGAGTGAGAGAGCTGATGGTAAATAGTTGCCTAGCTTCGTTCGATCAATGAAGACACACTGAAGTGAGCTGAACCTGCCTCTCTGATTTGAAGAGATCAGTTAAGTCCAAGACCACTGCCAGGCCCAAAATCATAGAGCAAGCCCAGTCCTGGAAAGGGGCCAAGGCTGCTACTGTCTCCAGGGCTGTCTGGGGGGAGATTTATGGGCCTGAAGCAGTGAGAAGCTGAACCTGAGTGTGTCGTGGGAAGAGTTCAGCAGAACCAACAAGGCTGGCAACAAAGAGCACCATCATTTAAACTCACCTCAGTTCCTGCTGAGGGAATGACGGCAACTGAGACCAAACAAGGAGGACCCAAACCTGATCATCACCAGAAAACCTCACCTCAAGCTTCCAACACGGCAGCGATGGCGGCAGCAGAGGTGTGTGTGTGTGTGTGTGTGTGTGTGTGTGTGTGTGTGTGTGTGTGTGTGTGTGTGTGTGTGTGTGTGTGTGGCTGTCCTCTCGACATCGACACCGACTCCATGTCAACGCAAAGAAATCAGGGAAGGTGGGTGAAGCAGTTGGACATCTGATCATCTGACTCACACACTCTGAACGCAGATAAGACACACACACACATATATACACATACACACACATCTACAGTCAATTAATTATTCTTGTTCTGCTACATTTGTTTATATTTGCACATTATGAATTGATGTGCACAATGAGCGTGAGCATCTAGAGAACCATCTATCCATAAACATTCATCTTCTGAGCCAAATCTTCTCTAAAGTACAGAATCCAGAGGAGACTGTTGTTAAGGTCAGTCGTGACTGAAGAACATCTACACACAAAAATGGATCCTATAAACACCTGAACTGAGCTCAGTTATAACAAACTCTTTTTCTTTATTGTTTGTGGCACCTTATTTTGTTCACTCAAAGAGCAGCTATAGTGTAACTTAGTTAATTCATTAATTCTCTGAAATCTGTTTTTAAAAAATCACAGAAAAATGTATGAGTCCCAAAACACAACAAGGCTCATAGCTGGAGGGCCTATCAGAAATACAGCTTATCATAATTTGAATAAATCAACTTCAAATTCTCGTCTGGCAGAATCTGCCGCTCAGGTATCATTGTGCTGTCTTTAGCTTCAGGCTTAATAAACTAAATAAACTAAATTTTAAAAATGGATTGATGTTTTAAAACAGCTGCATGAAGAACAGGTTTAGCAATACATATGGCAAAACACACACACACACACACATATACAATACATCAGAAAAAATAATAGATTTTAAAGAAAAAAATAAAGAAATATACATAAATAAACTGTTATGAGAAGTATACAGTCCATGTGCTCATTTAGCTATTGAACTTAAACTAGTTAAAACATGAGATTATTTATTAACGGAATTGATATTAACTGAATTGATCTAAAAGTTTTGATATAACTCAAACTTTCTAAAGATACTACTCAAAACGTTAAGCTCAATTACTCATATCCTACGGGAGCTACAAACCATGTTTTGAATAACACCAACACGGTCTATCAGCTCCATACCATTAATCTTATAATAATATTATGCCCAGTTCTCCCCCGCCTCTGATGAAGCCAGCACCAGAACACACAAAGATGCATTTGGAGCTTCATCAAAGACTCATCATACAGGATTATTTATTTTTATGGACTAAATAATTGATAGAACCAACAATGCTGCGTGTCCTGGGTAAAATAAAGTGATATTTATAGCTCTTTGTTATTTGACTAAATATGCAGACTCAAGCAGAAGTAATTTGCTCTATCGTGTCTTGTTTTGTTCTGGGATGATTTTATTTTCATTAGTCAGGACCATGTTCTCCAAACATATAGAACCAGACAAATGGTGCATTTAGGGAACCGTCATGTTGATTTAACAAGACTTTACATTCTAGTAGTGTCCTTAAAACAAACATGAGAAATCGCATAAACTAGTGAAAGCTTTCCCTTAATGAAAAACCTGTCCACTTTCAGTGGGTTCATTCCATGATGGCAGTCTCATGCCAAATGTTTCTGCATTTGATTCCCACATTCCAGGAACTACACAGTCCTTTTATTTTTCATAATTGTGCACATTGGCTTCTGCTCAATTATGTCCTTGCACATGTACGCCTCTGTGCTCCTTCCATCCCCAACGATCACGCAGCCCTGGAGAACAGGCTCGCTGAGAAAGACCAAATGTGTTTCTGACGTACAGAAGGGTGGTTCAATAGTAATATATGTGGAATTTACATCTGATGGAACACTGAGGGTCCTGGGCTTAGTCAGAACGGGTCTGGACAGCTTTATTTGTGCAGGTTTTAAACTCAGTATTAAACCACAACGATTATGTAGGCTCCGAAGACAAGTTTCCTTTAGTTAGCTACTAGAATTACTAATTGGCCCCAGCATTCAGTAGTAATATAACAGTACCAATTTAAAGCATAAGAACATGTAAGCCAGTAGATGTGCATTGGATAAAAATGCATTTGAATAAATATATATGTAAATATAAACATTGGGGGACTCTTGGGTAAAGGGCGATTAAGTCAGGACTCAGGGTCCAGGTCTAATTGTGGATTTACATGGGTGTGTTTCAGTTTCTGCATCTATGTTTGATGTCTCCTGCATCAGTTCCCAATCAGCAGGTCTTGACGGACACGACCTGCCTGTATAAGTTTGCATGCTGTGAATGCAGGACTGCTTAACAAAAATCTGTTTTTAAGGGCTAATAACTCATTGTGGAGTTAGAAATCGCCACGGAAAACTGCAGCAAACGTGCTCATCTTTAAGCTGTTAAGCCCAAACGCTTTCTACAATCGTCTCCCCTTCCCCTCTGACGTCAAATATTTATCCACACGGTCGCAGCCTACGCCGTTGGAAAAACCCTTTAGAAAACCCTTAAGGCTTAAGAGGTTAAGGAAATATATGCATATGCACCTATGTGTATACAGATTAGGTCCAGGCCAGATTTTAATTTACAATTTTCTATGACTGCTGCTTTCATCAGTGTAAGTAGACACATCAAAGATGCTCTCATCAAAATCAGGTTTTAAGCTGTAGCCATACCTTCGTAGACAGAGTTTGATTTGGGGTTTTGAGAGTTTAATCAATAAGGACTCTGAGTGTAGCCCAATTAAACGTGTGGGCCCATTATATCTGAAGGGATTGCATTGACAGCACAGCTCCATGCCAAACAAAGGCGGCATTAATCAATAGACGTCCACCGAAAGTAGAGAGGCTCAAGATTGTAGAATTCAAAGTGGAGGAAAAAGTCTGGAATCTGTTTGACTATCTTTGAGTTTAAGGTCTGCAAATAGGAAATCACAGATGATTTGGTGAGCAGAACTGTGGTGACAGTGTGGCGCAGGTTTGGGATGGTGGTCAAGCTTTGGTAGAATGAAATATTCACCAGTATTAAGTGTTGTTTAGTATTAAGTGTTTTACTGATATATCCTCCAGGCAGGAATATGTACGCTTCTAGTGTTTCCATGTTCTTCTAGTTTGGTCTGGTCTGTAGGACACTCCAGATGATCAATAATCTTTTGGGTTGTTGTCTAAAGAACATGCACTTCAACGGGGCTGCTCTCTTTTTAAAGACATTTTCCATATGTCATGTTTTCTATTCACATGATATTCATATCCAACATTTTTTGGAAGTTTATTTGTTTTCTTGTTCTCATTTCCTGTCATCCTCATGGATGTCATTGGCGTAGACGGACGTGCACACGCAGGGCCTGTGTCCACCCTCTGCTTTGGTATGTAGCACATGTCAATGTGCCAGCGATGTGTTTTCTGAAGAAACAGCAGTAATGAGCGCATTTAGGTGTCTGTCAAGAATATTATTCATAGATTTACAGTTGACGTAGAACACTTATAGTAGCAATCGTGGGGAGAAAATGGAAAAAGTCACCAAAATGAATGATGACTGAGGAAAAAATAAAGCACACACAGAACAATTTTTTTACATATTTACACATATTGTATATTTACAGATGTATGGCCGGTCAGATGAATGTGGTAGTTACGTAGATAGCTGTTAAGGATTCTTTGACGCAGCCACAACTGTAAATTGCCTATTTACAGTTTTGTGTTCTCAATTTTTCAGTTTGTGGAGAACGACCACCGACACGAGCCCAAAGTGGGGGCTGCCAATGCCGAACGGCGCTCCAGCATCTGCACGGACAAACAGCTCCCGCTCACGTTTGGCCCCAGATCTGACAGGCGAGTGAAGCGCTTGGCTGATGTGGCGACCCTCCCAGTCCCCTCAGAAGGGCTCATCAGCGCTCTCCTGCTGCCGAGAGCGAGGAGAGTGAGCGAGAACCGCTGCTGGTACTCGCTCTTCCCTCGGCTTTGTTTTGACAGAAGGTGAACTGGAAGATCTGAAATTCAGATCAAGCGCTTTCAAAATAATAACTAGGATCTCTAAACATGGATGGAAATATTTTGCACTTGCTTTTATCAAATTTTCTCAAACATTTCAAATGGCTTTCACTTGAGTTTAGGTGGAGCTTCTCCTACAGCTCTTCGTTTATTCGTTTCGTCCCTCATCGATCCTCCAGAAGACCACGCAGTCTGCTCTTTGCCCTCCGTTCTCGATCTCTGGTGTTTCTTTTCTCTCTTTCCAGACTCTGCACGTTGGCCAAGGCTTCACAGAGTCTGGCTTTAGGAGCAGCAGCACATATGAGCAGAGGTCAGGAGCAGTCCTAGTGAGCAGAGAAGGAGTTAAATGCTCAGAAGCCTGTTAATAGATGTATTCAATGCAGGTGCAGTCAACTGATCAGCAACCATAATCGCATCAATAATCATTCCTACCCCCGACACTGTGCGTACGTATGTGTCAGGAATGCTTATTCAGCTACAGCATGTCCTTTGGTCCAGCTTGTCCTCATTCACAGGCTGAAATCAAGGTAATCACATTTAAACTTGTGTACCACGCCGTGTCTTAGAAATGCTTCTTTGACTCAAGTGTACACAACATGCTTTTCAAAACTGTATGGTATCGTTTTATTTCTTTCACCTCGGGGTGCATGTACGCTTTGGAGACGAGCCCAGTAGATGAATACAGATGGAACTGCTCCATCCCTGACACAGACAGTCTGACCCCTCCTGTCCAAGTTCTCCGTCTGAAGTGCCTGGAGGACGAAGGCGGCAAACTTCCCACTACTTCCTCAATTTAGTATCAGTGGGAAATCTTCAACTGTCTGAAACATACATATATATATATCTCAATATATATATATATATATATATATATATATATATATATATATATATATATATATATATATATATATATATATATATATATATGTGTGTGTGTGTGTGTGTGTGTGTGTGTGTGTGTGTGTGTGTGTATAAAAGCATATATAAATATAAATAGCCATCGTAAATCACTGCCGTTCAGTTGAAAGCTACTGATTCCTTGTAAATCTCATATTTTATGCATTGTACATCTCTTTTTCAAACCGAATAGACTTCACTCTTGATGTTGTTGTTGGGCTGAGCTGCAGTGAGAGAACACAGAACTTTTACACACATAACCTTCTGGCTGCTCAGTCACCCAGGCTCATGTTATACATGAATGAAAGGGGATTCAGCACAGTTGGTTTTTTTGTCGGGCAACACCAAGTAAGACACTGGTACATTTAATTCTGGGGGACACCTGGGGGATGTATGATTGACCAATCAGTGAGTGTGTGTAAGTGTGTGTGTATATATAGCAGTCTTGTCTCAGTGTCAGTGTCCAAGACTAATCTGAAATCTTAACTTTGACCTTCCATGACCTGTTGATTTTGTAGCTTTTCCTTTTTTGGTTGGTCTCTTGTGTACTGACGTGTTTTTTGAGCTTTTGAGTTGTCCTGATATTAAAACACGTTAGAGTGGCTGATTTAACGTTCAATCCTTCATTCTAATTATGCGTTCCCCACATTTCCGTCCTCTGATGGATGTTGGTGAGGCTTTAGCCCACTCCTGCTAATGACGGATAGCTATTCCCTACTCTGTTGTTTTAGCTCTTTGCTTGTTTGTTTGTCTTTCAAATACCTTTTGCCAAGAGAGTTTGGGGGGTGAAGGGAGCGAGGTTTTGTTTAAATGACATAATGAGCGCGTTGGCAGAGCTGCTGGGCGCTCCTCTCCATTACTCGCTGGAATTCAAACGCAAACATGGCCTCATCAAAATTCTGGTTCATCTGATTTATTAGCAATAAAAAAAAAGCATGGCTAATTACCCACCTCAAATAAACTGTGTACGGATTCAAAGAGTCTAATTACTTCAGCGTCTGAACAGCAGCTCTGTGAGAGCATTGTAAATGTGCAAATATGCATAATAAACAGCTTTTCCAAATACAGTAATCTATTTTCTGAGTATATACACAATAAATCACAGAACAATTGACAAAATGACTCCTACTACTGTCATCTGTGAATCAGAGTGCACAAAAAACATTGATTATAACTAAATATAACTTATAGTTTAGCAGTGTGGTGCTCACAATGGTGAACAATTTGCTTTTTCTTCTTTTTTCCCTCATTATTTACTCACCTATGCAGATACGAACTAAAATCCCAAGGCCACCAAACACACTCCAGGACTGTGTAAACCAGAGCGGCAGGCAGATTGAACACAAACGAAGGCCACAGTGAGCAGATATTCACTGGTGAAAAAGCACCATCCCGCTCCTGGGATGACGCTTATCTCAGAACACGTGTGGCAGGTACAGAAGGTGAACTCTGCTCTTTTGCTGTACGGCCTGAAATGTCACGTGACAAAGTCAATCTGTAAATTTGATATTCTCATCTTGTCTAATGTCTGTGTTGTACCCCACAATTATTTGTCTATGTATTTATAAATATGTATTTGATTCTATTAATCTTAATGCACCTTTCAAAAAAACCCAGAAGTGCTTTATGAATTAAAAATGCCAAAGCCCCTCTGTCAACTTAGCAATGAGGTAACGTGTGATCAAGGTGGAAAATGATGGAAAGTAAATTAAATATATTTTATAATAAGAACACTCCTTACATTAGACTCATACGATGGTGGTCCACTTCAGCATGTACAACATCATCTCCTTAGTATGCTGTTTTATCTCAAATATAAATGTATATTATATATATAGTCAGCAGCAGACGAGGATAGTGAAAGTATTTATTTCCCATGTGTCTCTAATACCCCATGTGATGACTTGACTTAATCTTTTCAATAGTTTTCCTCTCCAGGTCTGTGTTTCACCATTAAAAAGAAGCATTTTTCTCCTTGTTGGTCCCCAGTCGTCCTGCCCAGTCTTTTATTTATCACTGAGGGGCCAACGCTCTTCAGTTCCTCAGCCCACCCTGGGGTCTTACTCCTTATCATCCCTTCTCTATCCATATTTGCCTGCATAAAAGGGCTCTACTGCAGGATTTGTGGTCTGCTCAAAACGCTTTTCTAGGCGTACTAGCTTATATTTCATCTGGATGCAAAAAAGAAGAAAAAAAAAAAAAAAAAAAAAAAAGGCCTCTTCACCAGTAAGCCGTTGTTATGGATGCATAAAATACCCTTATGGTTCCAGCATTTTGACATCTGTCTGAACGTGAGAAGAGCATTTTGTGTGTTTGAAAGCATTCTGAGTTTCACAATTGTCACACATGAAATAGTCTTGTCTCCTCGCATCATTTGTCCGTGTATTGCGAGGCGGAACATCAGCACTCACAATACAGCAGAAATCAGGAGCTCTCTCTTTTTTGTGCCACTGGACAGCTGCACCAATGAATATATAACATCAATATTCCCTCATGCATCAACAGAAAAGAACAACTGTGTGTAGCTGTCCACGCTTTTGGAAGCGATTGAAAACGTACCGCAGGGTAAAAACACTGAGTGCCTCCGCATTCCCCATTATGCTAATTTAAAGATTCCATGGTTAATTTTACACCTATTCACTGCAGGTATCATCAGCATCAGCTGTCATTTGTGTTGTCAGGTAGCGGCTCCATTCAGCTTTGGGGGTTCTCTGAGAGTAGGGTTCTCTGGTCAGCGTCCTTGACGTTCACATTGACTCGACATCGAGGTCCGGTCCCTCGGGCAGCTGTGCACGTCCTCCCAGAGGTGGGTGTAGTTCACTGTACTGGTTTATATGTGAACCCTGGAGCAGGAGTACGGGCTCTGTGCTTTAAGCTGTTTTTGGTGATTCGCCAAAATAAAGGGAGCTGAAATCTGCACTATGGCAACAGATCATCAGACAAAAAAGGCAGAGATGGTGATGGCAGGTCAAAGCAGGATGACAGCCTTTGACTCCACTCACAGCATCACCTCATAAAAGAACAAGTGAGTCCGTGTCCATGGTAACCTGGTTTCCCAAGCCTGTGTGGAAGGAGCTAGTAGACGACAGTGAGACATGATGTTAGAGCAAAGAGGAGCCCGTCCATGTCGGTCCATCTGTCCACATGGATTCACAATCATATCAGATCAGGTAGGAAACACAATTTTAGAAACAGTCCTGCTTCCCTAACTATACTCTGAATAGACAGAACTGTGGTACAATCATTTTTCCTGTGTTGCTCTTTGAAAATGAGTTGTACTTATATAAATTATAGATTCATCTCTCCGGTCTCTTACCATCATTGCCTAACAGTAAATAAAAGGAACAATTTAAAAAGAGTTGTTGCTTGAGGCTGTAAATTTGAAAATGAATATTAAAAACCATTGGGAGAAAAAGGTTTGTGAAACTGTAAATGAGTAATTATCTTGTGTAGAGTTTGTGCCTCTCTACCGCCTCCTGACCCGCTGACCTCTGACCCCGTTGACCCGCTCAGCTCCAGCTTTGATCACTCATTATAATAAATATATTTACATGTTGATGTGTGCGTTGGTTCTCTCCTCTCTCAGCTCTTTCCACCCTTCTCCTCCTCCTTCACCCTGCCGGCCCCGGCAGGAGGGTCCCCCGTATGAGCCTGGTCCTGCTCAGGGTTTCCTCCTGCTAGAGGGCAGTTTTTCCTGCCACTGTAGCTTGTTGGGGTCTGGCCCTGGGTTTCTATGAATAATTTTAATTGTAACAGAAGCTGTGTGCATTAACATAAATGTAATTGCATTATCCAACTACTAATGCTATTTTCTCAGAAAACTGATTAGATTAAACTCTACAGATGGATGTTTTTCATGCATATGACTACTTAGCTCTTAAACTACCTGCGCATAAAAAGGCAGGCTTTAGTATTTGTTTCCCTTCATTGTTGTGAGCCTGACTTTTGTCTCCTCGTTTGTCTGCTTCTCTGTCTTATGTGTAATTATACAGTGTTTGCAGCACTAAATGTGTCTCAGTTTTCAGAGCACAACTGAGGTGTCCTGAGGTGCCCTTGACCAAAGTACCCCGAAACACCTGGACAGGCTCCAGCAACCCCCCCCCCCAACCCCGCAAGGGAAAATCTACCAAATGAGGAAAAAAGAATCCTTTTCCAGCTGTAGCAGCCTTGTTAATGTGATCCCTTTTGTGTGTTTTGGGGATTTTGTTGACTTGAATCATTTGAACAGTTTTGAAAGATGTTTCCACAAATGATCACTTACACTTTCTTCTTTGGGGAGACAGTGTCACCTCAATGTGTGTGTGTGTGTGTTTGTGTGTGTGTGTCTGTGTGTGTTTGTGTGTGTGTGTGTATGTGTGTGTGTGTTTGTGTGTGTGTGTCTGTGTGTGTTTGTGTGTGTGTGTGTATGTGTGTGTGTGTGTTTGTGTGTGTGTGTGTGTGTATGTGTGTGTGTGAAGAGAGCCCCATCCTCCTTGCGTCTCCCCCTCCCGTGCACCCCCCCGTTCCATTACAATGATAATAGGATTTGGAGGATTGCATTATTGCTGCTGTCTGAGCTGGGTCTGCTGATATCCCTGTCCTCGCCGCTCCTCCCGACTTACATGTTGGCCTCGTGATTCATACGCCGTTCGGCAGAGGCCTCCATTAAAGAGCAAAGGGAGTCATTTGGTTCAGGGTTGTTATGGACTGCTGCTGTATGGGCCACTGAATTTTCTTCTTGGCAGGCTGACCCCTCAAACAAACCGATCTGAGCTGCAGGGACATGGTGGATTTGCTGTGGCCCTTAACAGCTCTCTCTTTTTTTTTTTCAGCCTGGGGTCATTTTTATGGCCATCCTTGATGGTGAATTTAGAAAAGCTCCAATTCTCAGTGCCTGCTGCTGCACTTTAACATGTTTGTATTTCTGTTTGACAATTAAAACAGATGAGTCAAGGTCAGATGTGACACCAAATCCCCGCTGAAGTCCAGCTGGGAAGCAGAGATAACACAGCCTCAACAAAGAACTCTTTACATTTCACTGTTTAGTGTTTTTGCTTGTATAAGTAAAGCTAGGGCTCCTTCACTGTCTGCACATGTCCTGAAAGAGTCCCAGCATCCTTTGGTTTGAAAGTTTGTTAGTGTAAAAGTGGAGCTGCTAAATATGTGAGCCATGCTACATGTTACTGTTGTGTCTGGCTGGCTGGCTGGCTGGCTGGCTGGCTGTCTCTCACTTCCAGTCACACACTGGTCTCTTCCTTTCTCTACTGGTTGAAGTGTTTCCACATGATATACAGGAATGGCTCAACTTTACACTTTACATAAAGTTCCAGAAACCCTCCGGTCCTCTGTAGGGTCACAGCTTGTGTCAAATCACAGAGACTGTGTGTGTGTGTGTGTATATATATATATATATATATATATAAATGAAATCATCTCCCTTGTTAGTTGACATCACAGTGTATTGGCCCCAGCTTGAGCCACTTCATTTTAAAGTAAATATAATTTCTGATGTTTTATCTCCCCTGTGTAATGAGACATTACAAAGAGAGATGATTTCAGTTATAAATAAATAAATCAGAATAACACACCCAGTATGTTGGTTTGTTATTCTATATTTAAATTATTTCATTTAAAAGTTAATTAAAGACTCGAATGGATGGTGTGGAAAAACACTAACAACATAGCAGCTTTGTGGCAATGGAATGTCCCTGAGGTAACGCACTGAAATGGAAGAAGGGCTGTGAGCACATACAGGCGTCTTTTTCATTTCAGGGTGTCTGACTTTGGTGTAATGATGGAAAGATAGCAGGGTTTTGTGTTATTGTGTGAAGTTCTGAGGACGGTCCACTTCTGAGGCGAGTTTCAAAAAGTGCTGACGTATTGTCAGAGCTGGTGGGGGGATGGCCAGCGCTTTTTTTTGGCTGTTGTCTGGTTTTTCTATCATTTGTTTTTTTCTAACAACGTGCTCACACCATCTAGCTAAAACGTCTTTCTGCTGCGCTGAAATGTTTGCATTTCTTTTCTCGGTCCAGCTCCTCTCTCTCTCAAGCTCAGAGGTGTTGCTGAAGTTATTTATTCATCTACTTCATTTTATTACTTTTAAAATGTTGCTTCTATGTGCTATCTGTTCTCTGTCTGGTTTTATCGTGTTTCTCTTCCAGGGCTTCCCCTCACTGGGAGGAGCTGATGTGGTGTGGGGGTGTTGCTCAGGGTGCTGGTCTGAGTGGCCCCTGGGGCTGATGGCGTGCTGGGGCTGACCCCCCCCCTACTTACTCTTTCTCCTCCTGGTTCCTCAGTGCCCAGACAAATCGCACAGTACCGAGATCTGATGCTCGTATTTTATGAAACACTTGTCTCGTGTTGTTACAGGCATTCTTTTATTTATTTCTGTGTAAATGACAGAACCTGCATGTGTGGAGAGAGCAACGAGAGAAGAGGTAGCGACAGTCAGAGCACTCCTCCCCGCCGTGATGGTGTGGTCTCATAAACCTGGAGACCGGTGCGATGACGTCGGGGTAGGCTGTTGTGTCCTCATCTTCCACGGCCCTGTGGACTACCTGCTGCGTACCCCAAGGGCTTGGGTGGCCTCCTCCCAGCTGGCTGCACGTCGGCTCGGTTAAGACATCCTCATGAGGGGGAGGGGCCCCCAGGTGGACGTTGGACAGGGAGCATGTGGAAGGGGACCGTTGTCCACCAGGGAAGAGGGAGGATACAGTGGGGTGGTGCTCTCTGCAGGACAGTGGGACGTGTAAAGGCGCCCAGTTGTCGCCCAGTACAGCGGCGCTGGTGGGAGAGGCGTTTGGTCTTGGTGCGAGGGCCGAGCCCATGCTGCCAGGACACTGGTGACCTGGACAGATGCTGCGTTTACTGTCGTCCCAAACTCATGTACGGTTCACCATCACTGTGAACACACTCAGAAGAGGCCGTTTAGAAGTTTAGAAGCAAAGTTCTCTTTTAAATTCTCCATAAAACTAATGGAAATATTTCTCTTCTTTCTTCATATTTTCTCTACCGGAGCAGGTTGTCTCTTTGAGGAATAAATTACAACCACTAGTATTGACCTTCAGTCCGTCAGTGTAGAAACAGAATAGACAAATCAATTAGGGGGTGGCAATAGGCTTTGTCTTTGGGTCGCTGCTTTTCCTTAGAGAATTTCAAGCCTTTTCAAGTCATCTATCTTTATTTTAACACCTATTCAGGCTTTTTCCAATACAAGTTTTAACTAAGTAACTGTCTGAACCATTCTTTAATCGGCGTTCATCCACAGCCGATGCTGGCAGTCAGCTTCCTGTAAAAATAAGAAATAATTTCAGAATATATAATATTGTTTTTTCACACCTGAATTGATCTAAATTCTGAATCAGTGGTCATTACACAGCACATTAAATATTTGGTTATATTTGCAGTCATACAGGGCTTGACTGCAAACACCCACAACACGCTGCAAATTCGAGGATGTACAACATAAAAGCTGCAGACAGGAGGAAGGAATTAGTATGAGATGGAGAGCATATCACATTATAATTGGTAACGAGGAAATTTATGTCTGTCAAAGAAATTGGGACATCAATGCAAGTGTAAACATGTGGTGAAGTGTGATACAGTTATCAATATTCATGCTAATGGGGCTTATTTATAATGAAAATAAACCTTCTTCACATGCAGTTCTTCACCAAAATGTGCTGCCTAAAGTTAAAGTGTGTTACCTCTTGCAGCTTATAGTCAGTAATTCTGTACATGCAGTCGTTATTCTAGTCACACTGATTATATTTAGAACAGCAGCCTCGAGACTTCATCGTCTCAGCTATGTTGCATACCTGCATGTCTTCCCCTTCTCTCCTCTCCTCTCCTCCTCTCCTCTCCTCTCCTCTCCCTTCCTCTGCAGTGTATCCCATCATCCTGTTTTCTCAGCTCCTTGGACTAGACATAATGTTACCTACTCGTTAATAATTAAGTATTAAAGGCTTACTAGTCTATCAGCAAACAGAGGACCACTGATCACATTGTATTTCATCATCAGTAGAAAAGAAACGCATTACTCCACCAGCACTGATGATCTTTTGTGTACTGGATTGAGAAAAAAGATGCTCCTGATCGGGTTTGACCTCATTAAAATCACCCATGATGGATCCTCAACATTAATGTTTACATTAACTGCATTCATATTTATTTCCTACTTTATTTAATATAATTATGTTTTCTATAAGCTTCCTTTAACTACAATACGCCATCTGTTAGTACATCAATATACTGTATGAAGCTTAAGTGTGGCTGAGCCAGATGAAATAAATTAAGGACATAAATATAGCTCATTCACATTTTACACTTCTCAAACTCCTCTCCCTGGCTTCCAGATGTACCGTGGTCCTCTAATGTAGCAGCAAGGGTCAGGGTTAGGGTCAGGGTCAGGGTTACCAGGGCAGGGTTATCAGGGCAGGGTAAACACAGTCACTATCTTCTGTCTCTGACTGGTTGTTTTTCCTCAAATTCCATAAGATGGAACTGATTTGCTCACAGATCATTTCCTCTGGTAACAGTGGCAGTTTTACCAAAAAAGTGATTTTTGTGTTTTTTTAATTGTAAAATCTACCTTTAAATCTAGCAACATTCTTCTTTCTGGCATCTGTTGGGTTCACTTTATCAGAGATGAGTGAAAGAATAGTCCCAGTGCCACTGGTGCTTTCTCTCCTCCCTGGACGTCAAAGGAACAGACACGGACGTACAAATTCCTCCTTCCCCTGCAGATACATCAGCTCTATCATGCAGCGTCTGACTGATTAGATACATCCTCATCTGCAACTCTTCTGTCCAGATATCTACAGTCCATAGCAGAGTGTGAAAACACCAGTGGCTCCTCCATCACTATAGCAACAACCTCCAGACGATCCTCCAGGCCCTCTCTCAAGCACATAAAATCTTTCAGTGTCACCAGGTTGCTGTCAGTTTTATGGCAGTCAATATACTGCATTTATTTTTAAAGATTGAAACATTTCAAAGCATATATAATGCAGGAAGCCAAGTCAGCAGGGAAGTTAAAGAGAAATATCCCCTGCATGAGCTCCCATCTGTAGAACCTCCCTCTGGCTTTATTATCATTGTGGTCTGAGCCTGGACCGGAACGAGGCCCTGCTCTTTTGGGAAAAAATTCAAAAAGAAATTTTGTAATATTCTTCCTAAAGATGAATTCCACCAGGTAGTCCACCATTTTGAATTGAAAGTACAATTATGTCCCAGTTGTTGCCATTTTTAGGCCTGGCCTGGCAAATTTCACCATGAAAGAGGAAGTGGCTGTAAGATCTCTCTCTCTCACACACACACACACACACACGTATATCTATATAGGCCCAAATGTGAGGGGCTTTGCAGGCAGGTTTTGGGGCTCTTGGGGATTTGTGGACTTCACAGGCGAAGAGCCACCAAGAAACTCTTAGAAGTGGCTGAAAATACTCACGGTGGCTTTGGTTGAGGAGGAAGGACACATGGTGTAGTGTGATACCTGGACACCAGCACCCCTGAACACCCCTGTGACCCCTGGTACAACTCTAAACAATGTCTGCACCACCAGGTCTATTCAAGTCCTGCATCTCTAAATGTGCACCCCCCCCCACACACACACACACACTGTGATTTGGTTGTACCTGAATGAACTATAACCATCTCATCTAATCTGCACAGCTGAGATGATTATCAGAGGTTAGGTCAAAGATAAAAATGTTGCATTATATTTAACAGGAAAACGGTTGTTGTTTCAAAACTGGTCTGCCTGAAGGATTAGGACAAATCACCAGTGAAGTAAAAAGTCGGCTTGTGAGTTTTTTTATGAGAATATTATTTAAGAAAATATGTAAAATCAGGAGCTGGAGGGTCTTGCTCAGCTGTTCCTGGCACTTCACTCTTCTGGACAGATCTCAGATGATGTTCCTGGACCTGCTGGAGCCAGGTCTCCTCCAGGTTGGGGGGGGGTCAGAGCTCCAAGCGCTCCGATGACGATGAGGACCACTGATGCCTTCTCTCCCCACATCCTCTCCATCTGCTCTCTTGGACCCTGCTCGTCTCTCCAGCTGTTCATGTTCCTTCTTCCTGATGTTGCTCTTGTCAGGGACTACCTCATCTTCCACCGCGGCCTTCCTGTCCACTTTGTCCACCAACAACATGTCCACCTGGTTCTCCATCACCAGCTTGTCAGATTGGATCTGGAAGTCCCTCAGGAGCTCAGCTCAGTCGATCCCCACCACCTTTGGAGGCGTGTCCTTTGACCACAGAGCTTCTATTTGAATTGATGAGCATGAACTCATTACCTCTAAGAAGACACTGATCTCTGTCTCTCTGTCTCTGTCTCTCTGTCTCTGTCTCTGTCTCTGTCTCTCTGTCTCTGTCTCTCTGTCTCTGTCTCTGTCTCTGTCTCTGTCTCTGTCTCTGTCTCTCTGTCTCTGTCTCTGTCTCTGTCTCTGTCTCTGTCTCTGTCTCTCTGTCTCTGTCTCTCTGTCTCTCTGTCTCTGTCTCTGTCTCTGTCTCTCTGTCTCTGTCTCTCTGTCTCTGTCTCTGTCTCTGTCTCTGTCTCTCTGTCTCTCTGTCTCTGTCTCTCTGTCTCTGTCTCTGTCTCTGTCTCTGTCTCTGTCTCTCTGTCTCTGTCTCTCTGTCTCTCTGTCTCTGTCTCTCTGTCTCTGTCTCTGTCTCTGCCTCTGTCTCTCTGTCTCTGTCTCTCTGTCTCTCTGTCTCTGTCTCTCTGTCTCTGTCTCTGTCTCTCTGTCTCTCTGTCTCTGTCTCTCTGTCTCTGTCTCTGTCTCTCTGTCTCTCTCTCTGTCTCTGTCTCTGTCTCTCTGTCTCTGTCTCTCTGTCTCTGTCTCTCTGTCTCTGTCTCTCTGTTTCTGTCTCTGTCTCTGTCTCTCTGTCTCTCTGTTTCTGTCTCTGTCTCTGTCTCTCTGTCTCTCTGTCTCTGTCTCTCTGTCTCTCTGCCAACACAAGCTCTCTCTGCTGCCAGACACTTTCAAGGACACGACAGATCAAAGGTGACGGACGCTCGTCGGCCAAATTCTGACACATGGCAAAAAAACCAGGCCGGGAAATTTATTTTTCACACGGTTCGCCCTCCCCGGGAACCTTTCCCGAGCTTGTACGGGCAAATTGCGGCAGCGGGAGGAAGATGTTGGGGAGAAAACTGGGGACCGCTCGCTGCTCCTGTATCTGGTCCCCCGGGATGGCGAGGCGCTAACATCTGGGCACACAGCAGGCCGGTTCACAGGCAGGTCGGCAGCGCAGCGGATAAAAAGACACGGCACGTGCCAGAATGACAGCTGCCATCTGAATTCCTTGATGCTGCTACAGAGACACCAAAGACTCTGACACGTCTACAGACGGCGCTCTGGCCCTCAGCCAGGGTCTCTTAAAAGCCCGTGCAGGACCAACAGCAACATGATGATGTATTAGGCCCACTTCCTCCCGCTCAGACGGGAGTGGATCCCGCGTGAGTCAGGGAAGCATCCCGCTCATCCTTCCCTCACATATCACCCCCCCCCCGCCCCCAACCACGGATTGATCTCGCCAATC
Source organism: Lagocephalus sceleratus (assembly GCA_911728415.1). Taxonomy (NCBI): domain Eukaryota; kingdom Metazoa; phylum Chordata; class Actinopteri; order Tetraodontiformes; family Tetraodontidae; genus Lagocephalus; species Lagocephalus sceleratus. The sequence goes on along the minus strand of CAJVRN010000036.1, from coordinate 12,073,310 downwards.
TGTCTTCCAGTTAATGGTTGGTGGAAGATGGCCACATGGCCCTGCTGGCAGTCCCTCAGGTTTCTAGTTAAGTTCCTCCCGTTCTTCACTTTAACTTCCTTCTCCTGAGGGGGTCACAGGGGCTTCAGTCCTGCTCGTGTCTGATGGTACGTGTCCTTTGGAGCACGCCATCTTACATGAATTGCACCGAATTTGTTTATTTCGTCGCTGCGGTGGGGAATATTCCCATATTTCCCTTGAAGCTCCCAGCCGACATGAGGAATCAGCAGAGCTGGAATGTAGGGAATCTGTGAGTTCACATCACGTGTGTCTTCCTGGTGCCACACCGATGATTTAAGGGAGTCTTGGTTTTCTCTCGCATTTGTGAAGTTGCGAGTGATCAACGGCTTACTGGTTCCGTGCCTCCACAGCACTGGTCTCTCCTCTGGACTCTTCACAGGATATCACTTTGTTCTGAGGACCATTCACTTTTTCCTTGCAGCCGTTTGGTGACAGATAAATATGCAAGAGCGTCCCAGTGCAGCGCTGATATTTGAGCTTCTGCTTTAATCACTCAAAGTCATCACTTGAACCTCTCGCTACATTTGGCCACATTTCAACGTTATCGCCACAAAGCTTCGCTTTGTCATTCCCAAGCTGTCGCCAGGGAACGACGGCGTAAAGGTCACAGATGGAGAAATGGTTTTGGGGAAACTCGATCCACGATCCCAGATCTGCACGGCCAATTCAGGGATGAACGGTTGAAGCAAAGAGGCTTCATGTGGAGATGAGAACTCCAACTCTGACAAGTGCGCCATCAAAAGTAAATAATGATGTGACGGTGTTTCCACTCAGGGAAGCAGCCCAAGTCTGAAATCAGCTGTTAGAAAAGCTGAAATTAACCCAAATAATGAAGGTGTTCTGATAGAAATGTTTAAATTAAGGCTTCGTCTTGCTGCTTGTCTAATCCCACCTCTAATGAGGTTTCATGGGTGTGAGCCATGAAACCATCCACGCTGCAGGGGAGCAACGCTCAGCAGCTCCTGTCTGTTCTCCCTCACCTCCTGGTCTGTGCAGAAGGCCGGCCTGTCACCTGACCTCTCCGCCCCGGGATCCTGTCTGTTCATCTCTGGAGCCACCTAAAGGATCCTGGAGATCGTGGACCACCAGAGCGTGACCCCCGCCACCGCCCCGCCCACACTGTCAACCCCAGGGTTAAGCTTGCGTTTTCCAGGTTTTAAATGAAGCCACACATCACGCCACGCGGAGCAATCCCATGTTCCCGCTCTGGCTGGAGACGTTCAAGGAATTCCGTTCAGACCCAACGGTGGTGGAGCTGCCCCCACATTTAACCACTCCCATCTGCTGATGTTACCTTTCTGCTGAAATCTCTCTCCTTTTCATCAGATTTGCAGTTTGATGTATGCAGTCCTATATGACACTATCTTTTATATGCTTTTATTACAATTTTTTCACATTTTGATAGGCCTATGGTCTATCATATAAAGACCTCTCTCTGAGGCAGATATTCTGATGGTGATGCAGCTTTTCTGCTGCAGGTTTAAGTGAAATATGATGATGCAGATGATATTTGAGCGTCTCTGGGATGGATCCCAGAATTAAACAGTTTTTAATGTTTCGGTAAATCAGGCCCATTCTTGTGTAATAATTCCTCTAGGTCCTGCTGACAATACAAATGCAATTCTTATGAATATGCTTTGTCTTGTATTGATGTAATCATCTTTAAATTAAAGCATTTTATGGACTTGTGAGCTGTATGGCATACTGGGAGTGGGGGCACGCAGCTTTGCTATTGATTGGCAAAATAATTGTGTTTTAAGGCATATGATACTGTTGTACTAAATATTTAATTACAGCAAATAAATCATAAATGAACATACAAACAGACACATTTAATAAAGACAGCAGAATGAGAATGACTTGTTAAACTGTTGTTTGTTTAATTTGGTGGACTTCATGCTCCATCACTTTCTAAGAACATTCAATCTTATTATTTTTGAACAAGACTTCAAGTTGTTAATTACAGAAGTGAGTTAGATAGCCACGAATAGGATTCCAAAAGATTCCAAATCCAAATGCTGACACTGCTACATAAAAGTGTAATTGCTTAACATTTTTGAGAATGTCCCTCCGTAAATCAGGTGCAGTTTATAGTGTCAGGGTCCTTCACAGCTCTGTTTTTATCGCCCTTTTCCCACAAAAAGAAGACATCAGCATCACAAGGTTCTGTGCATCAGCCGCTCTCTGCATCACCATGTTTTATTCTGTGCTATCAGTCTCTTCCTTCGGCGCCAGAAATCACTGCTGAGACACAGGAAGCGAGCCGGGGGTCCAGTTCAATAAAGCGTCTTTGGAGGCCCCGTGTGATGTACATGCTCTTTACCACAGCCTGCGGTGACCTGGTGTTTGCTGCTGCGGGAGTGCTGCTGCTTAATGATGACTTAGACACACGCTCTGTGTCACAACTGGGGGTTCGAACCTTATTCTCTTAACATGTTTTGTTGTCGTGGGTGAATCTCAACAAAGCTAAGAGTAGAAAAAAACATCAAATTCCCCAGTGGGAATACTTTCTTTCATTAACCTGAATCCCATAGCAACATTTTTATTCCATATCTAGTGTCACCCCCAGGGTTTTTTTAGCAACGCGTGGCTTATTATCACACTAGACAGTGCAGATAACATCAAGTAGTTTAATCCAAGCTGGAGTCATCGTCAGCGTAAAGTGGAGCCCTTCAAACACTGACCCAAGCCTTCTCCCTCTGCAGATTATCTTATCTCTCTGCTCTCTCATCTGTCCAGCGCCAGCTCCACGGCGGCCTCCGTAGCTCTCCTCTGACTCCTGGTGGAGTCTGTAGCCCCTTCGCTGCAATGGTCTATCCCAGTGAGCGTGATGGAGCTCCAGCTGCCTTATTCTCCTTCTGCTTCACGCTCAGATTTTAAACATTGATAGACTGGAAGCAACAAGAGAGGTTGTGTCTAATGGCTGGAGCGGCTGCTATTAGATATCATTAAAAAGAAAAACATTATCGGTTTGATGTCAATGTTAACGTTCATCTGGAAATGGATGCGTGTCTCTGGTCCAAAAGCCCGGTGGGATTCAATAAACACTTACATGCAGAGCACTTTAGCCGCCTCGCATCAATTAAATCAGCCAGTCATGAGATGGAGACGGGAGCGAACTCAAGTGGAGGCAGAAATGTGATTTGACTCTTCAGTATCATCATCTTGAACACAGATAATCGGTGTATTATTCCGCTCTATGGCGTCATGTTACAAGCACACACTCGTGGAGCTCCTGACCACCGTCGTCACCCTGCCCAAGATTTCAGATCAGGAAAACAAATGTTCCGTTACGGATCGACACAAAGCAGCACGTCGATATTTCATTTGATTAAAATGATCACATTTTCATTTTGACTTGATAAGAGGGCTGGACCCCGGGAGCGTTTAACCCCTCCTCGGCCTCGTTTCCATTTGACCATTGCTGCATCCTGTAAAACCCGTCACAGGAGAGGAGCAGCATCCACAAACAGATGTGTTCAGTTCACCCCCAGGTCAGGTGAGTATGGATTCAACAAGGTTAAACACTGCATGCATATCTGTGAGGCTTTTTTTGTTGTTGGAATTGAAATTGAGTACTGTAACTGTTTTTGGAAAGGCAAGTTAACGTTCCCCCCATTTCCTCCATCTTTTACTTTTCCCTGAAGGAGTTTTATTGTTAATATAAATACAAAACCTGTATAAACAGGAATAAAAGAAAGATATCTGAACACAAACTATTGCAGAGAAAATCAACATTGTATACAAGTTATAATTCCCTAACTACACATGTCCAAATCCTGGACACTGTTTCAATGTACGCCTTGACATGCGGGTGTCCTGTCCAGCATGTTCATTAGCTTTGTGTCCTCACTGCTGCCTAATGGCTCCCCTGTGCTGCTTCGGCCTTTCCTCTCACACCCGTGGTCGGTACACCTTGTACCCAGTTATGGACCCCCCCACCCCCCCCAACAGTCTCCCTGAGTCACCTCTGCTCAGTTTAATTCCAGCATTGTCCTTGTTTTTCTCTCCTCTTTTTCTCTCCAGATCACTCTCCAAAAGTCAAAAACAAATAAACAAAAACACAAGTACTGAGTGTGAAGCTCACGGTTATAGTTACTGTGTTTGTCAGAAATGTCCCTTCCTCTTGTTTCTTGTTTTTTGTTGTTTTTTCTTGTGATATGGAGACACTGATGGAGCTGCACCACTTTATATTAAGAACGTAACATTATACAGCATTGTATTGTGATGTATACTTGAAAAAGAATGAATGAATTATCTTTGGTGGAGTAGTTACTGTGGACTGTGGTCACCTAAAAGCTAAAACATTTAATACCGTGTGTGTGTGTGTGTGTGTACATATATATATAAGCTGTTACTCACCTAAAAGTTTGCAGTTGCGCCTCACTGAGCTGTGAAGGTTGGGGAGGGGCCAATCTGAGCACCTAGAGCGACCCTGAGCTCCGAGGTCAGGAGATTACTTTAGATTTCATTACCTGCTGTTTGAGTCAAAGCAAATTTTTACCAGCCAGAGAGAACTGCAGAAACAAATCCCGCAGAGTCAAAGTTTCATGAGGTTTAGAGGAAACTATCACAGCAGGGAAAGCATAAACTGTCGCGGCGGGCTGCATTTGTTGTGGCATCACTTTAATACCCTGAAATGAAAGAAAACAAAGCTTATGTACAGCAATCTGTCAAAGTTACTGCAGCATGTTTTCATTTCAACAGCTCTGGATTTTCTGGTCCAGATCAAGTCCCGTTCGTGCTTCACCACCGATGATGGTGGTCCAACAGCAGTATCTATGGAGACGGGCACATGGAGCCCACATCAGGCTGATGGAGGAGCGCCGACACTTGTAACAGAACATAGAATCCCAACGCAAAGGACACGGAATACAAAGGCAGCAATCAGCGAGAAACACACCGCTACAGTTATTCCAGGAGGAAAAGAAAAGATTTTTGGTTTGTTGCTAGACAACCGAGTGGAGAGGCAGTCCGACCGCGTGTCAGGCGTGATGTTGCATTGTTACTGGTGTCATCAATCACGCCATACCGTCAAACACGGAATAATATGTCTGCGAGTCAGGTCACCGTGGGCCCTCAAATAGGTTGTAATGGACGCTTTAGTCCAGGAGATATGCATGTGGTTTATGGAGCATGAACGAAAACCCTGTGGTTTGACATCTGTGACGTGGGAGTTCAGGCCTCCTACATACCAGCAGACGGACACGGGAAGGAGGAAGAGAGCGGGGAGTGTCACAGCACTCCCAGCACTTTCAGATGAAACCACCCTATTACAATTTCTAGACCCACGTCAGGGTTGTCTAGAGCCCCTCCGCCAGGCCAAGGGGGGACCGGGCTTTGATGCCACGGTGATGACAGTCCGACCCTCTGGAACCGGAGGGAGGAGGGGGAACGGGCTCAACTTTCCGTGTAGGTTTTTGTGTCAGAATCTGAGCTGCTGAAAAAGACATCAGCTTTGGTGTTTGTAGAAATGTTACAAAAGGGATTGAGACTCATAGAAATAATGGTCTCAGTAGCTGCTTGTGGAAGCAAAAAGAGTCCCTAAAGCCCACAATTTCTGAAGCGTGGGAGAAGAATCCTTTTTTCGTTTTTATAAACTTGTTTTAGTTTTTTGTGGTTCATGTTTGGTTTCAAGTTTATGTTGTATATTATGTAGTTCTGTATTAAATAACCAAGTATTAAAGCTCACCGTTCTTGTGTCACATTGTTTCCCTGACAACATGGGCATGACAAATTGAAATGGAATCAGCCCATCAGCGATGGTTCCCTGTGTCAATATGAAAAATGCTCCCTGTACATGTGTGCATAGAGAAAATATGAAGACAAACATGAAATTACATATCACAGAAAAAATGTGAATGTAGATCTACAACACCGATAGAGCGCATTCGTATGAAGCGTTATGCTCATTTGAACCCCGCAGGCAGCAACACAGCATCAGTCATCATGACACTCCACTCCTGGAGGGAACACTAAAAATGAACATGGATATGGAAGTATACAGTATTTTATATTTGAATTATTATATTTGTACAGTATTTTATATTTGAATTATTATCACACATGCAAGCAGTCATTTTCCTAATAAGTGAAATAAGTTTGAGTTTTATGGGTTAGGTTAGGTTAGGTTAGGTTAGGTTAGGTTAGGTGAGTTGGTTATGTGTTAAGTGCACATGTAGTTTTTTCCTAATAAATACTGAGAATAAAAATATATTTATTAAAAAACTAGACAGTATTGTATTGATAATGAGTTGGGGCTTAACATCAGCCAGTGTTAGTGTTTAGAGTCACCTTTATTCTGAGATTTGATCTTAGTTTCAAACTTTGCTGACCTCAGAGACAATAGTCTGGTTATGGAGGTTGCTGCTGACACTTGACACTTCATTTAATGTTTCACAGAGGCGCAGGTTTTTCCACTTCACCAGAAATGAATAAAGTGAGCCAGACCTTGTGGTGGTTATTTAAACAGCTGTCAACACGATCGCTGTTGCAAAGATGCTTTTGATTCAGCATTAGCATGCAGGTTCTTCTGGTGGACACGGACAGAGACGGGGCTTTGAGGAGACACAGAGAGAAGCTCATCAGCATCATGAAAGAGGAGCTGAGCAGAGCTGGAGCCAGACCTCCAGCGGAGAAGAGACGTCAGGGCCTCGGAGAAGCGACGAGGCAGTCGCACGTCCACAGAACACGCTGGATGGAAGCGAGGCTGAAAGGCAGGAGAAAAGATGAGGGTGGCGGGAATTAGCATTTTTGTCTCACAGCAGGTTAGTTCTGTGTCTGATTAAATCCCTGGAACATTCGCTTTAGATCACATTCCCACTGCAGCACAAGTGGCCTCAATCTTTTTTCCAGAGTTTTCCGAGTGGCTGTTCACATTATTTGAAAAACTTCACCTTCAGGAGTTGAAAGCCCAGGTGTGTGTGTGTGTGTGTATGTGTGTGTGTGTGTGTGTATGTGTGTGTGTGTGTGTGTGTTGGGGGGACTGGTTATCGTTCCTTCAGAGGTCAGATGGGACACTTTCTATTAGGAATCCTCAGCAGATACATCAAAGGGGCCTGAGATGAAACCACGGTGACAACCCATTGATCTTTATGTGAGTCACATCCTCCTCACACATCAATGGCTGCTGACCTTTACAAAATCAAAATCCTCAATAGGTGATGATTTTCTACTGAAATGAGTTCCAAATTCATTCCATTCTTACTTATTTTTGTTAACATCATTAAACACTCTTCATCCCGTCTGTGGCCACTGAGCCTGGTTATTAGTTCCACAATCATGCCCCTTTAACTAAACATCAGCTATTTTTTGAGGCTTCAAAGGACCGATGTGTCCCCCAACCTCCTCTGTCAATAGTTTTAATCGCTGGTTGTGTTTACGATTCATTAAGATTCACAACCAGGTTAGCAGCAGTGATGGGGCGAGAGGCTGGAACACACACACACCAGAGGACGGACCACTGACCACAACCTCTCAGCTGGGGGCCGTTCAGGAGCTCCAGACCGACTCATGTCCATGTCACTGGACGTGGAACAGGAGCACGTGGAGGGAAACACACACAAATACACACACACACACATACACACACACACACACAAAAATAAAATATTCTTATATTGACTAATGATAATCAACTACATGTATTCATGAATTCATCCATTACCTTTCAGATCTGATCATCTGTGTTTAAGAAGTGAAAATGAGTTAAAATAAGTTTCCAACCCAGATCCCAGCCGCCTCTTCCTTGTATTTACATCCAGCACGTCTCCCACCATTGATGTGGATGACAGAAACTGGCCTAGCTTTCCCACAAAGCACCTACAATAGAATCTGGAGTGCTTGATCCACTGTTTGTATTTACTCATCTCTTCAATCCATTATTCAGAAGCTAAATATTTATATTTATATATAGGGTTCAAAAAAAGTCCAGCCTTCCTGACTGTGGAATGAAAAACTGAACTATTCACAACCACAAAATTCCCATAAGCCAATACTAAACAACATAAATAAATAAACAGTAGTAATAGAATGGCTGTTGTGTAACTCAGCATGATGTTTGATTATTTGATAGTAAATAATACATTTACCGGCATGTTGAATTAATTCATTTATAAAGCACAACCAGTAGGAAGAATGCAATTCCATTTTTTTTTCAACCCCTCTTTGAAGGATGTTGTTCTTGGAAAGATAAATTGATGTCCTCCTCATCTACTGCATCTTTTCTATGAATGTAAAGTTGGCTATGCCCCAATAAAGTGGCTAAAAGAAAATTATATAAGAAAATGTGGGTAGAGGACAACTTTATAGGACTGAGACTCAGCTGTGGACGTGTCAGGACAGCCACTTTTTTAGTAGTGATCGTGTGTGTGTGCGTGTGTGTGTGTGTGTGTGTGTGCGTGTGTGTAGCAATAAAGACTTGCACCGAGAGTCTCCCGTTCATAATTTTATTCCGCTTGGAATCTTGTGATCTGGCGCTTTCATAACATATTCATAACTTTTCCTGTTTATGAGGGAAGAGATGCATTTCTGTGTTTCTGTATCTTGTAGAATCTTATTATTTGTTGCATCTTATTTTATTATTTCCTTGTCTGCAACACAGATTCCTCCATGTCCTCCATGTCCCCCCGATGTCCCCCAAGTCCCCCATGTCCTCCATGTCCCCATGTCCTGGCTGGAATGGTCTGTGGCAGAAACCTTTGGAGCCAGTGAGACCTCCTGGTGGGGACGCCCCCCCCCCTCAACTGCGTGTTCCTCGGTGCTCAGCCGTGCCATATTTTGAAGAACATGCATGACTGAGTGTGTATGTGTGTTTGTGTTCTTGTGTGTGTGTGTCGGGGGGGCTTTCAACATGAAACAACGGCCGCGTCATCATGAGACATGCACAACAACCAAGGTCAAAGAACTGTCAGTTTGTCTTCAGTGCCAGTTTACCCCTAACTGGGGTCCCGCTGGTGTGCAGGAGGTCACCAGCAGACACAAGGAGCAGGAATATACCCTCATGTAGGAATACAAAATAGTGGACAAACACCATTACACCAAAAACAAGAAATAAAGAATACAAATAGGACGGTTGGGGAACCAAGCCCCAGTGCTAATGGAGGACACAGAGAATCTTAAAGTGTGATAATGTCTTCTGTTGTTGGAGCTCAGCACTATTACATGCAGCTATATCATCACAAAACCTTCAAAGAAAAAGCGGTGGTCGCCCCTCCACATGCTCCCTGTCTCTGTAGGGGGACAGTAGACCGGTGCATGCTGCTGTCTGCTCCTGCTCCATGTATTCATGAAATTGAAACACTCCCAACACAGAATTTGTCACTTAGACCAGAGTACATGGAGCGGTGCCTCAGCTGGTGCAGCAGCGTTGCAGTGGTCTTTGAGCAGCTTTGTGACAGCCCGTCTGAACAGAGTCCAGCACAAGCGCTTTCTTTCTTTCCAGCGATAAGCTGAGCGCTCGGCCGTGCAGCGGCACGCACTGCAGACGCGCCTCTGTGTGGTCAGGAGCGAAACAAGAGGAATCGGTTAAAGCACGGTGCGGGAAGCAAAGTGTGTTTATGAAAGCATTACAACATCGAAGTGGTGACTTACATGGATGATAGAACACACACACACACACACACACACACACACACGACACACACACACACACACAGGCTTTGACTAAAAGGAAAATAAGTAAAAACATCTAAGCACAACCATCAATTCTTCCTATTTCCATTTGTTGCTACAACAACTCGAGCTGCGAGGCAGATCCCTCCACTCCTGTGGTCGTGGTGCGGTGGCTCCCAGCAGCTCATTGGCTCGTTAACTAGTTCTGCCGAGTGCCGCAGAGCAGATTAACAACATTCAGCCTTTGTTCAAGTGGAGCAAGCACACACCGGCGGTCATTGTGCGACGCCTTTTTAAAACAACAACCTGAAACCAGCCCTTACTTTAGGGTTAAGGTTTGCCGTGGCTGTACGCGCTTCATAATTATCTTTGCTCTGAGTCGGGAACAAGCAGCGTCTGGCGGCTCCAACTATGTGGATCAAACAGCCTGAGCCTGAATCATTAGCTTAATTAATTCAGAGAGTTGCTCACCAAAATGGATGATGATCAAAAAACACACAGTAAATCTCACTTCTAATCTGGGGTTTGGGTTGTAAGGCACAGAAGAGGGAGCCTCACAGGCAGGACTAAAGTTTCCTGTGACTGTGTCTTAAGTCCAGTTTTAGAGCAGCTGGGCCCAGATGTGTCGGCTTTGGCGGAGGACCGACCGTCAGCCTGGAAATGACGCCACGAGTATCCGCACCAGTGAGGCTCAGGTAATGTTTGCCATCTGGTGGGAGGCCGGGCCAACATGTGGTTGGTGTGGGAATCATGAAACTAATAAATAAAACGCTCCAGAAACACATTGAACCCAGAGCAAACCTGCGTTCAGACCGACTGACAGAGGAGCAGATGTGGACCGAGCACAAGCCCCAGTGGGACACCAGACAGTCTCACTGGGCAGAAGGAACGACCGGTGAAACGAATCATTTTTGTTTCTATCAATAAGATCAAGGAAACAAAATCGAATACCAGCACACGGAGTGACTTCACATTCAAGCGCTACAGGTTTCTCATTCACACGTACGTGGTGTTTGGAACAGTCTGAGTGTTGTTGTTCGTTTGCAGCAGGTTCGGAGAGTGGCGCTGCAGCGTGTCGCCATGGTGAAGTCCCCGGGTGTTCCGCGAAATGCTGTTTTTTTGTAACTTTGGCGAAAGGCAGCGCTGCCTCCAACGCTGTCAAATAAAACCAGTCATTAGCAGGTACCGCGCGCCCCCAGCAGAGAGGCCCACACCCAGCCTCGGAAGCCCGGGCCCGTCTCATAACGAGCTCGCGCTGGGAGTCCTTTTGGCAGGCCACGCTAATCGAGTGCGCCAGTTGGGAGCGCAGCGGTTAGTTAACGGTGCCAATCAGAGAAGAAAGCTCAGCATCTAAGACGGCCCCCGTCTGCAGGGGGATTATCTGGCGTCCTGGACCAGGCTGCTGCCTGAGCCGCTGCTCACACACGTGGACCACTGTTTGAATCTCCAGGTGATGACAGGGTGCAGGACCACGGTGTCCTCCTTCCTTTGACGGGTCTGACAGCATCGATCACCGTTCACGTCCAGCAAATGAAGAAAGCGTCAAATAATTGCTCGTGAAGGCGTGAACGCCTTCGCAGCAGATTGGAGATGGCTTTTTGGACTCGGCTGCTTAAGTACAAAGGGAGATTTTTTTGTTTTATTTTAGAGAGCATACGTCTCTTCCAGGCATGAACTTGACAAAATGGTGGATCAGCCGGTGTCAATTTATTTGCAAAGCATATTTATGACAGAGCTAAAATCCAGCCTGGCCATTTGTTTATGTGTGTTGCGTGCATAATTGCCGTGGGGAAGGGTATGCTATTGTCTGTTTCCCTGTGTGTGCGCCTGCTGCTCAGGACACGATAAAAACACACTATACACACTTTAGTGGTGGTGGAAAATCTCTCCTTGCTGGGCGATGAATCACCAGCATACTGCCCCTTATTTCCCCTCCATTAGGGATTATAAAAGTGGTCCCCACACTTGTCTGTGCTGGGGCGCTTTGGTACGTAAGAACCCCCCAAGGACACACACACGCACATGCGCGCACACACATTGTAAATAATACAAAGCTCAACTGTTTTTGAACAAATAAAAGTAAATGCCGTGGACTACAGGTCTCAACACACCAACCTCTCTGGAATGAGAAATAAATGAGAGAATCACAAAGCACCAATACAGTGTAATTATGTATTTTAAGTGCAATTCTTTTCAAGACTACCCCCCACCACCACCAGCCTACACACACACACACACACACACACACACACACACACACACACACACACACACACACACACACACACACTGGATTACAACATCACTGAATGGATCGTTTTTTAAGATGTTTACAAGCCTAAAGTGAATTAAAGTCCTCATTGGTTAAAACTGGAAGAGATTTTCTTAATTGTAAAATGTGTGTTTGCAGAGAAACGAGGAGTACGGCTTTGCAGTGCTTTAGAGGTGATCAAGGTAGATTTTAACTTCAATGTTTTTTTCCAGCCAGCGCTTTTACGGTAATTGTCAGACATCAAGAGAATTGGTTCAGTGTGTCAATTATCATAAGATGAGTTTTGTTGTTAATTGGCACACGTTGAGATGATGAGGAGCGCAGGCGTGAGTCCGCGTTATGTTGAATTCACATTTAGAACTGTGGTTCAGGTCTGACAGGGTCAGCTACGGGCCGCTGCTTCTTTTCCGTATGTTCCTGCAACCAGGATGAAACACACGGAGAAACTCTCAAGCACTCGTGACTGATGATGATAAACACTGAATTCAGGTTAGAGAGGGTCACTTCACTTCCTTTTCATCTCCCTCAGTTTGGCGTGTGCGAGCTGCTCTAACGAATTCCATTTGTTTCGTCACCACCTCCTCTGCAGTCAACAAGTTGGAGCTTTATGATCTGCTCCTCTTATGTTGTTGTTTCGCCGCTCCCACAGACGTGGCAGCCGCCTGTTGCAGCTGTTAGTTAAAAAGAGATTTAAAAACGTCGGTTGTTATCCAACATCAATCTGGAACACAACTTTTTTTTAGCTTAATTGCACTTCCAGGCGGACTGAGACAATAAACAGACCCTTTTGTTTTCCTTAGTTGAACAATTAGACAGCCCTGGGATTCCAAAAAAGAAGGTTTAAAAGAAAAGCTGACACTGAGCCACAATGAGAGCAGATTATGTAAATGCTGTAACATTAGGAATGATCCTATTAAGGCTGTTAAAGATGACAGTTATGCCATTGTTATGCTGCACTCTTGTTTGTTTGAGAGGAACTCGGGACTGCAGTGATGGGCTGCAGCCGCACACAACACGGGTTTTCATCACAAACAGACCGCTGTGAATAATGTATGCACCCAGCCTTTGTGTCTACATGCGGTTTGCAGTCGTCGGATTAAAGGGTGGAGTCAAGCCAGAGTTCTCTTGGTTGGTTTGAAGTAAGGCATCCACGGGAAGTTTATGGGGTCGAACTAAGGCAGGAATCCGCTTTTCTTGTGTTCATGTAAACTCACTCAGTGATATAACCCTTTCTATGCAGTATTGCCGTCACATGCACCAAGAGAAAAACAATGACTTTTTCAAGAGCACTGAAAATATGTGGCTTTAATGTGATCCAGACCAGGTTACCATCAGCCCTCAGTGGGAAGAGACATCGTTGTGTCCCGAAATCAATGATTTCAACGTTGGAAGAAGGTTTTGGTTTAGTCTGTTTCAGCGCACATTATTAAGAAACACGGAAGAAGGTTCATTTTATCTCCTAAACAAATCACATGAGGGTGGGTGCAAACGTGGGTGTGGTCTTTGTTCTCCCTGTCCGGGGTCTATCTGGTCCTCCTGTTTCCTCACACACACACACACACACACACACACATTCAGAGGAGAGGTGAACTGGCCTGGCGTGGTTGTGAATGTCAACCGTTGTCAAAGTGTCAAATAAATGCTCATTGTGTTCACTTTCATTGACGAAGAATGTGTTCACCTCTAAGAGGAGTTCAGACTCGTTTGCATTCATAACACCTTAATAAAACATATTCCTTCCTTTAGTTCAACACAGTCTTCACATTTCTTTGCCGCAGCTCTGACTTTAGAGTACTTGTGTTAGTTTTTTTGTTCATTCCCAGCAGGGCAGCCAGCCAGCTGCACATGATGGTGAAGGGTTAACTTAGAATTAATGGTTGGTCAAATCCTTGGAAACGATGCATAGATGGTCCAGTAGGATCAGATCATGTTCTTGACAATCTTCCCCTCTTTGAGTCACCAGCGGCCTCGACTGGTGGAAGCTCTGTTATGAAGTGGTGGGTCCAGGACCCCCCCCCACCCCAGCCCGGGGCACCTGAGATAGTCCCAGTGGCGTGTGAGGATTATTGAAGAGCGGTGAGGAGCAGCGTCTCCGGCGAGAATATCTTTGGAGGAAACAGGAGCACTAGAAGCAGTTACACAGGCGTGACAAGAATACACAAAGATGGTGATCAATATCAAAGCTGTAAGGTTTAACTCCTTCATGTTGCTGGATATTGGTTTACATTTGGAATGAATACGATATTGCAACAACATCTCTGGTTTTCAGGGCGAGAGTGATTACAGCTGTAATTTCACACAACATTCGCGGTAATAAAACTCAAATAAATCCACACAAGGTCCAATAAAAAATATCTGTGGCAAAACAGTGTGACGACTATTTATGTGGTTCATCGTGTATGTGCAACAAACAGCACTATACATTATACTATACACACACTATACATTATACTATACACACACTATACATTATACTATACACACACTATACATTAACGCTGACACGGCTCTATGTTGTACGTGGACGCTGCAGGTGTGTGACTGCAGGGAAACTCTCTGAGGCTTCACCACAGTCAGGAAACGGGCTTTGGTTTGGAGACGCGCATCTTCGGTTGTGTTCCTGGGGTCCGCGGTGTCTTGACACCCCCCATGCCCAGGTGACCCAGCTGGGAGGCATCTCCTGCATCGCCACTCGCTTCCTCCTCCGAGGGAACTCGGTCGGAATACCGGGAAGCCCCCGTCTCAGGCAACCGCGACACCTGCGCTCCTCGTTGGTACTTTGCTCGTTTCCTCCTCCGTGTGTTCTTCTCTCTCCCCACACACCACCTGAACCGAGAACCCCATGCCACGAAAGCCAGGTCGCCAAAGTCTGAGGGAGCCACCCCTCTGCGCCACGCTCCCCCAGGCCCTGCGCTCTGCTGAGCAAAGCTCTTCCAGCAGGAGGTTCTACTTCGCCCTCTCCCCTCCTCTGGCTTTGCTGAGGAGAAAAAAATAAAGAAAAATACATTTAAAAGACAGATTTTCCTGAGCTTCGGGGTTTGTAGCTATAAATGGTTGTATATCTCTTACTAATGGCTAATGGGATATTCCTTTGGCTTGTTGACGTGTTTTTTAATTCAAAACATTTAGTTTTCAGCTTCAAGGGAGGGAAAGAGGAATGTGCAGACTTCAGCTAAAGACGATGTTGAACGGTGAGTCAGGTGACGGCGCAGGAGTGCGTATCATTAGTCGACTCTAGCGGAGAAGAAGCTCGGCACCAACGGACGGCAGGTGCGCGGAGCTGATCTCCCAGTAGATAAGGTCTGCTGTCACTCACAAAGACCCCTGGGACTTTGTGACATTTGGGGGGGGAGCCACAGCGTAACAGCTGCTTTTCTGACCTTTCACCAAAGCTCCTGCGACTCTGCGTCTGAAGAAGCTCACTGTTATCCTTGTGAACCTCTGGTAAGAACTCATTTTAGGCTCTGGGTACCAATGGAATGAGGTGCATAACTGGGATTTTTTTTTTTTTTTTACTTTTTTAACCTCCCTGAATGCCTAGAACATCTGAAAGAGAGGAAGTCCGACAAGTGGTTGCCAGTAATTTTAAATTTTTAATTTTTAATTTTCCATTTTTTTAGTGAGGACTTAATAGTAAAATATAGTATTACATACCATCTTCATGTTATCTACCATTTCACTGGGTAACAAGGTGCAATTATACTTGCAGTATTACAATATATAGTATATAGTATACATTATAATATGCGGTATTACAAGTTATAAATAAAACATTCACTTTAATATGAGAAACAATGAAGTGGGCCCCTTTTCTAACACTGTCATCTGGTGGGGACTATTATTACTGCACCCTCTCTCATATAACAACAGCTTCACATTATATAATTAAAGCAATCAGTGTCTACACCTCACTTATAAGTCAGCACATATACACATATAAGTCAGCAACAATGTAGAATTAAATATGAAATCAAAATCAACCCCTAAATTACCGGTATTTTTGTCTACCAGAGCCAGCCCAGTTTGAATTCTGAGGGTGTTATTAAGATGCAGAGCAAGTCTCACTGTGGAGAGACTGTAGCCTTCATGCACCAGTCCAGAGATGTGTGCACTCACTCTGAGCTAATAGCCTGTGTAACCTGAACACATGTACGCATGTCTCACAGGACGCTCGGGCACCTTCAAGCTCAGATCTACATCATACTCTCACTTTTTCTTTATTCTGCTTACTCTCCCATACAGTTACTCACACTGTGCATGACTGTGTGTGTGTGTGTGTGTGTGTGTGTGTGTGTGTGTGTGTGTGTGTGTGTGTGTGTGTGTGTGTGTGTGCGTGTGTGCGTGTGGAGGGAGAGGAAGCAGACACCACTGTCTTTTCTTCTAACTCCTACTTCATCAGGCCAAAGGGAGCGAGGGAGAACCATGTTGCCACGATACTCAAAGACACAATAATGACGCTGTCACCGTGGCAACAATAGAGAGGATGATTATCCAAACTGACTATGCATAAAATACCTCAAATATTCTTCCTGTGTGCACAATACATTGGAGATTAGACATGACAGAGGCTTCTGAGGAAGCTCGTGGGCTCATTCATATTAAAGTTTTGAATAGAACCATGCACCCCTGAGGTTGATTCATGCCTCCAGTGTTCATGTGTTTCCTGGAGATAATTTTTTCTGACCTCTTTCTGACTATAAAATGCTTTGAACCACTTGGGATGAACCACACTGCTGTTGAAGAGTAGCTTCACACAAAAAGATGCATGTTACGGCCATTGTTGTTTTGGTTTGTGTTCCCTTGAGGCTCCAGATCTCTCGAGAACACGGCAGGTCTCGCGATAGCGGCGCAGCGCCGGCTCTGGATTATGCCCAGCGCCCAGGCTCTGGATTAGCCCCGGCGCACCGCCCGCAGCCCGCCGCCTTCCCCCTTCGGTCTCCGACGCTCCACCTGCCCACCGCTTCCTAGGCATGACTGGATACTATCACAGTTTTTGCCGAAATGTTTCCTCTGTGGTTAAGCCGTTGACTGACCTACCCAGCCCAAAAGTTGACTTTGTGTGGACCCCAGAATGCCAACAGGCCTTTGACAATGCAAAGTCACTTCTCTGTCACTCACCTGTGCTTACCGCACCCGACCTCTCCCGGCCATTTAAACTAGAGGTTGATGCCAGTGCTGGTGCAGCTGGTGCTGTGCTCCTCCAAGAGGACGCAGTTGGGGTAGACCACCCATGTGGGCCCACCCATGTGTCCTATTTCTCCAGAAAGTTCAACAAACACCAGGTGCACTACTCCACCATAGAACAAGAAACCCTTGCTTTGCCTTGGGCACTTCAGCACTTTGAAGTATACCTCGGGTCCAGCTCCTTGCCAGTTACCGTTTTTACTGACCATAACCCACTCACCTTCCTCTGGCGAATGTACACCTACAATCATAGACTCATGCGCTGGGCCCTACTCCTGCAGGATTATCATCTGGTCATCAAGCATAAAAAGGGGTCTGAAAATTTGTGTGAGGGAAAGGAAAGGAAGAGAAAAAAAAATGGAGCGGGTTAGAACATAGTACCTTTTGTTCCCTCTGTAAGTATAATTTTAAGGGAGGGAGTGTTACGGCCATTGTTGTTTTGGTTTGTGTTCCCCTTTCTTGTTTGTTTTCCTTTCCTATGTACGGGGATCCATATCCTGGCCGTACTCAGCCTTCCTGATTGGTGCAGCAGGTAAACCACCATCCGGCCTCCTCTTCCTGCACCTGCTCCAATTAGCCTCTCCACCTCATTGGCTATATAAGGTCACGTCACCTGCCTTGTGGGGGAGGAAACCTGGGCTGAGGAACCAGTACGCTGAGGAGCTACGCAGGTCTATTGCCCCTCTGGGCATCGTTTTTTCGCTTTGAGAATCTGTTTAATTTGGTACCTGGCCCTCTGTTTTTATTTGCAGCCCCTGGGCTCAGGTTTTTGTTCACAGTTGAACTGTGGAGAGTGGTCAGGGATTTGAGCTCCAAACATTACAGATTCTTTTGTTTTTCACTGCAGCCTAAGTTTTTTTTATAGTTTCACGAGGTGCAGGGGTGCTGGTTCATGTACTTTGGTTTGTACCTGTTGAAGGGCTTTGTTTTCTGTTTTATTTCTTATTTGTAAAGGAGCCTTTTACAGCTCCTAGAGCCCTCTTTTGTTATATTTAGTTTTTGATTTAACCAGCACCCACCGGCCCTCTCCCTCAGTTCAGTTTTTGGCGTGGTTTTCCCTGCCCCGTTTCTTTCCTAGCTGGACGCAATCAATTAATAAACTTACTTTTCATTTACCAAACCTTTTGTGTTACTTCCCTTTTCCCCTGCGAGCCAGGGACGAAACTATGAGGTTTAGTGGCGCCACCGTGGCTGGACGAGCAGCTGGGCCGTCGCATGTCACTGATGTTCAGACCAGACCGAGAACACCCAGATGCTTCCTCCAGACACACCTGGACCAGCAGGACCAGCAGGACCAGCAGGACCAACAGGACCGACAGCACCAGGAGGACCAAGAGGACCGACAGGACCAACAGGACCAGCAGGACCAGGAGGACCAGCCTCACAGTTCAGAAGGTTCAGGGTGAGCTGTAGGACCAAAAGACCCTTTAACCTCCTAAGACCTGAGCTCTTTTTTGATATACATTCTTAATATGTCTTTGATATTTAGGATTATTGGACCTGATAAGTGTAAAGACTGAGAATCATGTTTTAACTATATTTTAAACAAGTTGTTTTTGGGGACAATGATGTCCACATACAGGGACAATGATGTCCACATACAGGGACAATGATGTCCACATGACAGGGACAATGATGTCCACATACAGGGACAATGATGTCCACATAATTTTGAAAATTATTTCCCAAAGGGAAGCCATGCAGGGACAATGATGTCCACATACAGGGACAATCAATCTAAATGTGTAATAATATAATGTTTATGGGTCCATGTATGTGGACATTTGGCCCCACACTAAGAAGAATTAGCTTTTATATGACAGGTGACCCAACATCTAGGGTCCACATGTGGACGCCAGGTCTGAGGAGGTTAAGAGATTTAACCCAGAGCAACTCCACTGTTTAGGCTGATGAGGAAGATGAGGAAGATGATGGTGATGATGGTGAGGAAGATGATGGTGATGAGGAGGATGAGGACAATGATGTTGAGGGTGATGATGGTGATGATGGTGATGATGATGATGATGATGATGATGATGGTGGTGATGATGATGGTGATGATGATGATGATGATGGTGATGATATAAATGAATGAATGAGTGAGGTGGTTCAGTGATGCTGAGATGGTTAAAGCGTGAAGCCCCTCCCAGCAGCCTTCAGGGAGGTGGACATCAGCAGCTCATTGCAGGACCAGCGTTGGCTGTGATTGTCTCTAAAAGTCATTTAACCTTAAAGGTGTGTGTGTGTGTGGGGGGGGGGGCAGTCCTCTTGTGTCACCACCACAGGGAGGAACATCTGATATTGTCCCGGGTGAAGGTCAGGCTGCAGCAGTCGAGGAAGATAGTGAATCCCAAACCTGTGTGTTCGAGGTGTGAATGCGTATGTTGCTCCTCCCCATGTGGGACTTTGTGAGGTCGTCACTGGTCCCAGTGTGTGAACGTAGGTGTGAACTGGTGGAAGAGTTTCATAAACCTGCAGCAGCTTCAAGTGGACACGAAATGTCAGCGTCCTCTTAAGGTACAACGTCTGTGAGATCAGACAGCAGCTGCCTGCTTCTAGATTTGATCCCACTGATGAAGTCATGGCTTTAGAATTAAAATCCTTCTTTTGCCCAGAGACTGACTCCTTTTCTTTCATATTCATATCAGCAGTGCTACCGAACAATACCTGAGCCAAGTCTAACAATAGTGCAGGCAGGCTGGTGTCCCCGAACGGCTTTGGTAGGAGGAAAAACAATCATTAGATAATCAAACTAGTTCAAGATTTAGTTTGAAAGGAGCATAAGAATGAGCAATAAATCAGGCTCCAGGTTCATGTACACTGGTCAAGAGGACGGCAGCAGGGTCCTGGAGTATGTCATAAATACAACCTCCACAAAGAATGATTCCCAGGAGCCACATGATCCAGATTGTGGAGTAACTAATCATCGCCTGTGTGCACCTGACTCCCTCCGCTCGCCCCTGAACCTCCAGTCTACTTCCAGCACCATCAGCACTTTCCAGTAAATGCATCCTCATCTCTTCCAGGATGTTTCTCTTCTTTCTAAAATGGAACTGGAGAACACAGAAAAGCGTTCCATTTTCTCAGTAAATCTGTTGAGGTGGATTGATTATTTGAAAAGGCCTTGGATTTGTGCTCCAGACGGGACGGGGGCTGAAATGGGTTCACAGCCTCAGTGGGAGCGTCACTACGGTGGTGGATTTATGGAGCATGAGCTGTATAAGATTTAGGAGAAGATGGATAATATCCAGACAATTACAAAGATCCATTCTTCCTATTTGGGAACCTGTTTGGAGGCAGCTCCTCTTTCTTTTTAATGTTCTTTTTTCTTGTTCCACCAGTGATTTTCTGAACAGGTTTTATGAAATGTTACAAATCTGCTCAAGCACCAGGCTCCATTACTGTGTGTTAGATCTAAAGTGGATTATGAAGTCCTTTTTTTGATTTTTTGTTGCCCATAATATTGTAACCATTTGACAGGTCAGTGATTAGCCTTCAACGGGTGGGAAATGTTGCGCAGCGTGTCAGCAATTTGTTGTCAACGTTGACATTTTGAAAGTGGCAAAAATTGCAAAGGATCAGGGTGACTTTGACAAATTATGCTGACCAGACGACTGACTCGACTTTATTTGTCCCAGAAGGCCAGCTGGGTCTTTGCAGCATTGAGCTCCAGCACCAAACACGAATCAAGACAGAATCCGTTAATGTTTCAGGCCAAAGTGTTAAATCAGCACACCGTTAATGAGTCTCTGACAGAACAAACACACTGGAACTTTTCTTTTTCTTTTTCAGTTAAAAGTTTGGACCCAGCTTCTTGTTTACTGGTTTCTTTATTTAGATTGTAGATTCTCCCTGAAGGCATCAAAACTATGACACCATAATCATCCTATGAACAATTATAGAAATAACAAAAACAACCTGTGATATAACTCAAAACGTGGGTTATTGTTTTGATTTTTTTTTTTTAAATAGCCTCCCTTTACTGGGATTGCTCCTCTGCAGCCGGCCTCCTCCTGATGAGCTTCATGAGCTCGTCTTCTGAAAGGGTTCTCTGTGTTCGGCGAGATGCTGAGCACCCTTTGGCTTCCCTCTGCCCTCCATCTCATCCCAGACCGTCTCCACCGGGCTGAGGTCAGGTGACTGCGGGGGGGCCGGGTCAGCTGACGCAGCCCTCATCGCGCTGCTCCTTGGTGGAGCGGCGCTCACACGGACGGGAGCAGAGTTTGCTCATTGTGTGTTTGAAAAATAACAAATGGCCCAACTAAGCGCAGCCCTGATGGGATGGGATGTCACTACTGTGGGAGCGAATTTGGAATAAGTCTCCAACAGGCTCACCATAAAGCCCCTCTCCATACACACACACACACACACACACACACACACACACACACACACACACACACACACACACACACACACACACACACACACACACACACACACACACACACACACACACACACACACACACACACACACACACACACCTCCAGGCCTCATGGAGAGAATCATGCATGTAGAGAGCGTCGGTTCAACTCTCAGACCCAGCAGGTGGAACCAAAGAGCTCAAATTTGGACCAAAGTTCAGACTTCCAGCTCTAATGTGCGTTCTTTGTGTTTCTTGGCCCAAAAAAACATCTCTTTTGTGAGTGTCTGTTCTGCAGTAGTTGATCTTTAGCAGCTGTTGAAGTCTCTGATTGACCCAGGCACCTCTGAGCAGGTGAAATAGAGACGTGTCTGCTCCCGGAGCATTTCTCTCAGCTCTCGTCTGAGCTGCTCTCAACATGTGATTTCCGAGGTGGCTGAGTCAGATGAACTTATCCTCAGCTGCAGAGGTGAGAAAAAAACAGAAATATGTGTGTTAATGATTTAAAGGAAAGGAAATGTTAAAGTACACATCGTAGTTATAACCTTAACACAAAGGAAACCAAGATGGCTGCCAAATCATCAGCAACGAATGTGACTTTGACCTCTGTCTGCCCTCTTCTCAGAACTTTTTGTGGAGCTGTCTGAGGACAGACCCCAGAGAATCAACCTGAAGCAGATGTTGTGTGACCCCTGGCTCACTTCATGGCTGGTGTGAAAAGGATGTTTCATGTTTCATGTTTGTGCTCTAACTGCACACAAAGTTCAAGTTTTTTTTAGATTTTTAAAATTCCTTCTGCAGGCCAAGGCTGTTTGAAACACTCCTGTCTCCACTGGGTATTAAAAGATACATACAAAGCAATCTTTTTATGAGCACCAGTCTTATTTCCTGCACACAAGACAAAATGAGTTTAGTTCTAATCTATTTTTTTCCTGTTGTTTTATATGTCTTTTCCTATTTTATGTATGTCTTTATCTATAAAGTAAGTTTGGGAATTGTCTTCTTTTATTTATTTATTTATTTATTTTTTTGCTGAATTACGATTGTTCCATGCCGGTTGTGCGGGTACACTCGATGTGTGTTGGCATACACAGAAAAACAGGCAAAGTGTGCAGTGCGCCCCCTACTGGCCATCTAATTGATTACATTAAAGCTGGTGGGTCTCCTGTCATCCCCTCTGTCATGATGTCTGTGTAATACATTCCTATAAAATTAAAGTATTAAAACGGTTTCAATGATTTTTGTGGCATGGGGGAGACACATCCTTCTACCTCACTGGCTTCTGGAGGGAGATTCATCAACGGTGTCTCACCTGAGAAGACAACCTTCCATTTTCCTCAGATGAGGCGGTGTGATGGGAAATAGGGGGAAAAAAAAGTTCCATTCAGATCCCTGTCATTGTGGTAATGAAAAAGTTTCCCCTTGTGACATGCAGCATCTAGTATATTGTGCAGTGGATGTTTAGCACACTCTGTCTGTGGAGCATTCACCAAAATTTAAAAAGTGAAGTGACAGCCAACGATGTCGGGTCAAATAATCGATGTGTTCATCCAGCTGGCCTCTGGTGGAGCTAAGAGCAAAGAGTCAAAACAAATCCTCTCCTTGTTGCTGGGCTTTGTCATTAAACCCACAACAGTTCAGCTTATTTTCTATTCATGCGCACAGTTGCGCGTCGACGTGCACATGTGGCTGCAAACGGGCTGTGGAGGCATCGCTGTTCTGCATCATTCCCCGAGGATGCGTGCGCGTCTCAGCAACGAAAACAAACTCGGCAGCTCATTTCAAGCTGTTTCTCATTAGTGCAACACAGCTGCCCTTGTGTCAGGGCTGACGTCCTCGTCCTCGTTGCCTCCACCGCAGCAGTGAAGCCCTCTCAGGCTTTCACGTGAGGACGGAGAGGTGCTGCAGCACGTGCACGCTATTAAAAAAAACATCTCCTGCAGCCGCCCGCATGCAATAACTGACCAAACGGCTGCATGTTTTGGACACACGTTTCCGGCTGTTGTTCACGATTCACCTGCAAAACTGCCTGATCAAGCCCGGTTTCCTAGCTGACAGCCTTGTGCTTCAATTTGCTACTAATGGGAGCTCATTTGTGTTTCAACCCGTTAAATGAAAAGCTTATTTGTGGGATTACCCGCGGGAATAACCGTGCCTTCTGGTGCATTATTCTTCATTTCTGGAGCTGATGGATCAAGTAGCAGGCACCTCATGTGTGGAGGAGTTCTGATATTAGTTCTGATTGCTGGGGGTCCATCCTGTTTTATGAAAATGTGGAACAGTTAATCAGCTCCAGACCACAGAGGAAAATAACAAAATAGCTTCAATCTGCAAAGCCCCATGAGCAGCATTTTCTACCCAGGGTGGTGCTGACTGTAGCATGGAATTCTCATATGGCTTTGCCTCTATGAAAGTGAGAGGAGAGGTCAAAGGTCACATTTGCCCCAACAACAGATGAGGCTCTAGCTTCAAAGATTCCTGGTTAGAGTATAAGAGTATTGTATTAGAGTATTAGAGTATATCCATGACTCTTCCTCCATGCACCTGTCTGTATATGTTTGCATACAATTACAATAAGTATGTAACTCCCTCCACATGACTTTGAAACTGAGAATGTAGAACACATAAAGATGAAGAGTCTGGATCCATCCACAGTACAATAGTTTCAAACGATGCATCACACTGCAAAACAATCCCTGATAGCCTGACACCAAGGAGAAGGTGGAAGAAAGGAAGGTGAAGGGGGAGAAAAGTTATGGTTTTAACAGCTGCTATCAAACAGGAAGTCCTCAGATTCTGATGGTATGTGGGTCTTATTTTAAGAGTCGTGGTGGTGATAGCAGTGGTGGATGATTTAAAGCTATAAAGAAAGTCAAGCAGCTATAAACACCTATCAGGGTAAAATCAGTCATCTGGCAAGAGAAACAAACTATCTCAACAAAGTCAGAATGTACAGAAAATGTGTGTGACCCTGAACTGTCTCTATAAAATCCAATAAAACCAGTGGGCGTGCTCAGTGCTGGGCAGGTTTCTGGGTGAAGTTTCTTTACATCTGACGTGAAGATGTCTTATGAACTCTGTTTCCCAGCATTCCTTGTATCTCTCCTGCACCCCTTTTCCCTCATGTGTTTGGCCGTGTGGGCGTGGCCTCACTTCCTGGTGAAGCCCTAGCCACCTCCCCCTGCTCAGTCACCCACGCTGGTGGTCGTCCCTTGAAGCAGCCTGTAGTTCGACCTGGTGGTTGGTGGGGGCTCAGCTACTCCTGGTGTTCACGCTGAGGGGTCACCAGTGTGTCTTCAGCCCCAGCCTCACCTCTTCACCAGCTCCAGCCCGTGCACGCCTGCCTCGCCACCGCTCCTCTGACTCGGCTCACTCCCGCTCTCTTCTCCGCTCTGTCCTCGTGCGTCCACAGACCTCGTCTCCTGCTTGGACGAACCTCACTAGCTGTCCAGACTCAGTCTCCATCATCTCACTACCATTCTGTGTCATGCTCCTGGGTTTGTCCTGAGTTCTGCAACAACACGATAATAATTAGAAATACTGGGCGTGTCAATTAAAATGCTGCAGGTGAGTCGTGAAAACAGATCAATTAAATGTGTCCCAATCTATAAGACATTTGCATAACCCTTCACAGATTGTCCTGTTTCAAGGTGACAGATTGTTCTGTGTTTTTGCTCAGCGTCAGGTCCTGTTGCATTAACACACTAACTCATCTATTCTCAAACCCTCTCCTGCCTGCTGATCGGTAATAAAGGCTGATTCATTGTTCTCCCTCCTCAGGCCAGTATCCTGGCCTTGGTGTCATTTTCATGCATGTTTCCAATGTCATGTTGGATTAAACATTATCAGGTGATGTTCATCATGTATTGAGGCAGGCTGGGGTTTATTAGAGGTTTAGTTTTGCAATTTGTTGCAAACAGTCAACAGGAGTAGAAGTGTGTAGAAGCCACCAGGAACCCAGTGTTCCCCCGGAGGTGGAGGGTACGAGGGGACAGGTGCTCACAGTCACGGCCCATGTGAAGGCCTCCACTGGACACATCATGAGCTCAAACATCACAATAGTGCTCAGAGATCTGAGCGCAGATTTTGATTTGGATGAGATGGACTCTTGGATTGGGCCCATGGCTGGATCACTAACAAGGCTAACAAGGGTTGAGGATGGACCTGAAACCAACTGCAAACCTGCTGCCAGGCCTTGGAAGCTGCTTTCTCCCCGCGGTGGTGAAGGGGGAGCCTCTTTGATGACTTAATTTAGATCGTCAGCTGTAATTCACCAAGTATTGTGCCTAACCTCTCAATCAGTGCTATTCCCAGTTCTCAACACCTGGCCTGGACTAGGAACACCTGTTAGAGGCTTTTACATGATGGTTGGGATCCATTCCTGTTCACACCAGACTAGTATTAAGCCGTTTCTTACAATGCCAATTAAATGCTGATTTCTCTCCGTGGATCGGCTTCTTTAATTTTACATGATGTTTAAACAGATGCCTATCTTTTCAGAGGCCCCTCCACGACCAGAATGAGGGCCCCGAGGACAGCCTGCTACACACATTGAATAATTCATCACTGATTATCTAATTAGTTTTGTCTCCTCGTCTCTTCTCATATGCAGAGTATTGTTCTCACCTTGCACGGTGTATAGCTCTAAGCCCAAGAGCATACAGGCATTTGAACACACATCATGGTTAATATTAATGCACTTAAAGTGACAAACCGTACAGCTCTAAATCACCCAGCACAGCATTAACATTTCTAAGGAGGCTGTCCACTTTTCCCGACACAGCATATTGTATTAAAACTCCATTAGTGAGAAGTTCTACATATATTTGGGGGCTTGTAATAAAGCTGTCAGACTGAAAGAAGCTGATGTTTACATTGTTTTGTGAAACAGCCCCCCTGGTTGCACATTTATTACTTTCACTTAAAATGTTGGCAGGCATTTTTTCCACTTTACATTATCCCAACAGCAGCGATTCTCTCCCCATGGTCTGTAATAAAAATGACTTTCTTGAACACTGTTGAGGTGTCTTAATGTGGGTCGTTACGGCTCATTTCTGCTGTGAAGAAAACTTAGAATCGTTACTAACACAGCTAAACAAATGCTTCGGTGCTGGTCTGAAGGAGGGCGGTTGTGGTGGTCTGGACCCGGGTCTGGGTTGGTGTTTCTGTCGGGGTGTTTCACGTCTGCCTAATGAGCTCAAATCTTGTCAAATCACTGAAATGACTGAAATCTGTGGCAGCTGTAGCTGGAGGAAGGAAAGAGCTGCGTGTTCGTACGGAGCAGAGAGCACGCTGCTCCACAGCAAACCCCTTATATCTAAACGGGATTCCATCTGTTTAGGTTCCACCATTTGGGAATCGAAAAGTAGAATCCTTTGTGTTTGTGTTTTGAATGAGATTTTCAAGTGTTAATTCAGGTTAAAGTAACTGATATATACGTAATAATATCAACTACTATCAACTATTGCAATTACTGTCACCTTCTTGTAGGACATCAACACATGTATGAATTAAATCAAGCTTTATTTTCTACATATCACGCAAATCGAGTTAGCATCTGCTGAGTTAGTTTGGTTCATGAGTGATTCAGCACCAATGAAAACTAATGCTTCAACAAGTTGCAGAAGGACAGACTGTTAGCTAGTTCAAACAGGCCTGCAGGGAATTTCAAAATCCTCAGAGAGTCATGGAGACCATGTAATTCTGCCAGTAATGAAATCAATTCAGCAATTAAGCTGGAAGGAGCAGGTGGCCACCACCACACACCAGAGGAACCGGTTCCTCCGAGTTAATTAGCTGCACGAGGAGTCACCATCTCTGGGTGGGAAGATAACAGAGTTTGTGTATTCAAATGTTGCATCACCGCTGTAAATCGCTCCATCACTTCCATCTCATCTCAGATCTGAAAGTGGCGGAATGACAAAGAACTGGGGCAACATCCTTCCAACTACCACACATTATTAAAATCGAACACTTGAGGCAAAGTTCTAATTAGTTGTAAACGGAATTCCTCTCATTTTACAGCAATAACAAGTAAATCTAGGCTTTTTACATGACACAATTATATATACCACCTTTGAAAATCAAGCTATTCATGAATCACTCTATGGGAAATTACAAAAAATAGTAAAAGATATGCCCCTTATTACAGTTTATGATTTATTGTTTGGTCAGTTCACTGAAACTTTTGAAAGTGAAAAGTGAAGCTGTGAGCCTACAGAAGCTGTCTGAGTCATGGAAATACAAACTTTTCACCTTCTTGCTAATGAAAGAGGAGAAAACTTTCTTGGAAGCAAAAAAAGGAGGTACAAGTAAACATTTTCCTACAATGTTCCAATCAAAGCATTCAGTAATGCAGGTCATACTTTTAAGTACGCTCTCACAGGCTGTTTGACATCGTCACCCATAATGCTCATGTTCTTGATTATTAAGAAACACATCTGATTACGGCCTGCATGACAGGGCTGCAAAGCCTTGACTCAGCCGTGTGTGACCACCGTGACGGACCGCTGAGCCGAGGGTGAGCTGCTGAGCACAATGGTCCCCAAGTGGATAATCACCGGTGTGTGAACGTGACAGCGCTCGCCCACCTGCAGGCGTACCTCACGCTCTTAACTTTTACTGTGGTTTTTATTATTATTATAATTATTTGTGCATTTGAATTAAAGGTATATAAAAAACCAGCATTTCTTGTGCACACTGTTCTGGCCTTTCATCTTTATTTTTTACTTTTTACTTTTCCTTGGGATTCAACCATCTCCAAACATTCGGGGGGAAGAGAGTGAGTGATCACACATACATTTAATAGCACAAACATTTACAATCTTTAGGAAGCAAAATAAAACAAATGTATCTCCATTAATGAAACACTATTCTCTATATGATCATGGTACAGTGGTTAGCACTGTTGCCTCACAGCAGCAGTGGTTCCGAGTCCAAATCCCCTGGGGGCCACAGGCTTAAGGGGTGAGTGTGCGTGAATGTTTTTTTTGTCTTCGTACGTTAGTCCTACACTGACCTGGTGGCTAAAACTGGAATCCACCTCTGGCCTGAAGGGAAAACTGACCTGAAAGATTGATATCCCTTCAGAGTGTGTGAAACCTACTTGGACTCTTGTACAACAGAAAAAAACAAAACAGGAAAAATAGCCACCAGGAGGAATTGCAACAGCAGCAGGAGGCTGAGGATAATGAGGACCAAAAGGTTATTTTGGGGAACACCAAGTCCTCTGTAGAATATACTGCCTACAAATAAATTAATGAGCTGACGTCAAGACATTCTACCAGCTGGATGAAGAAGCTTGGCCTAAATGACCGTCCAGAGGTTCTGATTAGAGCAGTCAAGAGCATATCATAAAAGCAAACAAACATTCAAGGTACAACTGTGCACAATTACGCCTAAAAGATCCCGCAGGTAGAAGCAGCTGGTTTAAAGATGTGATCTGGTGGAGCTAGACTGTGAAGTTGGGATGAGGGGGAAGAGGATGGAATAATAAATTACAACAGAGCAAAGGCCCTGTGAGACTTCAAGTATCAGACTAATGTGAAACCACTGTCTAATGAGGCAAACAGTGATAGTTCACAAGGAGCCGGGAAAATGATGGACGTTCCCATCCCGCGTGCCACTGACACCAGGAAGTATGAATATTTAGAGAGATACGCCACACTTGTAGTGTCCAGGCTGCGTGTGGAGATTGTGAAACATCGCAGGAGAAAGTGGACGCAACTCCTGCAAAAGGAGAATCCCAGCTGATGCCCGGTTCTACCTCACTGATGAGTGTGTGCTTCACTGACCGCCAGGTCAAGGCACTTCTGAGGCTCTTCTGTTGAAACCACTTCTACTGGAGGCTCTTTGGAGAGGAGATCTCTGGAGATGTCGCCTCAGCATCTGCGGTTCACTGATAAATCCATGAATGCCCAGTTTGATTGGGAAATCTGGAGCTCCAGGATTTTCTTGCCTGTTGAAGCATTTCACAGCGGTAGTCTGTCTTGCTGGGGACGGCTGGTAATTGGCAATTGTCAATGTGTTCCACTGAGTTTTATGTTTTTGCTTCATTTGATAGACTTTCAGTCTGTGCTGTCTGTAATCTGCAAAGACACATGCAGCACATCACCGAGCCCATACACAGCCTCCACTGGAGCACGCTGGTCACATGATCAGGAGATTCATATGCAGGATGAACATGAGTGTTTGTTTGTCCTGTGTGGAGCTTCCATGTTCTCCTAGAACTTCCTCCCATCTTTTTGGGTGATCAGCGAGTTGGTGGGCGTGTGAATGTGTGGATGGATGGATAGTGGATTTATGATAGATGGATGGATGGTAAATGGATGGATGGATGGATGGTGGATGGATGGATATCCACAACATTCATCAGTCTGAGAGACTTTCAGGATTAAATCAAACTTGAAGAAGGAGAAGTTTAGTGTGCTTCCCAAATGAGCAGGAGTGAAGAACAGTGGGAGCGTGAGGGTGGAGGTTCATGGAGGCCACAGATGCTGCCTGCAGTTCAAACAAGTGCTTAAAATACCAAAGCCAGATTTGAAGCTGCTGCGTGTGTCTGTCGTTGGGAGAAGCTGGTGAAGAGAGCTGTTCTTGGAAAAAACACCCCACACTGACTTTCATGTCAAGCACGGCGCTCTCGCTCAAGTGGAAAGAAAAGGAGAAGCAGGAGCGACTTGTAGAAGTTTGAGGACACCACGAAGTCGGCGGGGAAAGTTGAGAGTTTGAATTTTTTAAAACATCCTGGGAAAGACAGCCGTGTACAGTTGTAGCCGCTCACTTGTTAAATGATGCAAGGGTGCAGAGCGATCGCAGGAGAACTCTCAGTGAGGATCTCTGCTCCTCCGACAGCAGCCACTGCCGGAGGACCTCCCTCCTCCTCCAGGATCAGCTTCATGCTGAAGTGGACGTGCCTTTTACAAAGTGAGCAGGAGTGACTAAAGGAATCTTGAACAGTGATTGCATCACTCAGAGACAACGCTCCATTCTTCAAGATTCCAGAGAAGCGGCTGAACGGAAGTGAGACGTGGAAGCTGGGTAGAAACACAGACGCTTCAAGGACAGTTCATGGATGTCAGCACCTCCTCACGAGGAAAGATGACTGAATAAATACAGAATTATTGAGTGAATACTGGTAGGTTTTTATTTTCATTTATTTTCACAATATAATCGGAAACCCTTAATGATTAATAAAGTAAATGGAAAATAATTAACAAATACATACATACATACATACATACATACATACATACATACATACATACACACACACACACACACACACACACACACACACACACACACACACACACACACATACATACATACAAAGTGGAATCTTTGAGAGATTCCTGATTCAGAAAGAACAGGGAGTCTGAGGGAGCGGCTGACCTTTGGTGGACTGGCCTGAGTCATTATTCTGCTGTTTATTATTCAGTAGTGGATGTGTCACTGGGCCGTCATAAGTAAAGGGCTGCTGGAAACCAGCATGCAGCAGGTCGGTGCCACTGAGTTCAGCTTTTACTTTTGAGGCCCAGTTGTTGTTGTTGTTGTTGTTGTTGTTTTAGCTTTTTTCCAGCTCACTTGTGCATCCCGAGCACATCCTGTCCTCATAAACAGAGTCAGCGGAGGAGAAAGTGAAGGAGAGCGATGATGCCCTGTAGGAGGAAGGAGGCTTGACTGATGATCCATCCCCGCTGCACACTCGCTTGTCGGTGTATAAATGGCTTCAGCCTCGCAGCCGTTCGATCTAAACTATAGCGAGCGCGCCGGATCCGGCTTCCATTCTTAATGCCGCGCGGTCGCGTATGTCGACTTTCAGCAGAATCCAGATGACGGATGTCGACAGCGGGCCTGATGTATGTTCCCCATCACCACCACTTGCTGATTGAACTGATATGGCGCCTCCCCCACTCTGCTCTGACGTGGTCGGAGTTTGTTTAAAACCAGCTCCGTCCTAATTTATTCCTTTGAATCCCAAGAAATATCAATTTTCACATTCCCCATAATGTACGCATTACTCGGCCCGCCGAGCCGTCCATACGTCCTGCCCCACTCCTGTTTTGTTGAAACAAGATATCCCTCAAGGTGAGACGTCCCATCGTCTCTTCGAGGTGTTTGCTGTTAATTCTGCTGCAGTGAGAGACGCAGTCTTTTGTAGTGCTTCTTTAATAGGTTCCTCACTTGTCAGTGGATGAGACAGAGCAGGAGGAGGAGGGAGGAGGAGGAGGAGGGGGGCAAAAAAACAGAGACTGAACACGGAGCTCGTTAAAACCATAAAACAATTCACGGCTCAGCGAGTAATCAGCGGGACAGCAAAGTGATGTCGCTGTCTAAACAACCGGAGCTCCGTGTCTCCAGGAGGGTGGAGAAGTGTGCACGCACCTTCACGGATGCAAAAGCTGCAGGAGCCCGCGGTTACCGAAGCCTCCGGGTCACATGACCCCCCCCCGCCTGGAATACCCAAAACTCACACCCTGTCCTGCACTGATGGTGGGCGGTGGCGGTTGGCATAGCAACCGTTTTACGCTCATACACTCACTGTTTGTGTTTGTCCCTCTTTGAGATCTGATCAAGGATGAAGGGAGAATTCCCGGCGGATCCCCGATAATCTTCAATCAGAGGGTCTTGGATGGAGTGTCCCAGCGTGGAGCTCCACGCTGGGACACCTGCTGCTCCTCCAGGATCAGTCCCAGGAACCCTGCGGGAAATGGAACTTTTAGGGAGGTTTTGTCTCGGCTTGTCCAGGAGACTGTCGCCAACGGGGGGAGGGGGGGGTTTAACAGCCATCACAGAGTTTAACAAGGGTGGAAGGTCAGCATGTGCAGGTGGAGAGTGGAGGATAGAGGGACATTCCCAAAATAAGGAGCATTATGTGAACAAGCAGCACACATTAGTCACAGATTAACCACCCCCCATCATCTCAGTGCAGATGGTTAACGGCTCACTGCTACATTTAACATTGATGGAGACTTAGAAGACCCCATGAACACCAACATTCTGCTTAAGAAGCATCCAGATGGCAGGTTGGGTGGAGCTGAAGCTGCACCCGTGTTGTG
Source organism: Lagocephalus sceleratus (assembly GCA_911728415.1). NCBI lineage: Eukaryota > Metazoa > Chordata > Actinopteri > Tetraodontiformes > Tetraodontidae > Lagocephalus > Lagocephalus sceleratus. The sequence goes on along the minus strand of CAJVRN010000036.1, from coordinate 12,040,759 downwards.
ACGATGACACTCCAGCAGGTTTGCGGCTGGAGATGGCAGAGACAAGAGCTCTCAACACAAGGCCAGGTTCAGCTGGTCCCAGGCCAAGCGATGATGTTTACTGAACAGATGGGCGCTATCCGAACGGCCCTGCTGGATTTGCTCCCTCTGTGACCCAAACCTGGAAAACCGGAGGAAGGTGAGTCGTCAGAGGCTGCAGGTTCATCAGATCGCTGCAGCCTCGCTGAGTCACTCTGGTGCGTTTATGGAATCAGAATTAAAATCCTCAAATCTACATGTTCAACCTTCACATCATTGAGTCCCGTGTGCTCATCAAAACAGCCCTTCCTCATTTCTTTAATGGTCTCACAAACACTTGAGCTCATCCAGGTGAGTGATGTGTACAACTCTGCTGTCTCCTCCAGCATCAGCTGCTGCTGTCATGTTGCTCTAAAGATGTTCTAATGGCTCTCTGTTGAATAGTCTCACCCCCACATCTACACTTTGGTTCAGCACACAAGTCTTCTCATGTCAGATGGTTGAAGTTCTCAGTATTTCAAACATGTTTCTACATCTCCTTCAGTCTTTCTTCCTAAATCTCTCCTGAACCGGAAAATTGCTCCGAGGTGAATCTTGATTTTTCTCTAATGAAGAGAAACAAGAGAGGGGTCAGAATGGAGATGACCTGGAGCTGCTGATGGAGTTCCTCTCACCCTGCTCCCCATTCCTGAAGCCCACTGAGGAGATGAGAGTCCTTGATCATCAGCCACAAACACAGATCAGACCTCCTAGTTGCCATGGATGCAGTACAGTGACATCACAGCCGATGATATAGAAGGTTCTTTCCACGCTGCATCACAAGAGAATATACGTTGTGGATGGGAATTTGTGGCCCCACAACAGGAACGTCAGGAGGTGTAGGAAGACTGATGTGCACCAAAGCAACTGAGAAAAAGTGATAAATGATAGAAGAATATAGTGTTCACAAACATCAAATACTGGAAAGACAAGGAGAAGACACTAATTTGATAGGAGGGCTGAAGAGTTCATGACAAATAATAATCAATTTGTCATTTTTATTCATACTTGATGTTATTCTCACATACACACATTTCATCTGTTACTGTTGCAGCTAAATCCTTAACTAATCATAACTTAAACTCTTAAGTTAAGATTATTTAAAACACTTCAAAGTTGGGAAGACCCGTCGAAACATCTTCATTTTCCAGGAACGTCCTCACTTTGTTAGTAAAAGGCTGACTGTGGTCCTCATTCTGTAGCACATACATGAATGCAGAAACACACCACCGACTGAAGCCTTCTGAAATAAAACTGTAGATCTTCACCACCTGGACTCTCAAGTAGTGGAACTGCCTAAATTTAGGAGATTTCAATTGATTAATCAGGATTTAATTCTTACAACGGCCTCAGCCCCAATGTTAACGTCTCCACAGAATAGATCTGAGCTGTTCTGACAAACTTCCCTTTTGCTTCAGTGAATTTTATGAATTTGCTGCTTCAAAGGGCAAACATGCAAAAAAAAAAAAAAAAAAAAGAAAAGAAAACCTCAGAGTTATGTTAACGTTGCTCCTAAATACACACACTATAGAAAATATGTCACCTTTTCTTTATATTTTCAATTTTCTGGCTCAGTGACTCACCTTTCTTCTATAAATGCCCTTGGCGTACTCATGGTTGGAAACATACATTTGAATATCATTGTAGGCGCTCACATTTAACAGTGGGAATAAGGTGCAGAGTGTTAAAGGTGTTGTTTGTGGAACACAAGCTTTCCTGTAGGACCAGCTGCTCTTGCGTTCTGCCTCCAGTAAGAGAGCAGCTAAACTAATATTCACATTTTCAATGAAACACCTTTAGCCTTCAAATAAACTTTGCATGGGACTTTTCAGCGTTCATCCAAACTTAACTCATCTGAATCTTCCCGTGAACACGAGTGGGGCGTGAGCGGCCCTCCGACGAGCTGCCGTCGTTCCGTGAGCGACCGCGTTTTAATAGAAAAGCTTAATAAAACCGGTGAGGCCATAAAGAGTTGGCCAAGGTTAATTTCATTTTCTTCTTCCTGGCTGAACATTATCTCCACTGGTTCATTTAAGAGGAGCCGTAATTGAATCATTTGTATGGCAAAGGCGTTGCAAGGCCACGTGATTTAAAGCCAAAGAGCATCAAAGGGAAGTTCTCAGTAACACGGGCGTCCACTGATCTGCACTTTAAAGGAGAACAGGAGTTAATAGAGCTCAGAGTGAAGATTAGCAAAGGATATTCGGGATAATTAGTCAGCATTTAAAGGGATAGCATCGACGTGATAATTCACGGACACAACTTTGACATTTAAGTGAATGGGAGAAATATATTAACAGGAGAAACAGAGCAGAAGATGCGTGGTCGGCATAATTTTATTCAGAAAATCTCTGACTGGCCTTTTGAAACTCTGGCAGCTCTAAAAAAGAAAGATCTAAAAGATCTGAAGATTTCAAAAATAAGATCTAAAAAATCTGAACAATCTATTTCTGATACAGCTGAGATAAGAGAAAACAAATTTCACTTAATAAATTCTTTATTCTCTGATTTTATTCACTAAATTTCTTAGGAAAGATATTTTGAAAAGTTACAATTTTGAGGGGGAACCTGTTTTTTTTCAATAATAGTCTTGTTCATTCTATTTAAAATATCATTATCTGAGTATTTTGATTGTCTTTTTCCTGCCTATATTTGCCCACAGATGTTTACTTTTCTCCAGATCCACAGGAATGTTAACCCAGTCCTGCCTGGGCCTTGATCCGGTCGGGTTTTCCCTCCTACCAGGTAGTCAAGCACTTTTACCTCCCAAGAGCAGCTCGTCTACCTGGTAGGAAAACCCGGGCTGGATCATGGCCCTGGTGGGACTGGATCTTCTGTAAATCTTTAAATGTGTGACTCTGAAGGAATTGTGTGTGGACCTTGTCATGTGTCCCCCGTAGAGCTCTGGAACGAGTGTGTTTGCTGAAAATGTCTGTCACAGATTTCAATGTCAGAAGGAGGCAGCAGGGAAATCTTTAAAAGTGCTGAGGTGGGATTCATGTGGAGAGGGGAGAGAAGAGACAGTGAGATTAACACAAGTGTTCACTCCCATTTACAGCTGCCAAAAACAGTCAGGCGACAATCAGAGAGATGAGAGGAGAGCCGAGCAGAGGAAGGTAACACGGGTACTGGAAGAATGAGGGTGTGGGAGACGAGGGAGTCGAGGACGAGGACAACATTCAGAGTGTTGTGACAGTCTGGGAGAGCGTGCCAACAGCTGGAGGACGAGGGCCCCGCCGCAGCGACACCATCCACCCACTAAAGCGTCTTGATGAGCTGCTTCCTCCGCGTCTCTTCGGCTGGTGGACGGAGGGCTTTCCAGGCGGGGAGAAGGTCACCGTGTCGTTCCTGCAGCGGCGTCGGTGTGGAGCGCGCCGACCCCCTGCAGGGCCGCTCTCCACCACCGACGAGAGAAGGGAAGGAGAAGGAAGAAAGGGTAACTCATGGGGAAGGCGCATGCAGGTGGGCCTGTTTGGTCTGCTCTGACACACACACACACACACGCACAAAAACACACACACACAAACAAATGCACACACACACACACACACGCACACACACACACACACACGTGGCTCAGTTTCAGCCCTTTAAGGGCATTAGCGTTTGATTGCTGACATTTACAAAACTGCAAAACTGGCTCCAAATCCCAGCGCGTCGGACGGGCCGGGCCTGTTGAGGGTTCCAGCCCGTGTGAAGGTAAGCTCACCGAGGCTGAAGGCTGACCCAGTTTGGCGGGTGGGAACACCGCGAGCTCGTTCTCCTCAGCTGATGACTTACTTTATCAGCGCCATCTAAAGTGCTTCCCTAACAGCATCCATTTACATTCACAGTAGGGCGGAAGGAGAACATCACTCGCCTCCAACCACAATCCCACACACTTCCTAATTGGCTACCCTGGAGCAGCTAAAGCAGATGTAAGAAACCCGACGTGACAACTGACTGACAAGCAATTAAGGATTGGGTTTTGTTTTGGGGATTTTTGGTTGTTGTTTTGTTTTTCTGCTGTCTCTTATTGAGAGTATTGTGGGGTGCAGCAGCTTTAATTGTATGACTGTGTTTTTTGATGCATTCCCTTGACTGTCTGCCCTGAAGGCTGGGGGAGTCCAGGCCTGCTGGAGAGCCCTCAACACTAACCTGACGAGGCTGCTGCTGCTGCTGTGCGGCGCGACACTGACCCCTGGTGGACGAGCGGTGAACTGCAGCCGGACCGAGATACAAAGGGATGGTGCTCCAGACATACAGGTGTCTGGTTCATGAGTGAGGTGGACGAGGTGATGTAAAGCGGCTCCTTATTCCTTTAGAGAGGTAAAGGTGATGTTTGATGGGGTTGGGGCCTCATTAAGATGACAATGATGAATTGATGGACAAATACTGCAAACGCAGGGTGAGGTAATTGTAACTATGACCACGTCTAGTGTTTTGTATAGAGAATCTACATGACCATGCAGCACCCAGTTAGAGTTTGGTGATCTAATCCCTTGTAGGTACCAAGTATCCGAGTATCTCTGCACCATCCTCAACAAGAAGGAACGACTGAAGCTGAAGATGCCAGTGGCCCAGGGTGACAAGATTCAAGCATTTCATTTCCTAGATGGGATTGTCATAGGTTAAATGTAATCTATTACATTATTAACTATAGTGTATCCATGATATTGGTTTAAAAACAGGCAAATTGGTTCAGTGGAGACACTTTCTTTGGTACCTGAATGTATTAAGGGAGGGAGAACGTTCTGGGTTGAACTCTGACCTGGACAGAAAGGTTTTCATTTTTACATAAATTTGAGTAAAAACGTAAAGGTTTTCATACATCAGTCAATGAATTTGATTTATATTCCAAGGTCTTGTTTTCACTACTTTCAGTATTCCGGCGTTCCTCAGGAAGCCGTCCTTGGTCACATCGTGTTGTCTGCGCCTTTCAACAGCTGAAGAGAACTGATGCAGCACTGCTGATCCGATCAGAGACGTCTGGAATACTTGTTGCACTTTGTATTACAACATTCAAATTAGTGTTATAGCATCAGTCAAAATACGGGATTTCAAAAGGTCACGGGACACAAATGTGTTTTCTTGCTGCTTAACTCTCTGATGACAGAAAAGAGCGCTTTAATAATGAATAGGTAAAGTGACGGCGTGAAGAGGACATAATTACACTCATAAAAACAAATCTGTCTCGCGCTCTCAACATATAGAATCATGCACGCCATAATTAATTTAGCATGAAGGCTGGATTGATGTCGACTTCAGGATGCTGACAACAAAGTCATAATTGCTTCTGGTGTTGTGTTTCCACAGCATTGCCTCATTACAGGAACAGATGCTGACTTCAGAAGGTGTGTGTGTGTGTGTGTGTGTGTGTGTGTGTGTGTGTGTGTGTGTGCGCCTCCATGTGGATCACAGGTCTGCCTGCTTACTCAGAACAGACGCAAGATGAGCAGAAATTATATCATCACTTCCAAAGGGTGCAGGTTAATGTTGCAGCATCTCTGGTTTGAAATAAAATCCACATCAATTAGTGAGTGAGGAACACACAAGTAAATAATCTCATACGAGATTGTTCAAAATTGATTTTCTTATAGGAGAAAACGGCATTATTCAGTATTAACCTGGTGTTTAACTTGAAGCAATGTGATAGAAAAACGAGATTATGAAAATGAAAAAAGGGATGTTAACTTATTAAAGGACAGAATTAATAATGAAAATGCCTTGTTACTAAAATCAGATGATTAATGTAATCAAGTCAGGGCAGGATAACTGCTGCACTTACACAGATTGAGTTCATTAATTCATGCTATTATTTATTTAATGAGAATAAAGCGCGCAGATTCTTCAGACTTTTATTAATAATCAAATCCTTAAACATAAATGAAACTACATTGTAATGTAAAAAAGAAACAAAATGTTTGTTTTTTTTAGGAAAATAAATATGTTGTGTCCACAAACGCAGCCTCAGACCTTCTTCATCCTTTTTTTGGGTCTTTGGTTGAAGACCGGCGACGAGCCCATCAGGGAGTCTGGTGAGTGTGACGCGTAGCTGCCGTCTGACGCCGCCCCCCCGGGAGAGTGCGCCATGGCCCCTCCCGAGTCGCTCATGGTGGACATGGGGCCGCCCTCCTCGAACACGTCTCCGCCCAGGACGCTGTGGTGGTGGTGGTGGGGGCCGGCGCCCTGGCCCTCCTCCCCCTCCTGGGGCTCCATCTTCACGTGAGGCCACAGAGGCGAGTTGCTGGCTCCGCCCCCACCTGAGAGAAGGTGAGGCCCGACAAATGAGAACTCTCACATGTAGCTGCGCTCTCTCCAGCGCTCATTTTATACTCTACGATCGAGTACGATCCATTCTCGGGGATCTGCACTTTTTTTTGTTCCTTTTTTTACATCGGTATGAAACCCATAAACACACTATAAACTAAATTCATACTCTCCCAGTTCGCCCCCGTGTTGTGAGTTCAGACAGACTATATAAATGTTATACCTGACAGGTTTAGTAAAGGAAAAAAGGAAAATGAGGGGTTCCCGATCCAAATATCTGTGATCCGGCCAGGTTTTCTGTCCTACCGCCACCAAACAGAGTGGGTTGCTTGACCACCTGGTAGGACACAAAACACGGTTTGGACCGCACCGTGTTCTTGTGCAGGAGCCCATGAGCGCTCCAAATCAGCCGCACTGCCTCAGGTGCTCTCACAGATGTTCCACTGGGTTTAGATCTGGTGTGATGGGGGTCTGATGCAGACTGGCCTTGTCCCAGGACGCACGGCGCTGCCACCATGACGCCTCACTGGGTGTGGCGCCCTCCGCTATGAAGTTCAATAACTGGCTGAATGACATGTTTTCAATCACCTGTACTGACTAATGTTCACCGTGAGAGCGGAACGTTGTGTAAACCACACCAGTATGACCAGTGCACCTCTGGGGAAATACCAGGCTTCATTTGAAGACACGTCAAACAAGCGCCGCGTGCACGTCTCACCTGACGTATGAGGAGAATGGTCTCCATCCAGGCCCGAAGTCAGCCTCTCGTTGTGGGTGCCGAGGACCCCCATGGGCAGGGCCTGGTCCCCAGAGGCCAGGTCAGCTTCAGGCTCCTCGCTCACTGGGAAAGAAATATCGCTCATGGGCTCCTCCTTGATCCGGACGGGTTTGGAGTCCTCCAGCGCCTTCTCGGGGTTCACCAGGCGCTCGTACTCCTCGGACAGATCCTTGCACACCTACGGGAGGACGACCACAGGGCGCCAGCCAAAACCACCAGAGGAGGTCGAAGCAGGTCAGACCAAGGTCGGCGCGTTCAGCCGTGTTCTGAGGCCGTGGCGCTGCTCCTACCTGGACCATGTAGCTGTGGTAGTCTTTGATCCTCACTTGCCAGAAGCGCTGCAGGGCCAGCACGCTGCCGATGCCCACCTCGTGGAAGACCTGCTCCACCACATCGGGGAAGGGGCTGGCCCCCAGCCGAGCCTCGCGGTCCACGGCCACGCGCAGCAGCCGGGTGACGTGCAGGTAGTGCTCGTGGACCACGTCGGTCAGGGTCTCCAGCACGCCCTCCTGGGCCAGCTCAAAGCCGGCGTGCGCCAAGACCGTGGCCACCGACTGGTACAGGAGCTGCCTGCAGGAGGGCCAGCTCAGCTCGAGGACGGGCTCGCCTTTGCCCCTGCGGAGGACACACACCAGAGGAGGGAAATAAAGAGGGTTACTGTGAGCCCTCGTCTATCGGGGGTCACCTTCAGGAAATAACGCGCCACAGACGTGAAGTGAAGAGCTTCATTTTCTACAATTATTTTGTTTTAAGGCGGTAAAACCCCTAAACACACTTTTATTCACTCTCCTCACAGGCCTCAACGTTTCCTCACAGTTCTCCTATTTAAACCACCTCAAGGTTCAAACTTCTTCGACCGCAGGTACGTTTCTCCTGCAGGTCGTTTCATCCACATTCTGCTTTTTCAAGCCAGAAAAAAAACTTGGTTTAAACTTAAAAGCGTAATACTTCGGGTTTCGGGTAGAAAACACACATCACGTAGTCACTCTGCTACATTTAACATGGCTAGAAGGCCTTCTCCCTGTACGCTGTAAAAAATGAAACAACATTAAAATAAACAAATACACTATAAAAGATTGGGTGAGGCAGGGCCGGTGTACTCACTTGTAGAAGTCACTCTCGGGGTCACTGTGGCGGAGCTGGAAGGGCTGCCGGGGGCCTTTGCAGTCGGCGGGCAGCAGATCATCTGGCAGGACCGGAGGCGTCGGGGGATGCAGGGGCAGGTTGACGTCGCCGTCCTCCAGCCGCCCGCCCCCCTCCGAGGCGGCCGCGCCGTGGCCCTGGGCCTGGGCGGCCGCCAGCAGCGCCCGCAGGCGGTGCGCGTGCTGGCACAGCTGCACGGTGTGGATGGTGAGGCTGCAGGGCTCCGAGGGGATGTCCAGCATGGTGGTGGGGCGCGGGCGCTGGGCCGACGGCTGGTGCAGGGGAGGGTCCTGCATCTCCACCGAGCGGAACTCCCGCTGGAGCAGCTCGAAGGAGCTGCGGCTGGAGGGGACGCCCACCGGCCCCGGGATCTCCCCCCAGTAGCGCAGCATGACCACGGACCAGTACTGCAGTACAAGAGGGAGACTGAAGTACACCACATGTACAAGTACACGACATGTACAAGCACACGACATGTACAAGTACACGACATGTACAAGTACACGACATGTACAAGTACACGACATGTACAAGTACACGACATGTACAAGCACACGACATGTACAAGCACAAGACATGTACAAGTACACGACATGTACAAGCACACGACATGTACAAGTACACGACATGTACAAGTACACGACATGTACAAGCACACGACATGTACAAGTACATGACATGTACAAAAACACAACATGTACAAGTAAACAGCATGTACAAGTACACAACATGTAAAAAACACAAGATGTACAAGTACACAAGATGTACAAAAACACAAGATGTACAAGTACACAAGATGTACACGTACAAGTACACAACATGTACAAAAACACAAGATGTACAAGTACACAAGATGTACACGTACAAGTACACAACATGTACAAAAACACAAGATGTACAAGTACACATGAAACAACTTTAAATCAACAGCGATGACTCGCTTTGGCCCCTGTTCAATTATGTTTAACACTAATCAGTATTGTTGTTACGTCAACAAGTAATTATACCTCAAATGTACCTTTATGTTTTAAGGGCATATAAACGCTCACAGGTAAAATACCATTCCACAAAAGTGTGGGATTGTAGTGTTGTCATGACAGTCAAATCATCTTTTTACCTCAAGCACACTTTTAAGTATATAATATTCGATTTTATGTTCTGTACTGTTTAGAAGGTTTATTTATATATAAAACTCTGGTAAATGAAGGTAAAATGACAACAAAAGCACGAACGAGAGAAAGTCGAAAGAGCACATCTTCATCAGACAGAGCAGCAATAGTCCGACAGTGTGGGGTACCTTTAGAGGAGGAGCACTTTGTCCGGACTCACAGTCAAGAAAAGTATAAAATAAAAATGTTTAAAAGTGTGAAACACCCAGGCTGGAGGGTCCGGGCGGCCGCCTGCGCATGCGCGGAACAGGACCTCCATCGACACAGGGCTGCCGCGGACATGCCTGTTCAGAATGATTTACGCTTACTTATTCCCCCAAAATTCATTCTTTTGAATGCCTTTGTCCTGGGTTTTTTGTTTGTTTATTTTATAAAAGGAAGCATTATGTAACCACCGTTCTGGTTCTGAATTTGTAGAAATAAAAAGAAACAGCTTTAATATGGAATCTTTGATTTTAATATTTATGTGATTTTGAAAATCAGACCGAGGTTAAAAAAAGGGGGAAAAAAATCAAAACAGCCTACAAAAATTACATTGAAGAAAGCAGGAAAAGTGAGGAGGCTCCAGGGGGAGGTTACAGAGGTCAGGTTCTCTGGACTTAGATCAATTAAACCGAAACTGCAAACTGTGTGCAGATCAAAGGCGTGGCCTTGATGTTTATCAATCATCAGAGCAGCCACAGTTCTTTATCAAACCGACTGGGAGTAAGGAGGCCTACGAGACGACCCAAAATGACGCAGCCAACCCCTCTGGAGGGCCTGTCGATGAGCGAGCTGAAGCAGCACATCCAGCAGGAGCACGCTGCCATCGAGCTCAGACGGGAGCAGGACGCGCGACTGGACAGCGAGTTTGAGGCGCTCAAACAAGAGCGGGCCCACCTGAAGCAGCACATCTGTGCCCTCCAGAGAAAGATCAGAAACGCCATACTGCCCCGGATAAGTTATGACACCTTCCGCTTAGAGCAGAAGACTGAAAAAATCCTGGAGGAGGCAGAGGAGCACAAGACAATCTGCCAAGAGATGGAAGGAGCCATCCCCAGAAAGACGGAGGAGAAGAGGAAAGAAGCGCAGAGAGCCCAGCGTCTGCTGGGGGAGGTGGAGAAGGCCAGGGCGGACTGGGAGGTGCTGGAGCGGGCCGCTGACATGTCCCCAAAGTTCAGGGACGGGCAGGACCTGGTGAGACACGTGGAGGTCCTGGAGCAGATGAGACACAAGTACAGAGAGAGGCTGAGCGCGGCGCGGCAGAGGGGCCGGCGGCTGAGGGAGGAGCTGAGGGAGGAGGAGAGGACCGGGCAGGTGGAGGCCTCAGAGATGGGCCTGAAGATGCGCCTCCTCCAGGAGGAGCAGCTCCGCCTGCAGGGGGTCCAGGACGCCGTCTGCGGGGAGCACGACGACGTCCTGCGCAGGAAAGACGAGTACTTCGGCCCCGCGCAGTTTGAGACCGCCATCCTCAACGTCTACGACACGGCGATACCCCAGACCGCCAAGACCGACGCCGGTGACATCATCGCCCTGCTGGACAGAGTCCAGGAGTTCATCACGGACAACTACGAGGTTCTGGACCAATACGCAAAACAGTACGGGAGCCCGTGAGGGCGCAAATAAAACCTGTCACGGCTTCTTTACAAACACAAGCAAACGAACCCGTGTGTGTGTGTGTGTGTGTGTGTGTGTGTGTGTGTGTGTGTGTGTGTGTGTGTGTGTGTGTGTGTGTGTGTGTGTGTGTGTGTGTGTGTGTGTGTGTGTGTGTGTGTGTGTGTGTCTGTGTGTGTGTCTGTGTGTGTGTGTGTGTGTGTGTGTGTGTGTGTGTGTGTGTCTGTGTGTGTGTGTGTGTCTGTGTGTGTGTCTGTGTGTGTGTCTGTGTGTGTGTGTGTGTGTGTGTGTGTGTGTGTGTGAGATTCACGCAGTCGTGCGAGTGTCTGGGAGGCTGCGTGGATGCTGCTGTGGGACGGTGGAGACCCTCGGTCCTGGAGGAGGCGGCTGCCCTGACGCCCTGAGGGGCCTGTGGAGGGGAGAGGGCCTGGACAGCAGGTGTTGAGGCTCAGCAGTGACAGACAGGCTGTGGACAGGCTGTGGACAGGCTGTGGACAGGCTGTGGACAGGCTGTGGACAGGCTGGTTTACTCAGGACGTCTGTAGAGGGACTGCGTCTGCTCCTTCCTGATTGCACCGTTGGTCTAGGGCGGTATCATCACCAGCCCCTCCAGCCCGTCTGCCAGGGCCTGGACCTGCAGCCGCCCGACCAGCCTGCGCCGCTGCGCTCTGGTCCCCAGCACAGCCTTAGAGCGCCGGAGCAGCCGCACGGCCTCCGACGCCGCCAGCTCGTCTGGGACCCTGGACCCGCCGCTCCGACCCCCTCCTGTGAGGCTGCTGCACGTCACAGCTTTGAGTCTGGGTCTGTAGACCTGGAGGAAGGAGGGCGCGGGCGGGAGAGGGGGGACAGAGTGGGGGACACAGCCGTCTGCCCTCATGGACAACTTCAGGGCTTGTCCTCCGTCCTCTGGAGCCCTGCTCCTCCTCTGGTGTGTCTGAGAAGAAAGAAACACCATTTAGACAGAACGCAGCAAACACTCATGAAAAAGGTTAAAAATGTCAAAAGAGTCTCTTTAACTTTAGAAAAGCAAGTTTGTCCCTCACACAACACAAGTGAGTGAATGAAACCCTCCAACAATAGAGGGGAAGGTGTGTGTGAGTGTGTGTGTGTGTGAGTGTGTGTGTGTGAGTGTGTGAGTGAGTGTGTGTGTGTGAGTGTGTGTGAGTGTGAGTGAGAGTGTGTGTGAGTGTGAGTGAGGTGTGTGTGTGTGTGAGTGTGTGAGTGAGAGTGTGTGTGTGAGTGTGTGAGTGAGAGTGAGAGTGTGTGAGTGAGAGTGTGTGTGTGAGTGTGTGTGTGAGTGTGTGTGTGTGTGTGTGTGAGTGTGTGTGTGAGTGTGTGTGTGAGTGTGTGTGTGTGTGAGTGTGTATGTGTGAGAGTGTGTGTGTGAGTGTGTGTGTGTGAGTGAGAGTGTGTGTGTGAGTGAGAGTGTGTGTGAGTGTGAGTGAGAGTGTGTGAGTGAGTGTGTGTGAGTGTGTGTGTGAGTGTGTGTGAGTGTGTGTGTGTGAGTGTGTGTGTGAGTGTGTGAGTGTGTGAGTGTGTATGTGTGAATGAGAGTGTGTGTGTGTGTGTGAGAGTGTGTGTGTGTGAGTGTGTGAGTGAGAGTGTGTGTGTGAGTGTGTGAGTGAGAGGTGTGGAGTGAGAGTGTGTGTGTGAGTGTGTGTGAGTGTGTGTGTGTGAGTGTGTGTGTGTGAGAGTGTGTGTGTGTGTGAGTGTGTATGTGTGAGTGAGAGTGTGTGTGTGAGTGTGTGTGTGTGAGTGAGAGTGTGTGTGTGAGTGAGAGTGTGTGTGAGTGTGAGTGAGAGTGTGTGAGTGAGTGTGTGTGAGTGTGTGTGTGAGTGTGTGTGAGTGTGTGTGTGTGAGTGTGTGTGTGAGTGTGTGAGTGTGTGAGTGTGTATGTGTGAGTGAGAGTGTGAGTGAGTGTGTGTGAGTGTGTGTGTGAGTGTGTGTGAGTGTGTGTGTGTGTGAGTGTGTGAGTGTGTGAGTGTGTATGTGTGAGTGAGAGTGTGTGTGTGTGTGTGTGAGTGTGTGTGTGTGAGTGAGAGTGTGTGTGAGTGAGAGTGTGTGTGTGAGTGTGTGAGTGTATGTGTGTGTGTGTGTGCGTGCATGCGTGTGTGTGTGTGGGTGCTGCCCACCTGTGCCCTCGGCAGCGTGAGCAGCATCTCCTCCAGAGCCTCCAGACCCTCCCGTCCATGAGGACAGGCCACCAGACCATCAGGTACACACACACGCTTCCTGACCAGCGGGTCTGTGGAGTGGGAGTCGACCACGCTGTCCTACTCACACACCCGAGAGAAGAACACACTTATTCATTTTGTATTGTGGAAGTGCTCACATTATTGACAAATCACAAGCGAAGATCACGGCAAAGTGAAACAAAGGTCCATTTTAAGTCCAGTCCGGTTCACTATAACTCTGGTGCTTTTGTTTACCCTTGATCAGATGTTCTTTTTGTCAAACATAAATAGTTAAACAGGGAAACATGCAGCACTGCACATGACTACTGCCACTTTACCCCCAAAAGACACTCATGTTTAAAGTGTAACACATCAAAATTACAGCACACTGACTTTTCAAACCTACCATCCAAGTCCAGAAGATTGTCTCCACCTGTTTCCAGGACAGGTACGATTCAAACAGGTCACAGAGCTGCTGAATACACACACAATCCTGAAACACACACACACACACTTTCATTGACAATGTGTCTTTACGTCACTGGGATGGATAAAGGTTGAAGTGCTGGTGCTGAAGATGGTGACGAAGAATGATAAAGCCATGAGATCCTTGAAATTTCAGCTAAATCTTAATTTATGATGTAGGAAAATGATTTATTTTCTGCTGCTTCAACTGTGCTCGCCCATCTCCACGTTACTCTGTTGACTGGCTGACTCAGCACAAACTACCACAACATAACACGTGGTCAGCTTGTCATTGGGTCTTATTTTTAACACAGTTGTCTCTAAATTGATATATAAAATTGCATTACCTCTTTTAACAGGCCTGAGTTCTGACCAGAGGAAGATTTGGAGGAAGCCAGCAAAACCTGAAAGAAAGCACAGATATTATAGACCAACTGATCAAGTAAGTCAAGTGCTTTAATCAGTGTATTATTTGTTAATTACTTTGAAATGAGTGCAAACAAATTCTAGCTCTTAATACGCATTAACAGCTTATCCAAATGGAAATGTCTTGAAGAGAACGGAGAAGTTTCTAGGGCTTTAAACCCGTCCCAGCTGCATTGTTGGGTAGACCTCTGACCTGATGGAGCAGACGAGCTCGTTCTTCCTGCATGGACAGCAAGCTCCAGCCCCGGCGTCTCAGACAGCCGCTGAGCCACTGCAGCTTCCTCAGCGACGCTGGGTCCGAATGGACCGCACCGGGACGCTGAAGGTTCGCCTGACACACAGACACACGATCCACGGGCAGAGTTCAGGGCACAACCCGGGCTTCCCCCGACTCCCCCCGCGGCGGCGCGCACCTCTGTGGGCGTCAGCAGCGTCTGGTCCAGCTGCTGGACTCTCTTTGACACCGCCTCCTCCAGAGCCCCAGCAGCAAGCAGCCACCCCAGAGCCAGGAGCAGGTCTCTGCCGGTGGAGCGCCGCCCCGCCGCCCCCTCGTACATCCAGTCGGCGTAGTACCCGGTCTGCCACAGCCCTGCGGCCACGCCGCGCCTGGGCTCCCCTACGGCCAAGGAAAGAACACAGCAGTGACAGGTTGGATCATGCTGCAGGGCAGCCTCATTCTGAGGGAGGGGGCTGACCTCCTTCCACATGGTCCTCAGTGGGGACAGCTCCAGATGTTGTCAGGATCTCCATGAGCAGCTGGAGCAGCTGAGCTTCCTGGGGACCAACCACATGTTCTTCGTCACTGCTCCGTCAAGAGGAGGAGGACGAGGCGGAGCTCGCTGTAACCCTCGGGTGTCTCGATGCGGGTGTGCGGGTGAGGGTGCGGATGTCAGCCCTACCACATCTGCTGCTCCTCCGAACTTGGCCCTCCTGAAGCTCTCCGCGGGGGGCACGGCCTCCAGCCCGGCGGCCCGCAGCAGGCGGCGCAGGGCCCCGATGACCTGCTTCACCCCCCCGCCCGTCGCGGAGTCCCCTCGCCTCATGGCGAGTCTGGAGGTTCGACGCGAGTCTCCTTCGACGAGCCTCCTTTCGGCGGGAGCGTTTGGTGCCACCGCACGAAGGACGACTTCCGGTTTGGGTGTCGTTGTCAAGGAAGTAGAAAGAAGCTGTGATTGACGGCTACACTGACGAATCAGAGATGAGGAAGAGTGGGCGGGCCTTATTAAAACGTCATCGCCTTAGATTTGTAGGAGTGATTTATTTAACTATGGAAGATAAAATATGAATAAACTGATAAATAAATACAAGAATGTATTTATTCATAAACCAATAAATACATTTAGGTCAATAGAAAAAAAATTGGGCTATTTGTTATACGTATTTTATTTATTTTTTTACATTTATTTACATCGTTTTACATATACCTTTTTATTTAAGTATTTACACATCCCTTGATTCATTTATTTTGCATTTCTGTGTCATACTTGTGTGTTTCTGTGCTGAATTTGCCCAGTTGGAATACAGAATACACTGGGGAATTGAGAAATCAGTAATCTCTTTTGAAGTGACCCTTTATTAAATGATGGGTTTATAGATCACCACGCTCACCAGCAGAAGACTTGAAACTGAAACCTTGGGTTTGACAGCTCATTTGCTCTTTGCTCTGTTCCGAGGTTGTCCAGTAGACCCACTCCGACATATCCGATACCCTGAGCGGTGAATATTTTACAGGGTTCATATGATCAGGGGTCAGGGGGAATGAATTGATTCATGACAGCAGAACAACAAACATAAAAGGAAAAGTTGAGCCATTAAAAGGTAAACACAACATTTCTGATCCCTTAATTCAGGAAACAGACTGGGAAGACAAACACCTGGTGGAGTTCAGTTCCAGTAGAATCCTTTTATTTCTTTTTAGTTTTGGTCTTTTTGTACAAAAGCACAAGATCAACCACCGTTCCAGCTGTTCTGGGTCACTCTGAGCCCCAGAACACATTTTATTCTTCTTTTTCATCACTTCACAGAATTTAGCACCACCCTGCTAGATTGAAAATAATTATCCTGGACCTGTGTATTTAACTCTCCCAGACAAACTTCTCATTTCAGTCTTGAGAAAAAGCTTTTTCAATCCCACCAACTGATGTTTCACCTCCAGTGGTCGCAGGGACGGTGATTCATGCCTTTCCATTAACTGAACCTCACAGATAAGGTTACAGATCGAGTGTCTCAGGTGTGTGTGTGTGTGTGTGTGTGTGTGTGTGTGTGAGAGAGAGAGAGAGAGAGAGAGAGAGAGAGAGAGAGAGAGAGCACAGACAGCATAAAGGACAGTTAAGTGGCTCCATGTGAATCAGTGATGGACCTGTTGCCAGGAGGAGGACAAAACCATGAAAAGTTCCTTTGTGGCGAGCGATCGTCAAGGATCTGTCTTAAACAGCGTTGGACGACAGAGGATCAATGTCACCAAGAGGAAAAGTCAAGCTTCGGACGCCTGCGTCCACTGGACGGACAGCCAATTTGCTGGAGATGTGAGAATACAGCCACCCGTGGGCGTGAACCCGGCGGCAAAACCCACCGACACGAGGCAGGTCCTGGGCCGGTGGGGATACGTTCATAAAGCTCGACACACGACGTGCCTCCCTCTGCCTCCGATCAGCGGATCCAAAAGAGCGGCTGATCCTGTTTCAGCACACAGAGCGAAGTCAGTCAAGCCCCAAACCTCTCCTGGAAGTGTGCTGACAGGAGTGCCCATGCTCGCTGTGTTAGTAAGTCAAGGTAGGACAGTCAGTAAAGGCCATGTGGCCCTGGGGGCAGCACCAGCAGCGCCTGCTGGTGCTGCGCTGGGGCCCAGGAGCACCCTCGGGTGCCCCGCATCCAGGCTCCCAGATCCTAAACAACAAAGGAACCTCTGCTCCAGAGAAACAGAATCGGACAGGTCTGCAGACAAGGACGGACTGCGGACGCTGAAGGAGGCCGACGGCGATGAGTACTACAACGACCGGAGGATCCGTGAGTGGATCCTGAAAGTGAACTCCAGCCTTCTCCTGAACTGGAACAAGAAAATAGCAGGACCAAGACCTGCACAGGAGCACGATGTGGCAACTATAAAGATAACGTACAGTGGAGAGTGAATAGAACTCATTCAACCTGTTGTCCTCATTTCCTGTACACACCCCGTGTCCTCCGGTCAAAATGATCCATCTTCACTAAACCCTCAAAATAAGCAGCTTCATTGAATTTTAAACACCAAATTTCATCTTGCTTGAAGAAACAACAGAGAAACAACTCACCACAGAATGTGTTAATACCTGAGTTTTCCCTCTTCACTTGTATTTCTATAGGTTAATAAAAGGAAAAAAATGTGCAAAAAGGAGTTTTGAATGCATTTTTAATCATCCCAATGACTCAGTTTCTTTCTTTTTTTTCTCCAGTGAACAATTTAATTCAAGACCATGTACAATACAAAAATATGAAAAATAACATAACCCATTCAATGAATTATGCAAGTGCACAGCTTTTGCAGATGTATGTCTTACACTTGCAGCACACAGGATGTGTTTTACAGTCCTTCTTTTGAGGGCAGAACTGACATCTCTTCCTCGTACTTGCCCTAGCTGGGCGCGTTTAGGGGATTTTTTTTTTGGTTTTTAATGCAGGAGGGTTAATTCTATACATTTACAGTGGTTACCACTATTAGTCACAGAAAGAAGGTCCTGGGTTCAAATCCCCTGTGCATCAAGGACATGTTGTCCCTGTGTTCACCTGTGGTGTTGGAGTTATTCTTGTCCAGCTGAAGCTGAATGAACCAGATAATGTTGATTAGGTTAAATGTGCGAGCTTCACAATAAATCTTGGTTGTTATTCTTTCAGGTTTTTTTGTTTGTTTTTTACTACAGTGAACCCTCGCTATAACGAGGTTCACTTTTCGCGGCTTTGCTGCTTCGTGGGGTTTTTTTCCAGGTCATTGTGCTCTGAACCCAGATTGGTGAACGGCAGGGGAAAAGGCACCCGCGGTCGCATCCAAAGGGTGGAGGAAGAAGTTTGAACTTTGAGAGTGTTTAAATCAGAGAGAACCGTGAGAACATGTTAAAGCCTGTGAGAAGAGTGTATACAAGTGTGGGCTTTGGGGTTGTATGGCCTTAAAACCTGTAAAATAATTGTAAAGATAAAGCTGTTTACTTCATGGATTTCGTCTCTCGCGAGTTATTTCTGGAACGTAACCCCCGCGATAAACGAGAGTACACTGTGTAGCATCACAGCACATGTCAGTCACACTTGTCACGTACTAATAACAATGCATTGGAATATTTGAATACGATCTGAAAAGGAAATGACATCAAATAAAATGGCATTAAACGGTTTGTGTGAAACATCAGCTTCTTCTATTCCGACTGCCTGCAGTTCAATCACTCAAATATTGACATTTATTTCCCCTGAATATGGCGGAAAATAGCCCCTTCGCGGGGGCACAACAGTGGGGGGGGTGTCATCATTTTACATTTTAAAATGTGTGTTGTCGTCGTCATCACTCCTACACCTTGACCTTTGAACCTGTTTTTAAAGGATCAAAATCAAAGCTCGTTGCTTTAATATTTTGTATATTACGGCTGTGTGTACATTATTATTCAGATTGAGGACCTCTCACAGTTTAATTGTTATCGCACTGTGACACTCATAACTATATTATCGTCTACACAGTAATTGCAAGATCTGGACAAAGTAAGTATGAAGCACGAGCATCACCTGCAGCCGTGCTGTGACTCCTGCAGTAAATAGGATTTGTGTGTCGTCGTCCTTGTATTAATTCTTTGCCTTTGTCCATAACCCTAAAACAGCACTATTTAACGATGGGAATGTGATCGCAGCGTCTAATGTTGTAGTGTAATTGATTTAAAGGTAACGGGATTTTGATTTGTCCCCACAGATGGAAAACAGGAAGAGACCACGTTCACCTGACAGCTGGTCTGAAGCTTTCACTTTCAAACGACCAAGATATGAAAGTGAGGATCAGCCCGCAGCATCTCAGAGGTCAGCCATCGGGATTTATGCTGGATTCACGTTCCTGCTGATGTTCAACACGTGAATAATCTGTGTGTGTTTTATTTTTCCTCCGACAGTCACTACGAATCATCAAGTGGATCCAGTGGTGAAACTGAGGTTCCTGACAGCGTCTCCCCCCAAAGTAGTCCACATTTGGTAGGAGAACCTCCTCTCCCATTTCCACAGCTGACACCCCTCAGACATCAGATTGTGAATGTCTTCTTCTGACAAAGTCTCTAATCTGTGAATCTTGTTCTGCTTCTTCTTTGGTCACGTGCTGTGACGGCTGGCACTGTTTCCCCCGGTCCTTTCTGGACTGGCCTCCTTCGTCCAACCTCTCACCTCCCTCCTTTGTGGTGGCCCGGTGCCGACTGATGGGTTACCGGTTTGATGCTGCGTCTGGTGCAGAGGAAGATCAAGAAAGCACGCAGGAGATTGAAGGTTGATGCCAATGGTCACCTGATCTTCAATAGTGGAGACATCCTGAGAGGCAGATGTAAATAAAACACACTTGTCTTTTACTCTTCCTGTGTTCGTCTCAGCTGAAGTATTATTGAAGGAACCAAACAGAGACGTTGACCTCAGGATTGCTGTTGTTCTAACCTCACTCCTTTATTGTCTGTAGACGAGATGGTGCGCAACCTGGGAGAAGGAGCCTTTGGGAAGGTTGTGGAATGCATCGATCGCTATAAGTAAGAAAAGCCATTTGACAGCTCAGAGCTTTTGACAGTTTCACTCAGTTCCTCTGCTAACGCCTGGCTAAATATCCTGATGTGGTGTTCCAGTAATGACGCCCGGGTCGCTGTGAAGATGCTGAAGAAATCAGATAGCAGCCGTGAGGAAGCTCTGTTTGAGCTTAAAGTGTTGGAGCACCTGAAGTCTGTGAACGCTGAGTGGAAACAGTGAGTCAACCCAGAGGTCGTTTATACCTCATCACTTTGCATTTCCCCGCCTCAGAAACTAAACTTTGCTTTATCGATTGTTCTCAGGGCTTGTGTGCAAATGCTGGAGTGGTTCGACTACCACGGCCACTTCTGCATCGTGTTTGAGCTGCTCGGCCTCAGCACCTACGACTTCCTGGAGAAGAATGACTTTCAGCCATTTCCCATGGAGCAGATCAGGCACATGGCGCACCAGATCATCCAATCTGTGCACCGTGAGTGAAGGACACGTGTGTGTGTGTGTGTGTGCGTGTAGAGAGTTGTGTTTGGGGTTAACCCTGGTTTAATGCACCTGGACTTTCCTTTCAGTTCTCCATCAGAATCAATTGATCCACACGGACCTGAAGCCCGATAACATTCTCTTTGTCAATTCAGACTACGACGTGGAGTACTATCACGGATTGGTACGCACCCTAAAAGCATCATCACGGTTCATGTTTGCCCGCAGTTTACTAAAGAGCTTTATTTTTGATTCTCAGAAACGGCCAAAGAAAATCCTGAAGAATGCAGATGTGAAAGTTGCTGACTTTGGGAATGCCACCTTTGACCACCAGGCTCACACTGGAATCATCTCCACGTGCTATTATCGCGCTCCAGAGGTGATTTTAGGTACGTGTCTTTGTGTCGATCCATCACGTTGCGTCCTGGACACATGCATGTACTTTGACGTCATCTGATTCTTTTAGGTCTTGGCTGGGATCGTCCCGCTGATGTGTGGAGTCTCGGCTGTATCCTCCTGGAGTACTATCTGGGATCTACTGTCTTTGACGTAGGTGACCGAGGCACTCATTAAGACACAGCACCAGCTTCCCACATCATTTATACTGTTTTCTCTTGTAGGTTAATAATCATAGAAAACATCTGGCTATCATGGAGAGAATCCTGGGCCCAATCCCTGCGCATCTTCTAGAGCAAACTAGGTAAGTTCAACACAAATGTGCCCGTTGACTTTTGTAGGAAAAGAACCGATCAGATGAGTAGAGCTCTGTAGCTCCGTGTAAATGTGTTGTGACGTTTGACCATCCTGCGTTTGGCAGGCACCGGCAATATGTCCAAAAGTCCAAACTGAACTGGAACCATGACAGTGCAGCGGGAAGATGTGTCAGGAAGAACTTCAAGCCCCTCCAGGTAAGAAGGTCTAATACTGTTAACTCCAGAAGCCTTTGTCTAATTCAGTTTGAAGGCTGATTTTCTTGGGTCTTCATATTAAGTGTGGCTCAAAAACTTTTCTTTTCCTACCAGCAATACATGAGGTCCATCAACAAAGACCACAAGCTGCTGTTTGACCTCGTGGAGAAGATGTTGAAGTTTGACCCTGCCGAGCGTCTGACTCTGGAGCAGTGTCTTCAGCACCCCTTCTTCTCCTGCTCCAATGAATGAAACCTTCAGCTCTATTTACGTATCTCAATAAATCATCACTCATTCAATAATGTCTTGACTTCTAATAAAATCACATCATCAAAAAAGGTTTCAATTTGGCAGACACTCAAAGTCGCAAACATGTGTGCGCCCGAATATATACACTTTTTTTAGGATATATCAAAGTGGGCGTATGTTGAAGGCTCCACAGTTGTCATTGATAAATCCCACCTGCACCCAAAGACTTGAGGATGTGAACACACCTTTTTGTCATAGCACAACTAGCACAAATTGTGGTGCTCCATGCACTGAAAAGTGTCTCTTAAGTCTTGTTAAGACCGTAGCTGAGATGATGAATCAGGTCTATCTCATACCAGCCTGAGTGAGAGTCAACCAGGACCAGGTACTGTTGTGCCAGTGTAAGATATCTGTTGCCACAGTGGACCAAGGCAGGTCTGGGACTGGATGCAGCTGTAATGGTTCTTTCTCCTGCTGTGATTTTGTGCTGCTACACCCTGAGCGTGACTGTATCTCTGTTCAATGTCTTCCAGTAAACTAACCCTCAACTCCTCCCACCTGGCTGACACCATCGTGGGACTGGAGGGACTGCATCAGATCCAAGAGGCTGAGAGATGGACGGATACGATCGCTTTCGGTCCACCTCACAATGACACAACCTGTGCCCAGGTGCCGGGTGACGCTGTCTTGTGTCTGAGGTCGCCAGCGCTCAGGGTCGTCCTGCTGATGCCCCCCCCGGTCACTGCCCCAGACGATTCTTTGACCCGGCTCAGGGCTAAGCCTAACATCCTGGTCAGCTCCACTCCGTCCCGTCACAAGCCCTGGTCCCTGGTTGGAGCTGGCGGTAGGAGAGGAAGGAGCTCCTCTCTTGCAACTCCTCGCTGTGACATTCAGCCGGACAACAAGGTCAACATTTTATGAGACGCTTGTTCTCTGGATTCAGAGTCCCAGCCTCCTCCTCTGTCTCCTGATATCCAGGGCTCCTGCACAGCCCATATCTGTTAGATGATCCCATCGCCGTTCATCCCCATCTTCACACCGGCACCGCGGTGGTCTCCAGTCCACACCGCTTCATCCACTCAGACCCCACCGGTGCACCTCTCTCCACTGACCAGCCCCCCTACATCCACAACCATCCGGTCCCCCCTCCCATCATCCACCAACCATCGGGAAGACAGCAGGGTCGTGACAAAGTTCAGAGAAAGTACCAACCCTTCATGGAGGAGATGGTTTCTGGAGTGCATTTTGCACCAAGAGGTATTGTGTTGTAAGTCCTTACAAACGGACCACATCATGGAGGTGGTTGTTCGAACTGTAACTTTCACATTTCCAGAGGCCTAAATGTCAAGGAGAACACCTGAGAGCCATTATGAAGAAAGAGGCTGCTAGAAACACAAACATTTAGAATTCGTTTCACATTATTTTAATCAATTAAATTCTCCACATTTCAGCAAAGTTTCCTCCAGTTTTGTGTAAATGTCAGTGTTTCTTATTGGTTTGAGTATTTGTTTTACCGTTAGCTTTACCGTTAGCATTCAATTAGCAATAGCTTTACCGTTAACATTCAATTAGCAATAGCTTTACCGTTAGCATTCCATTAGCAATAGCTTTACCGTTAGCATTCCATTAGCAATAGCGTTACCATTAGCATTCGTTTGACACATTTTTATTAAAATAGCAAGAATGTTTCTGTTGTTTGTCATTATTTTTGTCCTTTTTGTGCTAAACGTCCTCTAATTTCTGTAAAGGTAAGGATTTAATAGCCCAAGGGTTCCAGACTTGAGGGCCGTTTTCTTGACATTTGTCAAACTGCTCAGCTGTTGTTGTTTCTCTTATTTACTTATATTACTTGTTTACTGTCGCCTACTCACTCCTGTGATTTTACACACAAGCTATTGAACTTTGTTGTGTATTAACAAAATCAATGTGCCATTTATTTCCCCTGAAGATGGCGGAAAATAGCCCCTTCACGGGGGCACAACAGTGGGGGGTGTCATCATTTTACATTTTAAAATGTGTGTTGTCGTCGTCATCACTCCTACACCTTGACCTTTGAACCTGTTTTTAAAGGATCAAAATCAAAGCTCGTTGCTTTAATATTTTGTATATTACGGCTGTGTGTACATTATTATTCAGATTGAGGACCTCTCACAGTTTAATTGTTATCGCACTGTGACACTCATAACTATATTATCGTCTACACAGTAATTGCAAGATCTGGACAAAGTAAGTATGAAGCACGAGCATCACCTGCAGCCGTGCTGTGACTCCTGCAGTAAATAGGATTTGTGTGTCGTCGTCCTTGTATTAATTCTTTGCCTTTGTCCATAACCCTAAAACAGCACTATTTAACGATGGGAATGTGATCGCAGCGTCTAATGTTGTAGTGTAATTGATTTAAAGGTAACGGGATTTTGATTTGTCCCCACAGATGGAAAACAGGAAGAGACCACGTTCACCTGACAGCTGGTCTGAAGCTTTCACTTTCAAAAGACCAAGATATGAAAGTGAGGATCAGCCCGCAGCATCTCAGAGGTCAGCCATCGGGATTTATGCTGGATTCACGTTCCTGCTGATGTTCAACACGTGAATAATCTGTGTGTGTTTTATTTTTCCTCCGACAGTCACTACGAATCATCAAGTGGATCCAGTGGTGAAACTGAGGTTCCTGACAGCGTCTCCCCCCAAAGTAGTCCACATTTGGTAGGGAGAACCTCCTCTCCCATTTCCACAGCTGACACCCCTCAGACGTCAGATTGTGAATGTCTTCTTCTGACAAAGTCTCTAATCTGTGAATCTTGTTCTGCTTCTTCTTTGGTCACGTGCTGTGACGGCTGGCACCGTTTCCCCCGGTCCTTTCTGGACTGGCCTCCTTCGTCCAACCTCTCACCTCCCTCCTTTGTGGTGGCCCGGTGCCGACTGATGGGTTACCGGTTTGATGCTGCGTCTGGTGCAGAGGAAGATCAAGAAAGCACGCAGGAGATTGAAGGTTGATGCCAATGGTCACCTGATCTTCAATAGTGGAGACATCCTGAGAGGCAGATGTAAATAAAACACACTTGTCTTTTACTCTTCCTGTGTTCGTCTCAGCTGAAGTATTATTGAAGGAACCAAACAGAGACGTTGACCTCAGGATTGCTGTTGTTCTAACCTCACTCCTTTATTGTCTGTAGACGAGATGGTGCGCAACCTGGGAGAAGGAGCCTTTGGGAAGGTTGTGGAATGCATCGATCGCTATAAGTAAGAAAAGCCATTTGACAGCTCAGAGCTTTTGACAGTTTCACTCAGTTCCTCTGCTAACGCCTGGCTAAATATCCTGATGTGGTGTTCCAGTAATGACGCCCGGGTCGCTGTGAAGATGCTGAAGAAATCAGATAGCAGCCGTGAGGAAGCTCTGTTTGAGCTTAAAGTGTTGGAGCACCTGAAGTCTGTGAACGCTGAGTGGAAACAGTGAGTCAACCCAGAGGTCGTTTATACCTCATCACTTTGCATTTCCCCGCCTCAGACACTAAACTTTGCTTTATCGATTGTTCTCAGGGCTTGTGTGCAAATGCTGGAGTGGTTCGACTACCACGGCCACTTCTGCATCGTGTTTGAGCTGCTCGGCCTCAGCACCTACGACTTCCTGGAGAAGAATGACTTTCAGCCATTTCCCATGGAGCAGATCAGGCACATGGCGCACCAGATCATCCAATCTGTGCACCGTGAGTGAAGGACACGTGTGTGTGTGTGTGTGTGTAGAGATCTGTGTTTGGGGTTAACCCTGGTTTAATGCACCTGGACTTTCCTTTCAGTTCTCCATCAGAATCAATTGATCCACACGGACCTGAAGCCCGATAACATTCTCTTTGTCAATTCAGACTACGACGTGGAGTACTATCACGGATTGGTACGCACCCTAAAAGCGTCATCACGGTTCATGTTTGCCCGCAGTTTACTAAAGAGCTTTATTTTTGATTCTCAGAAACGGCCAAAGAAAATCCTGAAGAATGCAGATGTGAAAGTTGCTGACTTTGGGAATGCCACCTTTGACCACCAGGCTCACACTGGAATCATCTCCACGTGCTATTATCGCGCTCCAGAGGTGATTTTAGGTACGTGTCTTTGTGTCGATCCATCACGTTGCGTCCTGGACACATGCATGTACTTTGACGTCATCTGATTCTTTTAGGTCTTGGCTGGGATCGTCCCGCTGATGTGTGGAGTCTCGGCTGTATCCTCCTGGAGTACTATCTGGGATCTACTGTCTTTGACGTAGGTGACCGAGGCACTCATTAAGACACAGCACCAGCTTCCCACATCATTTATACTGTTTTCTCTTGTAGGTTAATAATCATAGAAAACATCTGGCTATCATGGAGAGAATCCTGGGCCCAATCCCTGCGCATCTTCTAGAGCAAACTAGGTAAGTTCAACACAAATGTGCCCGTTGACTTTTGTAGGAAAAGAACCGATCAGATGAGTAGAGCTCTGTAGCTCCGTGTAAATGTGTTGTGACGTTTGACCATCCTGCGTTTGGCAGGCACCGGCAATATGTCCAAAAGTCCAAACTGAACTGGAACCATGACAGTGCAGCGGGAAGATGTGTCAGGAAGAACTTCAAGCCCCTCCAGGTAAGAAGGTCTAATACTGTTAACTCCAGAAGCCTTTGTCTAATTCAGTTTGAAGGCTGATTTTCTTGGGTCTTCATATTAAGTGTGGCTCAAAAACTTTTCTTTTCCTACCAGCAATACATGAGGTCCATCAACAAAGACCACAAGCTGCTGTTTGACCTCGTGGAGAAGATGTTGAAGTTTGACCCTGCCGAGCGTCTGACTCTGGATCAGTGTCTTCAGCACCCCTTCTTCTCCTGCTCCAATGAATGAAACCTTCAGCTCTATTTACGTATCTCAATAAATCATCACTCATTCAATAATGTCTTGACTTCTAATAAAATCACATCATCAAAAAAGGTTTCAATTTGGGAGACACTCAAAGTCGCAAACATGTGTGCGCCCGAATATATACACTTTTTTTAGGATATATCAAAGTGGGCGTATGTTGAAGGCTCCACAGTTGTCATTGATAAATCCCACCTGCACCCAAAGACTTGAGGATGTGAACACACCTTTTTGTCATAGCACAACTAGCACAAATTGTGGTGCTCCATGCACTGAAAAGTGTCTCTTAAGTCTTGTTAAGACCGTAGCTGAGATGATGAATCAGGTCTATCTCATACCAGCCTGAGTGAGAGTCAACCAGGACCAGGTACTGTTGTGCCAGTGTAAGATATCTGTTGCCACAGTGGACCAAGGCAGGTCTGGGACTGGATGCAGCTGTAATGGTTCTTTCTCCTGCTGTGATTTTGTGCTGCTACACCCTGAGCGTGACTGTATCTCTGTTCAATGTCTTCCAGTAAACTAACCCTCAACTCCTCCCACCTGGCTGACACCATCGTGGGACTGGAGGGACTGCATCAGATCCAAGAGGCGGAGAGATGGACGGATACGATCGCTTTCGGTCCACCTCACAATGACACAACCTGTGCCCAGGTGCCGGGTGACGCTGTCTTGTGTCTGAGGTCGCCAGCGCTCAGGGTCGTCCTGCTGATGCCCCCCCCCCCGGTCACTGCCCCAGACGATTCTTTGACCCGGCTCAGGGCTAAGCCTAACATCCTGGTCAGCTCCACTCCGTCCCGTCACAAGCCCTGGTCCCTGGTTGGAGCTGGCGGTAGGAGAGGAAGGAGCTCCTCTCTTGCAACTCCTCGCTGTGACATTCAGCCGGACAACAAGGTCAACATTTTATGAGACGCTTGTTCTCTGGATTCAGAGTCCCAGCCTCCTCCTCTGTCTCCTGATATCCAGGGCTCCTGCACAGCCCATATCTGTTAGATGATCCCATCGCCGTTCATCCCCATCTTCACACCGGCACCGCGGTGGTCTCCAGTCCACACCGCTTCATCCACTCAGACCCCACCGGTGCACCTCTCTCCACTGACCAGCCCCCCTACATCCACAACCATCCGGTCCCCCCTCCCATCATCCACCAACCATCGGGAAGACAGCAGGGTCGTGACAAAGTTCAGAGAAAGTACCAACCCTTCATGGAGGAGATGGTTTCTGGAGTGCATTTTGCACCAAGAGGTATTGTGTTGTAAGTCCTTACAAACGGACCACATCATGGAGGTGGTTGTTCGAACTGTAACTTTCACATTTCCAGAGGCCTAAATGTCAAGGAGAACACCTGAGAGCCATTATGAAGAAAGAGGCTGCTAGAAACACAAACATTTAGAATTCGTTTCACATTATTTTAATCAATTAAATTCTCCACATTTCAGCAAAGTTTCCTCCAGTTTTGTGTAAATGTCAGTTTTCTTATTGGTTTGAGTATTTGTTTTACCGTTAGCTTTACCGTTAGCATTCAATTAGCAATAGCTTTACCGTTAGCATTCAATTAGCAATAGCGTTACCATTAGCATTCGTTTGACACATTTTTATTAAAATAGCAAGAATGTTTCTGTTGTTTGTCATTATTTTTGTCCTTTTTGTGCTAAACGTCCTCTAATTTCTGTAAAGGTAAGGATTTAATAGCCCAAGGGTTCCAGACTTGAGGGCCGTTTTCTTGACATTTGTCAAACTGCTCAGCTGTTGTTGTTTCTCTTATTTACTTATATTACTTGTTTACTGTCGCCTACTCACTCCTGTGATTTTACACACAAGCTATTGAACTTTGTTGTGTATTAACAAAATCAATGTGCTATTTATTTCCCCTGAAGATGGCGGAAAATAGCCCCTTCACGGGGCACAACAGTGGGGGGGTGTCATCATTTTACATTTTAAAATGTATGTTGTCGTCGTCATCACTCCTACACCTTGACCTTTGAACCTGTTTTTAAAGGATCAAAATCAAAGCTCGTTGCTTTAATATTTTGTATATTACGGCTGTGTGTACATTATTATTCAGATTGAGGACCTCTCACAGTTTAATTGTTATCGCACTGTGACACTCATAACTATATTATCGTCTACACAGTAATTGCAAGATCTGGACAAAGTAAGTATGAAGCACGAGCATCACCTGCAGCCCGTGCTGTGACTCCTGCAGTAAATAGGATTTGTGTGTCGTCGTCCTTGTATTAATTCTTTGCCTTTGTCCATAACCCTAAAACAGCACTATTTAACGATGGGAATGTGATCGCAGCGTCTAATGTTGTAGTGTAATTGATTTAAAGGTAACGGGATTTTGATTTGTCCCCACAGATGGAAAACAGGAAGAGACCACGTTCACCTGACAGCTGGTCTGAAGCTTTCACTTTCAAAAGACCAAGATATGAAAGTGAGGATCAGCCCGCAGCATCTCAGAGGTCAGCCATCAGGATTTATGCTGGATTCACGTTCCTGCTGATGTTCAACACGTGAATAATCTGTGTGTGTTTTATTTTTCCTCCGACAGTCACTACGAATCATCAAGTGGATCCAGTGGTGAAACTGAGGTTCCTGACAGCGTCTCCCCCCAAAGTAGTCCACATTTGGTAGGAGAACCTCCTCTCCCATTTCCACAGCTGACACCCCTCAGACATCAGATTGTGAATGTCTTCTTCTGACAAAGTCTCTAATCTGTGAATCTTGTTCTGCTTCTTCTTTGGTCACGTGCTGTGACGGCTGGCACTGTTTCCCCCGGTCCTTTCTGGACTGGCCTCCTTCGTCCAACCTCTCACCTCCCTCCTTTGTGGTGGCCCGGTGCCGACTGATGGGTTACCGGTTTGATGCTGCGTCTGGTGCAGAGGAAGATCAAGAAAGCACGCAGGAGATTGAAGGTTGATGCCAATGGTCACCTGATCTTCAATAGTGGAGACATCCTGAGAGGCAGATGTAAATAAAACACACTTGTCTTTTACTCTTCCTGTGTTCGTCTCAGCTGAAGTATTATTGAAGGAACCAAACAGAGACGTTGACCTCAGGATTGCTGTTGTTCTAACCTCACTCCTTTATTGTCTGTAGACGAGATGGTGCGCAACCTGGGAGAAGGAGCCTTTGGGAAGGTTGTGGAATGCATCGATCGCTATAAGTAAGAAAAGCCATTTGACAGCTCAGAGCTTTTGACAGTTTCACTCAGTTCCTCTGCTAACGCCTGGCTAAATATCCTGATGTGGTGTTCCAGTAATGACGCCCGGGTCGCTGTGAAGATGCTGAAGAAATCAGATAGCAGCCGTGAGGAAGCTCTGTTTGAGCTTAAAGTGTTGGAGCACCTGAAGTCTGTGAACGCTGAGTGGAAACAGTGAGTCAACCCAGAGGTCGTTTATACCTCATCACTTTGCATTTCCCCGCCTCAGACACTAAACTTTGCTTTATCGATTGTTCTCAGGGCTTGTGTGCAAATGCTGGAGTGGTTCGACTACCACGGCCACTTCTGCATCGTGTTTGAGCTGCTCGGCCTCAGCACCTACGACTTCCTGGAGAAGAATGACTTTCAGCCATTTCCCATGGAGCAGATCAGGCACATGGCGCACCAGATCATCCAATCTGTGCACCGTGAGTGAAGGACACGTGTGTGTGTGTGTGTGTGTAGAGATCTGTGTTTGGGGTTAACCCTGGTTTAATGCACCTGGACTTTCCTTTCAGTTCTCCATCAGAATCAATTGATCCACACGGACCTGAAGCCCGATAACATTCTCTTTGTCAATTCAGACTACGACGTGGAGTACTATCACGGATTGGTACGCACCCTAAAAGCGTCATCACGGTTCATGTTTGCCCGCAGTTTACTAAAGAGCTTTATTTTTGATTCTCAGAAACGGCCAAAGAAAATCCTGAAGAATGCAGATGTGAAAGTTGCTGACTTTGGGAATGCCACCTTTGACCACCAGGCTCACACTGGAATCATCTCCACGTGCTATTATCGCGCTCCAGAGGTGATTTTAGGTACGTGTCTTTGTGTCGATCCATCACGTTGCGTCCTGGACACATGCATGTACTTTGACGTCATCTGATTCTTTTAGGTCTTGGCTGGGATCGTCCCGCTGATGTGTGGAGTCTCGGCTGTATCCTCCTGGAGTACTATCTGGGATCTACTGTCTTTGACGTAGGTGACCGAGGCACTCATTAAGACACAGCACCAGCTTCCCACATCATTTATACTGTTTTCTCTTGTAGGTTAATAATCATAGAAAACATCTGGCTATCATGGAGAGAATCCTGGGCCCAATCCCTGCGCATCTTCTAGAGCAAACTAGGTAAGTTCAACACAAATGTGCCCGTTGACTTTTGTAGGAAAAGAACCGATCAGATGAGTAGAGCTCTGTAGCTCCGTGTAAATGTGTTGTGACGTTTGACCATCCTGCGTTTGGCAGGCACCGGCAATATGTCCAAAAGTCCAAACTGAACTGGAACCATGACAGTGCAGCGGGAAGATGTGTCAGGAAGAACTTCAAGCCCCTCCAGGTAAGAAGGTCTAATACTGTTAACTCCAGAAGCCTTTGTCTAATTCAGTTTGAAGGCTGATTTTCTTGGGTCTTCATATTAAGTGTGGCTCAAAAACTTTTCTTTTCCTACCAGCAATACATGAGGTCCATCAACAAAGACCACAAGCTGCTGTTTGACCTCGTGGAGAAGATGTTGAAGTTTGACCCTGCCGAGCGTCTGACTCTGGATCAGTGTCTTCAGCACCCCTTCTTCTCCTGCTCCAATGAATGAAACCTTCAGCTCTATTTACGTATCTCAATAAATCATCACTCATTCAATAATGTCTTGACTTCTAATAAAATCACATCATCAAAAAAGGTTTCAATTTGGGAGACACTCAAAGTCGCAAACATGTGTGCGCCCGAATATATACACTTTTTTAGGATATATCAAAGTGGGCGTATGTTGAAGGCTCCACAGTTGTCATTGATAAATCCCACCTGCACCCAAAGA
Organism: Lagocephalus sceleratus; assembly: GCA_911728415.1. Taxonomy (NCBI): domain Eukaryota; kingdom Metazoa; phylum Chordata; class Actinopteri; order Tetraodontiformes; family Tetraodontidae; genus Lagocephalus; species Lagocephalus sceleratus. The sequence continues at coordinate 12,009,457 of CAJVRN010000036.1, read as the reverse complement.
CTTGAGGATGTGAACACACCTTTTTGTCATAGCACAACTAGCACAAATTGTGGTGCTCCATGCACTGAAAAGTGTCTCTTAAGTCTTGTTAAGACCGTAGCTGAGATGATGAATCAGGTCTATCTCATACCAGCCTGAGTGAGAGTCAACCAGGACCAGGTACTGTTGTGCCAGTGTAAGATATCTGTTGCCACAGTGGACCAAGGCAGGTCTGGGACTGGATGCAGCTGTAATGGTTCTTTCTCCTGCTGTGATTTTGTGCTGCTACACCCTGAGCGTGACTGTATCTCTGTTCAATGTCTTCCAGTAAACTAACCCTCAACTCCTCCCACCTGGCTGACACCATCGTGGGACTGGAGGGACTGCATCAGATCCAAGAGGCGGAGAGATGGACGGATACGATCGCTTTCGGTCCACCTCACAATGACACAACCTGTGCCCAGGTGCCGGGTGACGCTGTCTTGTGTCTGAGGTCGCCAGCGCTCAGGGTCGTCCTGCTGATGCCCCCCCCCCCGGTCACTGCCCCAGACGATTCTTTGACCCGGCTCAGGGCTAAGCCTAACATCCTGGTCAGCTCCACTCCGTCCCGTCACAAGCCCTGGTCCCTGGTTGGAGCTGGCGGTAGGAGAGGAAGGAGCTCCTCTCTTGCAACTCCTCGCTGTGACATTCAGCCGGACAACAAGGTCAACATTTTATGAGACGCTTGTTCTCTGGATTCAGAGTCCCAGCCTCCTCCTCTGTCTCCTGATATCCAGGGCTCCTGCACAGCCCATATCTGTTAGATGATCCCATCGCCGTTCATCCCCATCTTCACACCGGCACCGCGGTGGTCTCCAGTCCACACCGCTTCATCCACTCAGACCCCACCGGTGCACCTCTCTCCACTGACCAGCCCCCCTACATCCACAACCATCCGGTCCCCCTCCCATCATCCACCAACCATCGGGAAGACAGCAGGGTCGTGACAAAGTTCAGAGAAAGTACCAACCCTTCATGGAGGAGATGGTTTCTGGAGTGCATTTTGCACCAAGAGGTATTGTGTTGTAAGTCCTTACAAACGGACCACATCATGGAGGTGGTTGTTCGAACTGTAACTTTCACATTTCCAGAGGCCTAAATGTCAAGGAGAACACCTGAGAGCCATTATGAAGAAAGAGGCTGCTAGAAACACAAACATTTAGAATTCGTTTCACATTATTTTAATCAATTAAATTCTCCACATTTCAGCAAAGTTTCCTCCAGTTTTGTGTAAATGTCAGTTTTCTTATTGGTTTGAGTATTTGTTTTACCGTTAGCTTTACCGTTAGCATTCAATTAGCAATAGCTTTACCGTTAACATTCAATTAGCAATAGCTTTACCGTTAGCATTCAATTAGCAATAGCTTTACCGTTAGCATTCAATTAGCAATAGCTTTACCGTTAGCATTCCATTAGCAATAGCGTTACCATTAGCATTCGTTTGACACATTTTTATTAAAATAGCAAGAATGTTTCTGTTGTTTGTCATTATTTTTGTCCTTTTTGTGCTAAACGTCCTCTAATTTCTGTAAAGGTAAGGATTTAATAGCCCAAGGGTTCCAGACTTGAGGGCCGTTTTCTTGACATTTGTCAAACTGCTCAGCTGTTGTTGTTTCTCTTATTTACTTATATTACTTGTTTACTGTCGCCTACTCACTCCTGTGATTTTACACACAAGCTATTGAACTTTGTTGTGTATTAACAAAATCAATGTGCCATTTATTTCCCCTGAAGATGGCGGAAAATAGCCCCTTCACGGGGGCACAACAGTGGGGGGGGTGTCATCATTTTACATTTTAAAATGTGTGTTGTCGTCGTCATCACTCCTACACCTTGACCTTTGAACCTGTTTTTAAAGGATCAAAATCAAAGCTCGTTGCTTTAATATTTTGTATATTACGGCTGTGTGTACATTATTATTCAGATTGAGGACCTCTCACAGTTTAATTGTTATCGCACTGTGACACTCATAACTATATTATCGTCTACACAGTAATTGCAAGATCTGGACAAAGTAAGTATGAAGCACGAGCATCACCTGCAGCCCGTGCTGTGACTCCTGCAGTAAATAGGATTTGTGTGTCGTCGTCCTTGTATTAATTCTTTGCCTTTGTCCATAACCCTAAAACAGCACTATTTAACGATGGGAATGTGATCGCAGCGTCTAATGTTGTAGTGTAATTGATTTAAAGGTAACGGGATTTTGATTTGTCCCCACAGATGGAAAACAGGAAGAGACCACGTTCACCTGACAGCTGGTCTGAAGCTTTCACTTTCAAAAGACCAAGATATGAAAGTGAGGATCAGCCCGCAGCATCTCAGAGGTCAGCCATCAGGATTTATGCTGGATTCACGTTCCTGCTGATGTTCAACACGTGAATAATCTGTGTGTGTTTTATTTTTCCTCCGACAGTCACTACGAATCATCAAGTGGATCCAGTGGTGAAACTGAGGTTCCTGACAGCGTCTCCCCCCAAAGTAGTCCACATTTGGTAGGAGAACCTCCTCTCCCATTTCCACAGCTGACACCCCTCAGACATCAGATTGTGAATGTCTTCTTCTGACAAAGTCTCTAATCTGTGAATCTTGTTCTGCTTCTTCTTTGGTCACGTGCTGTGACGGCTGGCACTGTTTCCCCCGGTCCTTTCTGGACTGGCCTCCTTCGTCCAACCTCTCACCTCCCTCCTTTGTGGTGGCCCGGTGCCGACTGATGGGTTACCGGTTTGATGCTGCGTCTGGTGCAGAGGAAGATCAAGAAAGCACGCAGGAGATTGAAGGTTGATGCCAATGGTCACCTGATCTTCAATAGTGGAGACATCCTGAGAGGCAGATGTAAATAAAACACACTTGTCTTTTACTCTTCCTGTGTTCGTCTCAGCTGAAGTATTATTGAAGGAACCAAACAGAGACGTTGACCTCAGGATTGCTGTTGTTCTAACCTCACTCCTTTATTGTCTGTAGACGAGATGGTGCGCAACCTGGGAGAAGGAGCCTTTGGGAAGGTTGTGGAATGCATCGATCGCTATAAGTAAGAAAAGCCATTTGACAGCTCAGAGCTTTTGACAGTTTCACTCAGTTCCTCTGCTAACGCCTGGCTAAATATCCTGATGTGGTGTTCCAGTAATGACGCCCGGGTCGCTGTGAAGATGCTGAAGAAATCAGATAGCAGCCGTGAGGAAGCTCTGTTTGAGCTTAAAGTGTTGGAGCACCTGAAGTCTGTGAACGCTGAGTGGAAACAGTGAGTCAACCCAGAGGTCGTTTATACCTCATCACTTTGCATTTCCCCGCCTCAGACACTAAACTTTGCTTTATCGATTGTTCTCAGGGCTTGTGTGCAAATGCTGGAGTGGTTCGACTACCACGGCCACTTCTGCATCGTGTTTGAGCTGCTCGGCCTCAGCACCTACGACTTCCTGGAGAAGAATGACTTTCAGCCATTTCCCATGGAGCAGATCAGGCACATGGCGCACCAGATCATCCAATCTGTGCACCGTGAGTGAAGGACACGTGTGTGTGTGTGTGTGTGTAGAGATCTGTGTTTGGGGTTAACCCTGGTTTAATGCACCTGGACTTTCCTTTCAGTTCTCCATCAGAATCAATTGATCCACACGGACCTGAAGCCCGATAACATTCTCTTTGTCAATTCAGACTACGACGTGGAGTACTATCACGGATTGGTACGCACCCTAAAAGCGTCATCACGGTTCATGTTTGCCCGCAGTTTACTAAAGAGCTTTATTTTTGATTCTCAGAAACGGCCAAAGAAAATCCTGAAGAATGCAGATGTGAAAGTTGCTGACTTTGGGAATGCCACCTTTGACCACCAGGCTCACACTGGAATCATCTCCACGTGCTATTATCGCGCTCCAGAGGTGATTTTAGGTACGTGTCTTTGTGTCGATCCATCACGTTGCGTCCTGGACACATGCATGTACTTTGACGTCATCTGATTCTTTTAGGTCTTGGCTGGGATCGTCCCGCTGATGTGTGGAGTCTCGGCTGTATCCTCCTGGAGTACTATCTGGGATCTACTGTCTTTGACGTAGGTGACCGAGGCACTCATTAAGACACAGCACCAGCTTCCCACATCATTTATACTGTTTTCTCTTGTAGGTTAATAATCATAGAAAACATCTGGCTATCATGGAGAGAATCCTGGGCCCAATCCCTGCGCATCTTCTAGAGCAAACTAGGTAAGTTCAACACAAATGTGCCCGTTGACTTTTGTAGGAAAAGAACCGATCAGATGAGTAGAGCTCTGTAGCTCCGTGTAAATGTGTTGTGATGTTTGACCATCCTGCGTTTGGCAGGCACCGGCAATATGTCCAAAAGTCCAAACTGAACTGGAACCATGACAGTGCAGCGGGAAGATGTGTCAGGAAGAACTTCAAGCCCCTCCAGGTAAGAAGGTCTAATACTGTTAACTCCAGAAGCCTTTGTCTAATTCAGTTTGAAGGCTGATTTTCTTGGGTCTTCATATTAAGTGTGGCTCAAAAACTTTTCTTTTCCTACCAGCAATACATGAGGTCCATCAACAAAGACCACAAGCTGCTGTTTGACCTCGTGGAGAAGATGTTGAAGTTTGACCCTGCCGAGCGTCTGACTCTGGATCAGTGTCTTCAGCACCCCTTCTTCTCCTGCTCCAATGAATGAAACCTTCAGCTCTATTTACGTATCTCAATAAATCATCACTCATTCAATAATGTCTTGGAGTCTTTTGAGCACAAAAATGTCAAAATAATAAAATAACCATGGACAATTCTTACAAAACGCAAACAGTACTTCACCATCATACAATCTATTATTATGTATTGATTTTCCTCCCAAAAAAAGAATCAGTGTCAATACATCTGATAGTTTCAGAAGTAGCAATACGTTCTAGAGAATTTCACATAATTAAACTGAAGACTGGATTATTTTATTTGCTTTTCTGTTAAATACTGGCATCTAGCGGCCCAGACATTCATCACAGTATTTTCTGGGTCTGCCTCGTCTTAACTCCACACTGACTCTTTGGGCTGTACCTGCCTTAACGTTTCATAATTCCAGTCTAATGTGCTAGATGACTCTATGACCCCTTTTCCTTCTGTGACTATAACTCCTGTAAATTCCATCATCTTCCTGTAAATCCAAACATCCGTGTTTGGTCCGGTGTTTCTCCTCTACAGCCTCTTTTATTAAATTCCTTCCATCCTGCTCGTCCACATTTCCCGCATGACGCGTTCATGTTCCCAGGTCGATCGGTCAACACCTCCAGAGTCAAACTTCGCTCCGTGTTGCGGCTGCGGCTCGTTTGACGCTCTGTGACATTTATTCCAGCAGAGGACGAGCGCGCACACGCACGTTCCTCCTCCAGAGGCGCAGCGGCAGGAGCGGCAGAAGCGGCAGGAGCGGCAGAAGCGGCAGGAGCGGCAGGAGCGGCAGAAGCGGCAGGAGCGGCAGAAGCGGCAGAAGCGGCAGGAGCGGCAGGAGCGGCAGCGGCAGCGGCGCTGCGCTGTTTCTATGTATGTGCCGGCTCGGCGCAGACGGAGGTTGTAAACATGGCGGCGGACGGAATGGTGCTCACCAACCACGACCATCAGACGCGGGTGGGGATCCTCACAGGTGAGCTGGCCTTCGGACGCGGAGGCGAAGCGATCGCGCCTGCCGGCCGTGCGGCCGCGTCGCGCCGCGTCGACGCCGCTGTCACGATCGGAGGCGTCCCCGCCGCCGAGGCCGGCCGCTCCGTGCTAGGCTAACCGGGCGTCGAGGCGCCGACGCCGACTGCGCCTCGGACAGATGCGACAGATGTGCAGCGCGCCTCCGAAGCCGCCTCCGGAGGCGCCTCGTCCGGGCTGTGCCGCTCCGCAGGCGCGGCGGTCGCACGCGGCAAGCGGCCGTCCCGCGTGACGCGCTGTCCTTTAAGGTCGGAGTGTTTGTGGGGGGGTCACACCGGGGGGGTCAACACGTCTGACGAAGCCGCGGCTCATTCTGCTGTGAGCTTGGTGCAGGCTTCTCCCCCATTTTCTCCTTTTTTCCGCCGTGCGGCGTCGCTACCTTGACACGTCGGGACGCCCCCCCTCCACGGCTACACCAGCTGCATTATTCATGTCTCTTTGCAGATCCGTCCTGGCCTCCAGCGGGGGGTGTCGGGGGGTGTTCGGGGGGTGGGGGGTGTCCGGACCTCCCTCCGGACCCCCCTCCGGACCCCCGTCCTCCCCGGCCTGACGCCCCCTCTAACGGCTCCAACGGTCGCGGGGCTGGCCCGGCGTTAGCCGCTGCCCGGTCCCCCGGCAGGGTTCCCCTGGGCCGGGGGGTGATAGAGGAGGGGGGCGGTGGTAGTGATGGTGCGTGTGTGTGTGTGTGTGTGTGTGTGTGTGTGTGTGAGGGGGGGTCTGCAGCCACCGTCGGTGGACGTGAGAGAAATGTGGAGGAAAACCCGGAGGTAGCAGCGCCGCGGCTAGCCGCCGCTAGCCTCCATCAGGCTGCGTCTACATGACTTTGAGTCTGTTACAGGCTGTCTTAGTGTGTTACAGGATGTTTTAGTGTGTTACAGGCTGTCTTAGTGTGTTACAGGATGTTTTAGTGTGTCACAGTGTGTTACAGGCTGTCTTAGTGTGTTACAGGATGTTTTAGTGTGTTACAGGCTGTCTTAGTGTGTTACAGGATGTTTTAGTGTGTTACAGGCTGTCTTAGTGTGTTACAGGATGTTTTAGTGTATCACAGTGTGTTACAGGCTGTCTTAGTCTGTTACAGGATGTTATAGTGTGTCACAGTGTGTTACAGACTGTTTTAGTGTGTTACAGGCTGTTTTAGTGTGTTACAGTGTGTTACAGGCTGTCTTAGTGTGTTACAGGATGTTTTAGTGTGTCACAGTGTGTTACAGGCTGTCTTAGTGTTACAGGATGTTTTCGTGTGTCACAGTGTGTTACAGACTGTTTTAGTGTGTTACAGGATGTTTTAGTGTGTCACAGTGTGTTACAGGCTGTTTTAGTGTGTTACAGGGTGTTTTAGTCTGTTACAGTGTGTTTGTGTGTCACAGTGTGTTACAGGCTGTTTTAGTCTGTTACAGGGTGTTTTAGTCTGTTACAGGCTGTTTGTGTGTGACAGTGTGTTACAGGCTGTTTTAGTCTGTTACAGGCTGTTATAGGATGTGTTAGTGTGTCACAGTGTGTTACAGGCTGCTTCAGGGTGTTCTAGTGTGTTACAGGGTGTTTCAGCCTGTTACAGTGTGTTTGGGGGTGTTTTAGTCTGTTTCATTTTGTTTGAGTGTGTGTTACAGTGTGTGTTGAGTGTGTGTTAGTGTCCACATCCTCCAAAGGTCAGTGGCTGTAGTGATGACGGGGGGTGAAAGGGTTAAAGAAAAGGTACCATTCGCCTCATGAAGTCAAGTTTGTGGAGCTGTGGCTGTTAAATGGTGCTAGATTCACTTCTCCGTGACAAATGTGGCTTAGAAGGTCCTCCAGGCCACAAAGATTCAGCTCATTGTTGTGTCGAAGGTGTCACCATCGTTGACAGCAGGTTGTGTTTGACGAGTCATGGGAACTGTTGCCATGGAGACCACGTGACCACGGAGCCCAGATCGGACCGAGTTGTAATTAGAGCAGGATTTGATGCTGATCGAGATCTCTCTCATCATCCAGAGCACTGCTGTCCTGGAGAGAACACAGACACACACACACACACACACACACACACACACACACACGTGGAGTGTTCAACTTGGGCTTCTTTTTTACACCTTTGACGCACAAAGACATGTAGATTGTACAGGTTGTAAATTGGTGTCTTTGGTTCCCTTCCTCTAAAGTCACCACCTTTTCGCCCTCCTGACCCAGCAGACATTGTAAATGATTGTTTAGGCTGTTTGAATGTTACCGCAGAATTTAACAGAGATCCATACATTTCTTTAACGTGACAGGTTAACTCATGTCTGTTATTATTTAGATACAGTATTAAATTCACACACGGTACTAAACTCTCACCATTGTATGTTAAAATCGGTTCTGGGCACTTTACCCAACCTGGGCTCCCTGGACCTGAAGTTTGAGGGCTGGTTTTTGTGTTTTGCGCTGCTCCAAACAGGATTTTCCCTCATAGAGCCATAAAGCATAGAAGTGTCAGCTCCAGCACACTGACCTTTTTATCTCAGATTATTGGATGTTTGTGTATTCGTATGTGCTCTGAGAGTTTGCTGCACTTTCTGTTGAATTTGCAGGGCACTTGTGTGCACACACACACCCTCCCCCCCGGCATATTTGTATTCCGTGCGTTTATCCGCAGCCCCGCTGAGCTAAGCTAACTGGGACGCTGTCTCAGGGTGGACATTGTGGATGTTGATCTGACTCTGGACAAAAAGACAGCCCAGTTGTCTCCAGAGTGTCGCAGTATTTAAAGAATGTGGGAGGATCACATGTGCAGCAGCTATACTGTCTCCTGTGTAGGAAACACTGTCAAAGTGGCTCACCTGCATTTTTTCAAAGTTGTGCGTTGTGTTTTAATTCAGTCAGCGACAGTTGCTTCAGAAACCTGGCTGAGGACAGAAGCGGAGTCAATCTGAAGGACCTGGTCCACGACCCCTCACTGTGAGTTGATCTGCATCTTACTGTCTGTGCCTCAGATTCAAGATAATAGTTAACATGCCCAGCACTACAAATAAAACACACTGATTCTTTATTTGGGGTGTAAAATGCAGCAAATTCATCATGATCGGGCTTTGAAGTGGGTCAACAGAAAGGAAAGCCCCTTAAATCTGTCAGGAACGTGGTTCTTAACGGTGTGCATCTTTAACATCAACAATATCCGTGCCTGTTGCATCACTGTCAGCTCTTACTACTTCCTGTGGTTCTCAGCTAACTGGTCTTGACCTGTGGGAAAGTACAGGTCTGACTCCATATGCTCCCACAGTGTCTGACTGTGTGCCATGGTCCCTGGTTGAGGATTAATATACACTGCAAGGACTCTTGAATACATTAATGATCATTTGGTTGTATTTTCTCCCAGCACAAAGTCACATACACAAAGCATGAACTGAAACCTGTAGTATGACACCTAAAAAACAGAGAGTACCTCTGGTCTGTATCATTTAGAGTTGGATCAAATCAATTATCTTATGTCATTATTTCTGAACATCTTAAAAGCCCTGAAAGCCTGTGGATCTGCTCCATTATGTGGACTTTTTTGTTACTCTCAGATTAGGTGGAGTTATAGTGGCCTACAAGATTGTTCCTGATGAGATTGATGAAATCAAGGTAATGTAGGTCCTCCAAACACAACATGTGGACTCTACAAATGTGTGTCAATGTATTAAAGCGTGTGTGTGTGTGTGTGTGTGCATGTGTACTTGTGTGTTTTACATGGGTACAGGAAACTCTTTTGGAATGGTGCGATGACCTTGAGCTGAATCTTATTCTCACGACTGGAGGGACTGGATTTGCACCACGAGATGTCACCCCTGAGGTAGGAGCAGAAGTGTGGCGGCTCTGAAGAATACACATTATCAACCAAGTGAAGTAAAAACAACAGCACCTATCATTAAAAACAAGTGTCACAGAGACTTGGAGCGTTTACAACTTAAGTGTGCCGCAAAGGGAAACCTGCATGTGCATTACAGATCAGACAGATGTAGATCAGAAAATAACACAATGAAGTTGATCATTCAGAGACACATTCATGAGGAAGATGGAGCTGCACAGATATCCCTCCTGAACCCTCGTGGTTGTGTTTCAGGCGACCAAAGAGGTGATAGAGAGAGAGGCTCCGGGCATGGCTCTGGCCATGCTGATGGGCTCCCTGAACGTCACCCCCCTCGGCATGCTATCCAGGTACGGTAACGCCCTCCTGGCTGCTCCTCCAGCTCGTGCCCCGACGCACTTTCATCTCTGTTCTTCTGCCTGATGAGTCTGAACGAGACGCCCTGCCCTTCTCATCTCCTCACGGCCGTTGTGTCTCCAGGCCCGTGTGCGGGATCCGCGGCAAAACTCTGATCATCAACCTGCCAGGGAGCAAGAAGGGCTCTCAGGTACGACTCTCCGGCTTTCATCTCACGGGTCTTCACCCAGACGGCGTCCTTGTGCTTTTATCACATCACCTGAGTCGTCAGGGTGGAGTTGGCTTTAAAGCCTAATAACTGCTCAGACATTTTTTATGTGTATTGAGTGTGTTTGGCAGCAACAGGAACAGTGGAGGACTTTAAACACCTTTAAAAAGACGTCAAATAGGCTTTCATGAAAGGTTTAAAAGGGCCGTGACATCATAGGAATCTAAAGCAACTGAAGTGAAGACAAGTGGGACAGCATCCTTTGGAAGCGTCTCCGCGTCTCTGTTTGATGTCGCTGCGTCTCATCTTCCGGTTTTCCGGGGTTTTGATTTGTGTCTCGGGCGTCGCTGTCGTCTGGCAGGAGTGTTTCCAGTTCATCCTGCCCGCTCTGCCGCACGCCATCGACCTGCTGCGCGAGGCCACCGTCGGGGTGAAGGCCACGCACGCCGCCCTGCAGCAGCTGCCCCCGTCCTCCTCCCCCCCGCTGAGCAACGCGCACGCCAACGCGCACTCCAACACGCACACCATGGAGCGCGGCACCCAGTGCGAGGAGGAGGAGGAGGAGGAGGAGGAGCGGAGGCGGGGCCGCCACGCCCACAACCACCACCACCACCAGCACGGCTCCTCCCACATCACCGCGGCCGCCATCGCTGCCAAGGTAACCGCGGGGACGGGAGCCCCGTCTGTGACATCAGATGGAAGTCATTTCACGTCATTCACCTGTCTGTGTGGGGACGCCCCCTGCCCCCCGACCCCCCCTGTCTGTCTGGCATGCTTGTGTGGTCATCAGACGAGCCATGCTGTGGTCATGGCTAAAGGCGGCCCCTACCTGCCTGGACACACACCCGCCCCTCCCTCTCATTTCACTTGTTCCTGTTCCCATGACGAGCAGGTGAGACCCTCACACATGAACACCCATCCTCCCCCTCCATTGTTTGTTCTGCATACGTGAAGAACGTCGCTTTGTAAGCAAATCAGCTCACGTTTGAGACTTGTTGTGAACGTATGACCTACAATTTTTAATTCTTTTACCATAGGTTTTTAGAGTCCATGCACACACACACACACACACACACACACACCTTTACCTGCTAAATACACCATGTAATAACATTTGTAATAATATAATGTGTGATATTAAGATGGTGGTTCTATATGACTAATAGTCCACATGTCATAGTATCATTAATGTTACATTATCGGTTTTTGTTTGATTGTCTTGTGAAATATGTTGAGAAATCATGTATATATGTGTAAAAAAAGCTCTTTGTTACAAGTGTTTTTTACTTTTAGGCAAGTAATGAGGGAAATCATTTTATAACTCTATACACCAGCATAATGCATCTGAACTAAAACAGCATGTGATTGAACTGCAGACAAACAGCGTTTAATTCCTCCAGTTTTAGCATCATGAATTAGGACCTTCGCTTTTAATCACATGACCCATGACATAGATAAATGATCTGTGATAGATTTTATGGGTTAAATCAGAATGTTCTTCGCTGCTTGACTGGAACTAACTCAGTTAAAGGGCTGCAGCGTCACTGAAAGTGTTAAAGACATCACTGTGGAGAGGTGACAAATGAAGCCTTTGTAATTGATCAAGAATTTTGCAGATTAAAAATCCACTGGTGATGTCACTAATTGGAAATATCACAGAATACGACTGAAATCAATTCCTCAATGAGGAAAACTTCCAAACCACTGGGAACGTTCCATGAAGGCCGTCGTCAGAGGTGCTGAAGAGAGAAATACCAGAATTTACGCAGACATTAACAGCAAAGGATGTTTTAATTTCAGGATTAACAACTTCTTTTTTTGTTCCTTCGATTCAAAACTCACCTGCAGATGATTAATTGTGTGTTTTTATTCTTTAATTACACACAGGAAGAAACAGTAATAGATCTGTGAGCTCCCCAATTCTGCTGATGATGCTAGAAGAGGAACAATAAATGTTGCAAACCCTATTAGAAGTCATTTTATATCTGACAGGAAGCCATGGAGTCCCTGGAAACATAAAAACTTTGCTGCAGTTCAATAATCCACTAAAAAGACCCGGTTTATTTGGGATTTGGCTCAAAGTTTCTGTGTAATCCTGTATAATCGTGTGAATGTTTCCCATCTATGGAAGCGATGTACATGTAATTTAATTTGCATTACATATTTTTCTATACACAAAGGTTCCAATTATTGTTGTGTCTTTGTGTAATGAATCCATTAATCATGAAATCATAGTTTTTGTGATGCCAAAGGAGCTTTGGTAGAAAGAATTTGGATATAATCCTATAGCCAGGGATTAGGTCAGCAAATTTGAGCAAAACACAGACTTTATTATCCCATGTGAATGTGCCACATATGATGTGAGAGCAAATTCCTTAACCACATGATCGACCCCCCTGTTGCTAAGGGAACACTCGTCACGGCAGATACTGAACTACTGTAATCAGCTGTAATCTGGTTTTTAATTATTTAAAACTGCATTTCCAGGAATCCCATTTTGACCCCACTGTGATCTAAAGTGAAACTCTAACCTTGTGCATCTGATGAAAACCAGATTTGTGGGGACATTCTTAGTCTTTAAAACCTGCATGGGGAGCCACGTTTGCTGTTGTGTTTTAGTTGAAGCAGTGAGACTGATGCTTAATGGAACATTTCATGAATATAGAAAAAGCTTTTGTTTACTCTGTGTGTGTGTCTGTGTGTGTCTGTGTGCGTGTGCGTGTGTGTGTGTGTGTGTAGATCCCAGACTCTATCATTTCTCGAGGTGTTCAGGTGCTTCCTCGAGATTCGGCCTCTTTAAGCTCCACCCCTTCCGAGTCACCACGGGCAACACAGGCAAACTCCCGCCTTTCCACCGCCTCATGTCCGACCCCCAAGGTACACACAATCTTTCAATCATGCACGCAAAGCATCACAGAGCAGTAGCCGTCAATTCAGTTCAGACATTGACATAGCAAACTGTCTCAGCACTTCCAAATTCTAATCTGCACCAGGGAATTTCTGCATGAGGGAAGTTTTGACTCACTTTTCCGGCCTTTATTGTCCCTGTGAATTCTAACCTGTTGTCCTTAATGACTATAAATGTCTAAATTTGACATTCAAATTGAAATCCCTAAATGTAAACATAGATTGAATGTATATTTCTTCGCCTCCACTCTTCCGTAGTCCTGCATGAGATGTGCGTTAGTGGGATTTTGCTTCAGGACCTGCGTTCAGTTGGGATTTGAATGGGAGTGAGTGAGTCTGTGAGAAATGACTCAAGTTGTGGTACATTCACATGAATGTAAGACCAGGTAGCAGCTCCAGTTGGATGTTCGAGCACGAGCGTTCCACTGGTTTCACGCAGCCTTTTGAATTAGTTGTGAATTTAATATAAAACAAACAAAATACCCAATTTGTGGTAATTGTAAGAAACAATTCTGACATGTTTGTGTAGGAACTTTTGTCTTCAGATGCCAACACTGCTTTAAAAAAACAAAAAAAACACTTGTATGTATAAAATGTAATGATTCCCTTTCAGAATTGAAGTTTTCTCCGTTGAGTCAAGGTTCATCGTTTACAAATGAACTGCAGGCAAAGTTCTGATAATCAGTAATGAACTAATAAAATGTAAATGTTTACATGCACACACACACACACACACACACACATACAGGAAAATAAAGGCACAGGAGGTTTGACAATTGAAGTCTTCCACATTGACTCAGAGCGCATATGTGGTGTCCTGAGTCCAGAGGAAAGTTAATGTGTAAATCAATGAAGATGATAGCTCGTCTGAGCTCTGATAGAAGTCATTAAAATCTCTCTGATGTCACGCCGTCATGAAGAAGCCTTTTTCATGGAATGTGACTGACCCGAGCATTCATTAATGGGATTACAGAAGTTGCAGCTAGAGCTGAACTGGTCTCTTCTCAGTCCACTTTGGTATCTTAGTGATTCCAGCTTGGGCCTTCGTGGCGTTTGCATGGAGGGTTTCTGGGTTCTCCAGCGTCCCACCGATTAGGACAAGAGACTCTAAATTGCCCCTACGGGATAGTGAATGGTGAATGTGCAGTACAAAGGCAGGTTGTGATAATTTGGGGCTGTTTGTGTAGTTTGGCCACACAGGTTTGTGTAGAAGCAGGTTTAGAACTGAGAAGGACCAAAGTGGAATTACTTCTGAGTTACTCAGTTAACTGATAGAAATGTTATCCTAAGTGTAGTTTCTCACCATAATTAGCATCTCATCAATTATGCACCAATCAATTACTCTTTAAATGTTTGATAAATGGAGAAAAAAGAAAACTAATATGAGAGCACTTTTATAAGTGATGTTTTTTATGGTTTTCACGGATTTTCACAAAGAACACAAACAGAAAATCTCTGTCTCTCTGCAGGTTCAGTCACGATGCGGCAGCAATGAGAACATTCTAAGAGCCAGTAAGTTTTGTGTGTGTGTGTGTGTGTGTGTGTGTGTGTGTGTGTGTGTGTGTGTGTGTGTGTGTGTGTGTGTGTGTGTGTGTGTGTGTGTGTGTGTGTGTGTGTGTGTGTGTGTGTGTGTGTGTGTGTGTGTGTGGGTGCAGCTCACCACCATAGCTGCCTTCTACACACCCCCACGCTCTTTAATTGTGCGTCTGGTTGTGCGCAGGTCACAGTGCTGTGGACATCCGCAAAGTGGCGCGTCGTCATCGCATGTCTCCGTTCCCGTTAACGTCCATGGACAAGGCCTTCATAACTGTTCTAGAGATGACACCCATCTTGGGAATTGAAGTGATTAACTACAGAGGTGGGTCCTGGGCGCCCGGCGTGCTTGTCGGTGGGCCACTCCACTGAGCTGACCTGGTGTCCTCCTCCAGATGGTTTGGGCCGTGTGCTTGCTCAGGACATCTATGCCAAAGACAATCTTCCTCCATTTCCTGCCTCTGTTAAAGATGGCTACGCTGTACGAGGTGAGGCCTGATGTCTGCTATTACATGTGCTTCTTGTCAGTACTCACTTTAAAGAAAATAATGTCATTTAATAATAAATGCGCTCAAGAATGGAAAAGGTTCTGAAGGAAGCCGATTGTGAAGTCTGAGGCTCTTCAAAACTAAAGATCTCTGATCTACAATGAAAGGCAGCCACACCTTTACAGCTGACGTAGCCTTGCTGCAGTCCAGTTCCACACTGGGACACTACACCTTTGATGCTGGTGTCCGTGTGTGCTTCAGGTCAGGTCTACTCCCCAGAACAGTGGAGCAATTTCTGGTACCACACAAAAAAAAAGCCCACACACACACACGCACAACAGCGGCTTGAGGACATGGCATGATACATGAACCTGGCTCACAAATCCTTTCATCTAAATCTGATTGAATATTCACACAGCTCTTGTGTAAAACCACAATGGGCAGGAATTGTTTTTTAGTTCAAGATAATGACGTTTGGCCTCCGCCGGTGTTGTCATCGTGTGGGCGGCGCCAGCTGATCCCTTTGAATTACTGTGAGACCTTTTTGAACTAGACTGTTCCAGCACATCCATCAAATTTGATACCGAATGCTATTTTTACTGTGGCAAGTTTTCAGGCCTTTAGTCTCTCTAAAAGCGAGGTTTTGACCAGACCGTCGAACAATTCCCAAATGAGCAGATGAGATTTTTCCAGTAATGAGATGATTATATTTTGGTTTTATGCCATTTTCTTCATCTTCTACTTCATTGCTCTACTCCAGTAGACTTTAAATAAGTAAATGAACTTCGACTTTAAATAATTAAATGAAATGTATGGAACAGTTCTTCTGTACTCATCGTTCTGACCTTCTGCAGCTGCTGATGGTCCGGGAGATCGCTTCATCATGGGGGAGTCGCAGGCTGGCCAACAGGTCACCACACCAACACTCCCAGAGCCCAACACTGATACGCTGCATTTCATTATGACGGCTGCTGTTCCAGCCAGAAACGAATACACCAGGACGTCTGCTTTATTTACACACCCACTTTAGGACCACTTCTAAATAGTCACAGCTTTTAGTTGCAGTAAGACTGTAGGATCACATTTTTGATCAGATCTTTCCTTTAAGACACTTTTACACAACAAAAAAAACTTTCTACAAGTCTTCTGTTTCTCCTGAAAGTCATCGTAAGTTTGAAGCACTGTTGAGCTCAGCTTAGACGTTGTGTTGACTTATTTCTGTGTTTGTAGCCCACTCATACAATAATGCCAGGTCAGGTGATGAGGGTGACCACCGGAGCTCCCATTCCCTGTGGGGCCGACGCCGTGGTCCAGGTAGAAGACACAGAGCTCCTGCGGGAGTCCGAGGATGTAAGTCCACAAGCTCGGGCTCTTTTTGCTTCTTGCCGCTGGACCGTGTCAGCCTTTTGGTTCTTCTTGTCTCAGGGCACAGAGGAGCTGGAGGTGAGGATTATGGTCCAGGCCCGGCCCGGACAGGACATCAGGTAAAAGCTTGAGAATAACGAGGAAACGCTGTCAGAGCTGCTGTAGGAAGATGTCTGCCAGTCTTAAGAGCTGTCAAAATATCTTAAAAACAAACAGCAGTTCAAAACAAACAAGTTCCCTCTGACTGTGAGTAGCCCCCCCAGTGAGCCCAGCAAAGTTGCACCTCTGTTGAACCGTGTTCGTACGCCACAGCCTAGTGTTTACAGCTACCTACGAGCGGTAGCTGTAAACACGTGGAACTAATTTCCCAAGCATGTATACACCAGGGTGTACGCTGGACATGCAGCCATAAATCCAGGGATGGTAAATAAATGACTCCTGGCATTGACTGGAGCAATGAACGTTCCAGTGGCAATGAAAGTCATTCAGTGTTACACCCAGCTAACTGAAGAACAGACACCCAGTTAAAAGCTGCCCTGTTACCACGACTCCTCATTCTAATGAAAGAACAGGAAGTTTACTCATATTTTTCATTAATATTGACATTATTTTAAATGTCGTTTCCACTGAATTCAGTGTTTTTGTCAGTATTTCACTGCTTTACTTGCAGAGTTAATATAAGCGCTCCAGTGATCATTGCCCTACATCATATTTATCAGTGTTGTTTTTTTAAACTTGTTTATTGAATTACAGCCCCACTGACTAAATTGACCCTTCTGTGTCGGCACAGGCCAATTGGTCACGACATAAGACGAGGGGAGTGTGTGCTGGCCAAAGGGACACACATGGGCCCATCAGAGATTGGTCTGTTGGCTACAGTGGGAATGACTGAGGTCAGCGTCCACAAGTTCCCCGTGGTGGCTGTCATGTCCACTGGAAATGAGGTGGGAGCGCGCACAGATGTCTGAAAAGCTCCATAAAAAGTTTATGAGTTTGGTACAAGATTGCTGCTTTTACAAGCTTACAGGAAAATAAAAAATGAACTAGACTGAAAACTAGGATGAGAAGACAGTATCTACAACCTTGTGCTTATCTATAAAAAGGTTCAAACAGTCTACTTCAAATGTTTCCACACATGTGGTGAGTGAAATCAAGGACTTCGTGCCTGTTTTTAAAAAGAGCTGCTGTTTGTGCACGTGCAGCTCCTGAATCCAGAGGACGACCTTCACCCAGGAAAGATTAGAGATTCCAACAGGTCCACACTGTTGTCCACCATCCAGGAGCACGGATATCCCACCATCAACCTTGGGATTGTTGGAGACAAGTAGGCACAGTTAGATTCATGAAGGATAGAGCTTTTGCTTTTGTGTGGTAGAAACAACGGTGTTACCATGACTCAGTTTAACACTGAGAAAAGAGAGGAAGTCCTATGTTGTTGTTTGACTGTTGACTTAGGAAGGGGTGGTGGTTAGGTTTGATTTCTGCTCGGTGAACTTGAGCAGTCCTGCATGTGTTGCAGCCCTGATGACCTGCTGTCAGCGCTGCACGAGGGCATCAGCCGTGCTGACGTCATCATCACCTCAGGAGGTGTGTCCATGGGAGAAAAGGTAACGGGCCCTCTCCTCAAACCCACCACCCTCTTTCACTGCACTGATAGTCAGACTGTGTTCAGGAGAGGTCCACTGCAGTCATTTTCTAATAGAAAATATGATGTGTGTCTCACCAGGACTACCTAAAGCAGGTGCTGGATATTGACCTCCATGCTCAGATCCACTTTGGACGAGTCTTTATGAAGCCAGGGTGAGCAGGGAGGGAGTCGGATGGGGAAATTTAAAGTTCAGCATCTAATCTCACTTCCGTGACACCAGCTGAGAAATAAAGTCTAATTTAAACACACTTTTCCATCTGTAGCTCTATTATATTATATTACTGTAATCACTGTTAACATTAGTTGCACCCCTTCTGTTGTTTCCTGTTCTACTCTATTTGAGTGAGGTGCATACTGACGAACTACTGTAAATCTCACTGACTTACACAGTAAAGGCAGTTAAAGACATGCTGTATTTCATACCAAAATAGATTAATATGTCTAGATGATGACAAAAGTGAGTTTTCAGGACACAACCACAGCACAGACTTTAACGATAGATTTCTTGTTTAAACAATGTTTTTGTGATGTATTTCACAGCGACTCAGTCAAAGGTTCACAAATCCAGTTCTTTTAAACAAAGCTGTTGGACTTAATCAAGAAAAAGAATCTTGAAGGTTTGCTGACCCCTGGTCTCTCCTATAGGTCTCCTGTAGGCCACACACAGATTTAATATATTGATATTTCTGATAACATGGATGCTACTGTGGTTGTTAGACTTTACACACACTTTGAAACTGCTGTCTTTATATTTATTTCTCACACCTTTGTCTTCCAGTCTTCCTACTACCTTCGCCACAGTTGACATTGACGGAGCTCGGAAACTCATTTTTGCTCTGCCAGGTGAGACGGGAACTCACGGTTGTCCCTGAAATGCTCCCACTGTTTGACAGCATAGTTGTTAGTGGTATATTTTAACAACAATAGAATGAATCTTAGCAGATAGAAGCAGGGGTGTGATTTCATGTTATCACAGCGTGAGCGTTGGCTGTTAAATATTGACGTGGACGGCGCCCGCCTGAGCCTTTATTTGTCCACTGAGGGTAAATATTTTGAGAGCAGGGTGGCACTTCTATCTGCAGGGTGTGTGTTGAGACTGAGCCCAGCCTGTAAACTGACATCCCACTGGTTAATCATCACACCTCGCTGCACTGTAGCCTTCACCACCCCCAAATATTTAGAGTTCTAAGACTCTTTTTTTCTATTTGAACCAGGCGAGAAATTACAGGAGCTAGTCTTCAGTCTGTGTATTGAGTAAAAAAAAAAAAGTTCCATATTTCTGTTAAAGGATGAATGTGGACATGAGTGATGGTGAAATGGAGAGAGGCAGCAGTCTTTGTCATAACTTCAACATTAGTGAGATATTGGTGTGCGCTGGAGAGTTTCTCTCTCGTTTGCAGGTTTAGTTGTAACAGAGCTGAGACAGTTGGAATTGGAATGTACAAGTACAACAAATTGGGTACCTCAAAGTGCAGGTTAAGAGAAATAAAACATCTATAGTAAATAAATAACTAAATAAAATCAAATTAAAAACATACAGGAAACAACAACACACATTCACATTCTGAATATGCTTCCATGATGGCTGTGTTAAGTGCAGCTGTGACTCTGGCATAGAAACTGTTCTTGAGTCTGTTTGTGTGGGTTTTTACTGCCCTGTAGGGTCCGCCTGATGGCAGAAGCTCAAAAAGTGAGTGTCCGGGATGAGATGGGTCATTCACAATTCTCTTGGCTTTTGTGAGATGCTGGTTGTTATACAGCTGCTCCAGAGAGGGAGTGGGCATCCGATGATCCTTTGGGCTGTGCAGACAACCCTCTGGAGCGCTTTACTGTGTCACACTCCATGTCAGGTCATCTTCAATCTCCACACCCAGGAACCGGAAGCTTGAGACCCTCTCCACACAGTCCCCACTAATGGACGAAGGCAGAATGGAGGTTTTATTCCTCATGGGTGTAAAGGATGTAGAGTAGGGGGCTGCGCACACAGCCCTGGGGGAGCCAGTGTTGAGGCTGAGTACTGGAGAGATGTGGGGGGCCTACCCTCCCCCTCTGTCAGGAGGTTCTTTATCCAGCAGGTGGGGTGTGGTATTCCCAGGTATTCCCAGTGATGCTGTGTGTGTTGTCTAGGTAACCCAGTGTCTGCCGTGGTGACATGTAACCTGTTTGTGATTCCGGCTCTGAGGAAGATGCAAGGAATCCTGGACCCCAGACCTACAATTATTAAAGCTAGGGTAAACCACACACACACACACACACACACACACACACACACACACACACACACACACACACACACACACACACACACACACACACACACACACATCTACTGGATGGAGAGATGGATTGAAACCAGTTGTAATTCATTATATATTTGTATTTCCTGTGAGATGTTACCACAAGTTGGTTATGGAATAGATACTTAGGAATAGAACTTTGTAAACAGATTAATTTGCTGTAAATCATCTTGAAATCATCTTTTATTATCTGGTGTTGTAGGAGAGTTTAAATGTGATGGAGGTTGTTATGACCGGTTACTGTTTCATCTTTTTTTCTCACAAATGACCTCACCAAGGAAGCGCCTGAGTAATGAAGCACTTGAAGATCAAATTAAAAACAATTGAGTAGTAGCATGTTCCTGAATGTGACATGAGAAATGAGAATGTACTGATAAATACGGCACCGATTTCAGCTTTCGTGTGATGTAAAGCTGGATCCTCGCCCCGAGTACCATCGCTGTATTCTCACCTGGCATCATCAGGAGCCACTGCCCTGGGCACAAAGCACAGGTAGAACACACACACACACACACACACACACACACACACACACACACACACACACACACACACACACACACACACACTGCAGTGGGTCAGAATACCTCCTATCTCCCTACAGATGGTACGTGGGTCACCTCTGATGTACAGATGGGAGTTAGTTTGTTTGAGACCACGCTGTGTTGCTGCTGTGTCTCCAGGTAACCAGGTGTCCAGCAGACTAATGTCGATGCGGAGCGCCAACGGTCTGCTGATGCTGCCCCCTAAAACGGAGCAGTACGTGGAGCTGCATAAGGGGGAGGTTGTGGACGTCATGGTCATCGGGCGGTTATGATGCAGGTCCACTTCGCCTCTTCTCTGTCCACAAAAACACCTGCTGGCTGGTCTGTTTGTGTATTTGCTTGATTCAACTCTTTCCCCCCCTCAGACTACAATCTAATTCGCTACCGATTACCATGGCAGTGCCAGGACTTCCTGTCTGGACAGGAAATTGGTAGGGGCAGGAAGTGATGCATGTCTACCTGGTCGCCATCAGCTGTGATGTCATATGCAACAGCCAGTCGGAGCCAGCAGAGGCAAAACCCTCATTGGTCTGCACTGAGGAGCTCAGTGTATTTTAAAGAAAAGAAAACATGGAATTAAAAACATTAGATTCTGTAATATTATTATTATCCTGATGATATTATTATTATTAATATTCTTAATATTCTAATTAATATTCTTTTTATTATTATGATCATGATTCTGATTGAATATTATCATCTCAGTAGTAATCACACCCTCTTCTGTCTTGTTCATTTGCTTTGTGCATTAACCCTTTCTCCCTGTTAGCTATAGAGATATAAAGACCCGTTCCTCACTTACCTCCTGATCCTTCTCCCCTGGTTTCATTATTTGCTCTTCTACTACTCCTTCTTCATTCTTCCTCCAGCTCTAACCCAGAAAGCCTCTGTGCGGTAATTGTATATCTCCCCCCCGATCGACACGTTCACATGAACTTCAATTAGTCTCATTTTCATTGCGGTGGGAAATCCATTCTGTACACGTGTGATACTTACGTTCTTGCTCAGACTTGAAGACGAGTTTGTTGTGTTTCCCCCCAGATACGAAGCTGTCGTTGAAAGCCATTTAACTGATTGAATTGGAACGTGAGCTGATAGTGACCACACTGTAAGCTTTAATTTGGACTTACATTAACAACAATATAATAATAACAATGATAATAATAAAAACATAGTATTTATTATACTAACTTCTATTCGTATGTTCTAATCCTGTATTCAGCAGATGTACAGGTGCAAAGTTTACACTGTAAAACAATGTAAAATTTCAACAGTATAATCTTTGATATTTGCACTTTGACTATTGATAAAGTATGGATAGTGTGATTGTTTTAATTTTCTTCCTATTAAAAGAGCGCAACCAGTGATTGTGACCATCTCGAAGCAGAGAACCTTTTGTAAGTGGACCACTTTTAGTTGGTATTAATATATGTTTGATGCTCTAGGGAATATTCCAAGAAATAAAACGCCATATGCAAGTCCGAACAAACTACCGCACAGAGAGAGGCGATGTATGAGACGCGGATGCAACGCTTGGCTCGTGTGACGTGCTATCTTTGGTCATTTTGGGAATTATCATTCAAATGAAGGCAAATTATTCTCCAATGGCTTCTCGCGAAGCTGCCTCGTATGTGACAATGCTAATTTGTTTGTTAAATAAAACCACAAAAGAAAAGCTGCTTGAGCGAGTGCTGCCATTGACGTGATACGAGACGTGCACGGCATCGTCACACGTACCGATTGTTATTTTATCCAAATGATCGTTTCTCAAAATGATGAGTATACACAGAGAAGCTGTACTACATTCTACCATCAGGGGGCAGTCGTGATACTCTGGCTCCTGTTTTGGAAAATTGATGACTACTTCAAAAAGCAGATATTCTCTGAACCCAACTCAGAGTCTCCATCACTTGAAAGCAGGGTGTCACATCCAGGTGCTCCTACACCTTCATAACTGGTGTATTTCTACTGTATCAGTGTTGCGGTGCTCTTTAAAGTCAAAGGAATTATCAAGTTTAATGGTTGCCGATTCCATTTGACACATTTTTTTAAAGCCCCCCCCCCACTGTAAACCCCCACTCTGTATTGGCTCCTTCCTGCCAGGCCCGCTGGTCCTGGTAGCTGCTCCTCAATCAACCAGGGAGATTTAAATGTGTTGTGTTCCCAAACGTTCGTCCGTGCAGCAGAGCTTTCCTTTTGTTTTGGTTCTTGTGGAGAGCGTGTTGGTGCAGACTGACACGGTCGAAGGTCCCGTACTGGAATAACTCTTGTTTTGATGTCATTATATGTACAAAAAGACCCCCCCACCCTCACAGTTTTGTTCCAATATCCACCAGTTTCCTGATCAGGATTCCTTTTTAATGTCCCCCAAAAGACAACAGCAGCACCAGTTTGACTTTCCTGGGCTTTGGTTGCGTTTCCGGTCAGCTGATTGAGTCTTCCTTCACCGTCCTCGTCTCCTGTCTCGTCCCCCAGCCCTTTCTTTTTTCCTCCCCCCTCCCTTTCACCACATCTGCATGCTTAAAAAGGGGTGCTTGTTCTTCCTCCTTGGGCAGGTTTCAGTCCGGGTGTCAGACCACCAGTGCAGCAGCATGGGTGGGATTTCTGATTTGACATAGCAGCACTTGGGATGCTTTTCTTCCTGAGCCTCACACGTCCGGGCTCCGGTACCTGTATCTCTATGTCGGATGTTCTTCCCAGTTACCTCAAGTGCGCCACACACACACACACACACACACACACACACACACACACACACACACACACACACACACACACACACCCACCTACACACACCTACCTTTTGGGAGACTAATGCTGTTTTCATGCCAGAGACACAAAGTACAAGCACATGGGGACACAGCTGTGTTGGTGTTGTCATTCAGGGGGGGCCGCGTTCATGAACGCAGCATGGTCACACGTCCTGGCACCTGCCCATCGAGGACCGCTCAGACCCAAGTAGATTCATTTGAGTAAGAAGACGCAGGTTATTGACAAACTGCCTTTGTGTGGAGTGATTCATAACAATGGACTGAAGTCAGTGTCACACCGCACACACTATTAACTATGACCAGCACTTGTAATGAAGCAATGACAGCATTCTACTACTACTGTATAAATATAATGAAGAGGATGTTTTTTCTGTAATGATATTATTGAAACTGAAGATAAATTAATAAAAATAATCCTCATTATTCTGTATTTCTGCAATGGCAGGTTTCTTTTTATTTATCTGGATTATTTCAGACCTACCCAACAACGACAACAGAGGAAATGTGACGATGACATGAGAGTTTGTGTAGATTTATTATTATTATTTCAGCGCTTCACAACAATATCCGTTTACAGACTTTACACATTGTGTCGCCGTTTATGTCCAGTCAGTGGGAGGTGATTGGTCGCTTATCCCTTAAAAGGTCAAAGAACACATTAAACAGGACACCTGTTGAGTTCTGAATTGAACATTTTTACTTTAGCAGCGTCGCTCAAGTTTGAACGCTGAGAAAGCCGGAGCGATCACGTGTTCCCCCCGCTGATGTAAGGGCACGTTTGATTGGCTCAAATCGAGATTCCCCTCCTGGGCTTGTCCAATCAGCGCGGAGGACTCCCCGGGTCTGGCGCGCTGTCCCCGCCCACCGTCGGGCTGGACTCTGACAGTCGGAGCGAGCTGACGACGGTCCGGACGGACCCCGACCCGAGCCCGAGCCGAGCCCGACCCGAGCCCGAGCCGAGCCCGAGCCGAGCCCCACCCGGCCTCACCGTCTGGACAGAGCAGCTGCAGGGCGGGCCGACGGCTCCGGAGCGGGGGAGAGCCCCAGGGTGAGTGTTTGTCATCAACAGGTGCTCCCGACGGGGCTGCTAGCTGTTAGCCTGTTAGCTCTGTTGTTAGCCCTGCTGCTAACCCCGCTAGCCTGGGTACATCAGCACAAGTGACCCGGCAGGTCCACAAAGTTCACCAAAGTCTGGTTGTCTTAGTGTTTGTGTGGACGCAGACAGGAGGCTCACCCCGAGCGAAGAAACTAACTAGTTCAGAAGTTTGGTTATCAGAGAACCAGCAAGTGATCGTCCTGACTAGAACTATAATCAACTAACTAACTAACTAACTAACTAACTAACTAACTAACTAACTAACTATTTTGATCGACGGGGACGAGTCTGCTCGGGAAATGCGGAAACAAGAGCTGTAGCCCTCATAACAGTATCATTGTTTTGTGGTGGTCCTGCCTGTGTTTACGCCTTCGGAGCGTTTCGATCGTAGCTCCTGTTGACTGCACAGAAGCGACACTTTCTCTGATTTGACCTGATAAAAGAGGCTTTTCTGAGCACACCTGAGCTCTGTCCTCCACTGAGACTCTTGTGGCCAGGTCTACAGCAATGATCTATTATTTCAACGCTGATTGCTCCACAGTAATCTAGGCTGTGTTCATTTAAAAACCTCTCAGAAATCTACGAATACGAGTGTTTAATGTAAAGTTATTTATTCTGTTAGCATGTCAGTATTACACTAAAGAGCCATAAACGGTGTCTTAGAGTGGTGGGTTCAGGGACAGGTCGAACCTTCACACCTTTGTTATGTTTTAAGCAAAAAAAAACCGCTTTGCTGGTATTTTTGTCATGTAGTTGTTCAGCTGGAACCCAACATAAACACCAGATAGGAGTCGTCCGTCACACCAGGGCCTGTGCACTCTGTTAAAGAACAGCTAAAGACAAGGTGTGAAGGTGCTGGGCTGGCCGTCAGATCCTCAAACACGGAGGCGTGTTATCAGGTGTGGGTTCAGGCCACACACTCGAACCAAAGTCTGTCTCAGCCTGCCAAATGTTCAAGAAAATCCAAAGTCAATCAAGACGAAACCGTTGGTGCCAGTATCACAACCTTTAAGAGCCTTTTTATCTTGAGGCCCACTGTGTCAATACGAAGCGGCCCAGTACGCTGTCCTGGTTGCAGACACACCTGAGAGCACAGAAAGCAGCGTTGTCTCAGGGCCAAGGCCCCCGCTGGGTGGGGGGGTCAGTCCTCGTTCTGGAGCTCTGACGGCTGCTGGACACCAGGTCCAGGTTGGACTTCTGGGTTTGGTTGAAGCTCCGGGACTCTGGTGTGTTGGAGCTCGTCTCTGGCCAGTCCAGCTGTTTCTCGTGGTGACGTCCAGTTGTCCCCCGTTAAAACGGAAACGCTCCTCTCACTTCAGACGTCCCTCCTCCCCACGTGCACGCTCCGGTAACCGCGGCGTCATGATTAGATTATACGCTCCTGATGTTTTTGAGGGGTGTGGCGCTGTTCTCAGTCATATATGTCCACAAACATTTACTCAAGCAGCAAGGACGGACTCATCGGGTGATTTAAAGTACAGAACAGATCAGGTTTATGACCGTATCCTCCACGTTGGATCATTTGTCTGGTACAGGCTGGTACCGACCTTTCTACGAAAGTGAGCGTGAGTGAGAGACAGACGGACACAGAGAGGGAGGGAGGGAGGGAGAGGTAGTGATAAGAGTCGTTCTGCCTCAGCTCTAAATGAGGTTGTCAGACTGTTGCTGTGGTTTCTTTCTGTCACACTGAGGGTTGATACCGCCAGTCAACCTAAAGGAAACAGGCCAAACCCCTGAAACGGTTGCCACGGACACTGGTCGTCGGCCGGTCGGCGACTCTGGTGGGTTGATAGTGACGTGTGTGTTAGACGCTGCTAAGCCCCCAATGTATCTGAAAACATCAGGTCACTGGGAAGACTGGTGTTAAGGGATGAGGTGATGGCGGCTCACAGGTTCTGGTAATGACACGTTGGCGATGAGGGGACTCTTCCTGCAGCAGAACCAACCATCACCTTGGATCTTCGTGCTTACTTCATCTCCGGCTGAACACTTTTAGGCTCCTGTAGCATCTCGACCAAACCAGCCCCAGACAACCCCTAAGTGGGCTTTAGAATGCTGCCGAGCGTTGTCGGCCTCGCCCTCACCCTCCTGCGTGTCTTCCTCTTCTCTTCTCACTTTCCCCTCCTCAGGACTCTTCTTTTTAAACCGGCCTGTCACACACGTTGCCCTTTGTTATCTTATCTGCCCTCACCATTATGGCCTTTATGTGCACGTTGTTGTTTGGTTAACGGTGCCTTTAAGGTGTCCTTGTGCGCCCTGCAAATAAACCTCATTGTGTTGTAATTGTAGTGCTTCAAGCACAAACTGCTGTAAGCAGTTGAAGTATTTGTGTGTAATTTGATATTTTGAGTGCAACATTTATATTTTTATCTGCAGGTGCCTCTTGTGCTGAATTTATAATTCATGAAGATTATGGCTGATTTATTTGTTTATTGTATTTTGTGAAATCACTGCAGTAGTTTTCAAAGGTAATTGTGTTGGGGTGATTAATCAAAAACTACACAACATTTGGATTTGCTTTCGGTTTTCTGAAAGGTCTTTTTTATGCTGTGATATTTTCTAATTATTATTTTCCGCGTCATCCCGGTACGTTCCTGGTAGTGTTAACTATCACTGCTGCTTGTTCCTGTAAAACCCCAGAAGTGTTCTTTCTTCCCACTGGAGACTCCAGCCACTGCATTTGTTTTTTCCAGTTGGAGATAACGGTCAAAAGTAAACCCTCCAGCTTTAGCCTGTCAGTCAGCTGACGCCTACAGAGTTTACACTTTCCAATCAAACCCTGATTTCAGCCATCATCGACAGCCGGGGAGACTCACAGCAGCGTTAACGACCCGCTGTTCACTAGAAGACAATCTAAACGCAGTTTTATACTTGTGGAACTTGGGCATTTTTCTTTTTGTCATTTATGTGTAATATTTGCAGCTCAAATATTCTGATAGCCCGGCTATGTTAATCTCATCAACGCTCAGGAAGATCGCCACAAATGGAATGTAGGGAATTGTAAAAATCCCAACTGATTATCCTGCGATACAGAAAATATGCTGTGTCGTTTACAATGGCGTGCTGTCCTGCTGGGTCTCCCTCCACAAATGATTCCGCCTCCAGAGACCTCCCAGATGGAAAAAAGAAGAAACTGGCTGTGATTTATGGAAGATTGTAAACGTAGAAGTCGGTTGCTGCCACAGTGGCTGCAGACTCCTCCAGTTGTAGCTGTTCCACTTGCTCACTCTCTTGTCTCTGTTGCTTCTGAGTTGCCCTGATTTAAAACACGTCTCCTACATTCCTGTCGGTATCGCCAGAGAACCATCGTTATTTTACCCTTTATTGGGCTTACTGTCGGTGGAGATCCCCCGGACACAAACACAGTGTTTCCAGGTTAAACTGCTCAGACGGACGAAGGACAGACGGACGTCTAACGTCTTCTCCCCGACTCCCCTACACGTATATTTATCACGTTATTGTTGAGTAGATGGGTCATTCTGGGCCCGATGAGGAACAGGCTGCACAAAACCCCACCTGGCTTAATAGTCGATTACAGTAATCACCCATCCATCCATCCACTCATCCATCCATCCATCCACTCATCCATCCATCCAGCCACTCGTTCATCCTTCCTACACTTTTGTCTTTTATTTAACTATGACAGTAAAAACATGTGAATGTGGGGGGTTTTGATCACACAAATCTCCCCCTCCCCCACCACTGGAATTTTGTTCCCAGGCCTGCCTGACATTCCTCACTGCTGCATGGGACCCGCGTGTGTGTGTGTGTGTGTGTGTGTGTGTGTGTGTGTGTGTGTGTGTGTGTGTGTGTGTGTGTGTGTGTGTGTGTGAGAGTGAGATAGCCTATCACCAACATGCTGTTGTGACACCTAAAGATAAGCAGATATCATCCATCCATCCATCTTCCACCTGTTTGTTTCTCTCTCTCTCTCTCTCTCTCCCTCCGTCCCTCTCTCCCCCTCTCTGTCTCACTGATTATTTACGTCTTACTCGCCTTGTTTTGACCCCCCCACTGGTTTCCATCATCCACAACCCCTCCCTCCCACCGCCCAGTTCCATAATAAGGCCTTACTTGTGCCGACCCTCCTGCTGCTGACAAAGCTGTTGTCATGGTTATGAGTGTGAGTGTGGGGGGCTCTGATGACGTGACATTGTTGTCTTGGACTGCTTAGAGAAAGCGGAACATTGGAGCAGAGTGACTCGAGCACCCTTTACACGCCTCCTTGAAGGACCTTTTAGCACAGCGTGTAAGTGTGTAAGCGTAGGTGCGTCATGGGACATGTAGCTGGACCTTCTCTGTCAATTGTGTTGCGTCAGCACAAACATCCGTGTGACGTTGAGGCCTGAGGGACGCGTTAGTCGATGCATGTCTTGTGTGACGACTGCTAAACTCCACCATGGTGGAGGAGCAGGAAGCATCTGCAGATAGCCCGCATCTGCTTCATGACTGCTTTGAGCCTTTGACTTATAGCACCTGACCCAGAGTTCACCTGCCAGCTGTGAAATACTTTCAGAAGAATCTCGGCGTGTGCAGATATGAGCTGTTTTAAGGTTGGTTAATGTATTTTTATATCTTCTCCTGTCCATTCCAGGTAAATCTATCATGGCAGTCTGGATTACCGAGACCGGCCGGCCGTAGAGAGATACGCGCAGTATCCGAGCTCCTCTTGAATCGGCCCACCTTTGACCCGGAGGAGTGAGGGATGACTACTTCCCATCTAAATGGCCATGTTGGCGGGGACGGAGGAGGAGAAGGCCGAGGAGGAGATGAAGAGCTGAGGGGAGGACAGCAGCACAGGGAAATGGCCGTAGATTGTCCAGGAGAACTGGGGAGTCGAACCCTACCGCTGAGGAGATCTGCACAGCTGGAGAGGATACGACAGCACCAAGTAGGGCTCATGAACAAATACAACAACACTGACATCTCACTTTCTAACGCTGAGTAATCACATGACTGATGACACTGAAACGGGTGGGAAAACCAGAAAAAAGCGTTCAAAGCCGTGGTGACCTAGAAGGAACGTGTTTGTCTGCAGGAAGATCTTCGGCGGCGCAGGGAGGAGGAGGGGAGGCAGCTGGACCTGAACGCTTCCCTTAGACTGAGGAAACTCTCCCAACATCCTCATATCGGCATCGACAATCCCACATTCCTGCAGGACTCGCACACACCGCAGCAGCCTGCGCTCAGCAGCCAGCCCACGCCCGCTCTGCTGGGTAAAACACACCACCCCCTCCCCTTTACACCTTCCAGGAATGACCCAGCAGTCAGGCTTATTGACGTTGTCTACTATCATAGGTGTTGTGAAGTAATGTGAGGAATGACTTTAAGGGGATTTTAAAATAATATTACTATCCTCAATGTTTTGGTGATTTAAACATTAGTAGGATTTTATTGTAGTACTGGTTATATTAACTGGATCCATTGTGTAGGGTTCTTGTAGGAATGCTCTGATCCGGGTGCTGTTTAGCGCAGGAGGAATGTGTGCCATCAGGAATGGTTCAGGAAGAGAGGAGGGAAGGGGAGACTCGAGGTGGGAACTTAATTAAAAGTTTGCCAGGAGCGGAACGTTGACCTGGACCGCCGTCTTTGAGGCTGACCTGTGGGCATACGCGCGTTTGAGCGTACGGTGATTGGACAGGAGCGGCCGTCCCCGACTCGGCTGGTTCCGTTGTTGCCGGTTCTGATCTCGGTTGGTAAAGGTGCCTTGGTTGTGTGTTTCTCGTCCCTGCAGAGCTGGAGGAGCTGCTGCTGTCGCTGAAGCAAGTGCGCGGCTGCCTGTCGGACCAGCAGAGTCAGAATGACATCGAGGTGGTGCTAGCGCTGCTGCACAAGGTAATATAAAGGGAATTAACATCGGGGGGCTCGGGGACAGTATGTGATTGTGTTATTTTTCAAGATTTCCTGGCCTTTGAGGGAGAAGGGATTTGTGAAGCAGTGCGCTCACCACTGTCTGAGCTAGGGGATCCGTGACAAGTGGGGCCTCAGTGATTCCCACCGAGGGAGGGGGCCACTGGAGGCAACTGAAATATTTTTGGAATTGAAGATTCAGATATTACTGATATTAAATATACTCCAGCTGGATCTTTCAGTGCCCAAAGTCAGCAAATAAGTCAGTGTTTCTGTCCGATGAATGTATTCAATCAAATGGATGTTTGTGCTGTTGTTTTGGAGGCACAGCTGTTTAAGCTCATTTTTATTCTGTGCTTTGACTTTTCAACAACACCCAGTGGTCGGGATTGTAGAAGTCCTTTACAGATTTGCAAAGAGTTAGTGTTTGCTACCCAGGCTGAGCCTGCTTGATGTAAAACTAGTTTAGAAGTGTGACAGAACATGCTGCTGTTTTCTCTGCCCTAGTCTGATTTCCAGTCAGCGCTGAAGATACACAATGCGGTGGCTGCCAGCATGCACCGACCTTCTCCTCCGTACCCACACACAGAGCAGGCACTTCCACTGGCTATGGAGGTAACATGACTTTAATGAATCCACGAGTAACACACACCCACGCTTGTACTTCTGTCTTTGTGAGGACCTTCATAGACACAAGGTCTTACCCAGCTCCTGAACCCAGTTTTAACCTCAACCTAAAAACCAGGTCTCGACCCTCAAACAGTCCGTTAAAGTTCTTCAGGACCAGCTGAAATGTCCTCACTTTGATAGTAGAATGCAGATTTTGGTACTCAGTATGTAGCAAGTACAAGAACACACACACACTGTGGTCAGTGAGTGCTTAATAACAAGGACGGAGACAAAGAAGCTTTGTTCAGCATCAATTAAAGCTGAAACGTTGGTCTGTTCACTGTGTATACTTATACAGACACATCTTTGCATATAAGCATGCAGACGTTTGAGTCTTTAGACCTTCATCAACAGTTGGTGTACTTTCTCATGTTAATATTCATTTTGATTTGTGTTTTTTTACTTTTCAAAAGGTTTTTCCTAAAGTAGATTAGACATTTAAAGCTAATATTGCAGCCATAAGCATGATTGTAGAACTGATTATTGTCTTTATTATTCATTGAGTCAGTGTTGAACAGCCTCACTGTGGTAACTACATGTGTTTGGTGGTTAAATCTCATTACAAACAGGCACATTTTTTCTGCTCCGGGTCTGTCTCTCCACCCCCTGCCCTGTTTTTGGCTTTCAGGAAAATGAGCTTTGGCTCGTGTTGTGCTCCCAGAAACATGTTTCTATTGTAAGTGCTTATTGAACAGAAACCAAATTGTAAAAACGTGGCCATGCAGAGTTGCATGAGCAAGATACAAAACATTTCAAGCCCAGCTCATACATACTTATTAGACTGAGGCCTCTTGAGTCACATAATAAAATCCAAATCCATCCATTTTCTTTCACACATGTACATGTTTTTTTTTCTCCTTCTTGGTTAACTAATCTTGGTTAATTATTTTAAACTGACACCTTGTTGTTTGTGTTTCTGGTGTGTCTCTTTTTTATGCATGTTCATCATGGACTGTTGTTTACCACATGTGTCACACCTTACAGACGGGGATAATACTCTAAATATTCAAACTGCATTGCTTTCATGAAAATAACACATAACTAAAGAACTAAAAAAACCCTAATGTTCAATTATGTGAAACTGGTGGTGGGTGTAAATAATGAATGAGTTTGTTGTTCCTTTACTGGTGTATAGAAAGATGTGACTTTAACCTGCCAGCTTGGCTTTGTTAAACTAATCAAAGTAATTACATGAACACAGGTCAGAAGTCTCCTCCAGCAGAGTCAGAACAAAGAAGGGCTGGAGCTCCACAGCCTGCTCTCAGAGATCCACGTGCAGGTAGAGGCTCACAAACACACACAGGTGTCTTTACCTCTCTGTTCTCTGGATCAAAGGACTCCTAACGTTCCATCTCTTCTTGTGTTTGTGTTCCAGTCTTTGCTTCAGGCTCACGACAGCATAGCAGAGAAGGAAATGGAGCCCGAGCCACTGCCCACCCAAGGAGAGACGCTCACCCAGTGGGGAGGAGAGACCGTCAAGATCATCCGGATAGAGAAGGCCAAAGACATCCCACTGGTAGGAGCAACAGGACTTGGCTCAGGGCTGTTGATGGAGGCAGCTCCTTCCTAGAAACCACCTTCACAGGTCCTGCTCAAGGGCTTCTCCAGGATAAGTCTGCTCAGTGAGGACATGGGGCCTTTCTCTCCTCTGTGTGGTGAAGAAGGGGCTGAGAGGGTTCATCTGTGTCCCCGCCCCCACTCACCACTGGAAGGACGAGGCCCCGAGTGCAGGCGGCTGAATTGACTTTCCTCCACAGGGTGGCAGAGCTCCTCAGAGATGGGGTGAGGAGCTCTGCCACCCTGGAGGAGCTCAGAGTAGAGCTGCTGCTCCTCCAGAGGAGAGGAGGAGCCCGCTGAGGTGGCTCGGGCATCAGACGCCCCCTGGAGGCCTCCCTCAGAGCGTCCCACCGGAGGAGACTCAGGGGAAGACACACTGGAGTGATGATGTCACCCCGCGGGACTGGGAACGCCTCGGGATCCTCCCAGTAGAGCTGGAGGAAGTGATGGGGGAGAGGGAAGTTCTGGACGATGGAAAATGTAAAAAAAGTAGATGGTTCCTGTTAGGCAGCTCGTCCGTCATCTCAGCCGCGTACAGGAGGAACAGACCCACCCTCGGGCTGGTTACACCCCACTACATCTCAAACACTGTTGGTGGAATGTGTTCCAGTCAACACTGTCTACCCGTGTTTTGCAGGGGGCGACGGTTCGTAACGAGATGGAGAGCGTGGTGATCAGTCGGATCGTCCGAGGAGGAGCAGCGGAGAGGAGCGGCCTCTTATCGGAGGGAGACGAAATACTGGAGATAAACGGCATCGAGATGAGAGGGAAAGACGTCAACCAAGTCTTTGATATTCTTGTGAGTGTGAAGGTGTGGGTGACGCAGCCCCACCCTGGGCTCCTCCCACGCCCCCACCATGAGATCACGTAAATGTGAAGGCAGCTGGGTTCCCCCAGCAGGCTGACCAGCGCGTCCCCCTCTTTGTGTTTGCCTCTCAGGCCGACATGCACGGCCTCCTGACCTTTGTGCTTATCCCCAGCACTCACAGCAGACCCCCCCCTGTCAAGGAGAACGTGGTGAGTCCAGACTCAGATTGACATGAAAGGCCTGATTCCTGACTGAACCACCTCAAAGCTGCTGCTTCTGCTGTCCTCCTCCAGGTCCACGTGAAGGCACATTTTGACTACGACCCCTCCGATGACCCCTACGTGCCCTGCAGGGAGCTGGGCCTGTCCTTCCAGAAGGGGGACATCCTCCACATCATCAGCCAGTCGGATCCCAACTGGTGGCAGGCGTACAGGGACGGAGACGAGGACAACCAGCCTCTAGCTGGACTCGTACCAGGTGCTGCTCTCAGGCGGGGCGGGGGTCGATCCCCTGGCCGACAGACCTCTACAAATGTGTTTGGCTGTGCTGCTTCTCATTAGGCAAGAGCTTCCAGCAGCAGAGAGAAGCCATGAAACAGACCATAGAGGAAGACAAGGAGCCGGAGAAGTCTGGTCAGTCTCCCTGCAGCCTGTTCACTGCAGGGTTTGGCTCTTCAAAGAATCTCTTCCCCCACAGATTTGTGGGTGTTTAATGCGTCTGTGTTTAGGGAAACTGTGGTGTGCCAAGAAGAACAAGAGGAAGAGGAAGAAGCTGCTCTACAACGCTCATAGAAACGATGGTACAGCTGATTACCTCCTATGAAAGGACGCACGGTTGTACTGTGTGTGTGTGTGTGTGTGTGTGTGTGTGTGTGTGTGTGTGTGTGTGTGTGTGTGTGTGTGTTAGAATCTTTCTGTTTTTTCACTTTGAGCTTGATTACTGTCGCTTCCTTCTTTCCATTTGCAGATGTTGACAATGAGGAGATTCTCACCTATGAGGAAATGGCACTGTATCACCAACCGGCCAATCGCAAGAGGCCGATCGCGTTGATCGGTCCGATGGGCTGCGGACAGGCGGAGCTCAGACAGCGACTGCTGAACAACCAACCAGATCGCTTCGCTGGAGCCGTACCTCGTGAGACCACGCACCTCCACCTGCACAGCCCTGCCTTGACAGAGAAAACAAACCTCCCTTCCTCTCTCTGACTGACTCTCTCTCTCCCTCCCTCTCTCTCTCTCCTTCCCACCTCTCCCTCCCTCCCTCCCTCTCTTTGTCTCTCCCTCTCTCCTTCCCCCTCTCTCTCTGTCTATCTCTCTCCTCTCTCTCCTTCCCCCTCTCCTTCCCCCTCTCTCTCTGTCTATCTGTCTCCCTCTCTCTCCTTCCCCCCTGTCTCCCTCCCTCTCAGACACCACTCGGAGCCGTCGTGACGGGGAGCAGAGCGGTCGAGACTACCACTTTGTGTCTCGACAGACGTTTGAGGCTGAGCAGGCTGCAGGTAGTCGGCGTGTCCTCGTTCGCCCTGTTCAGAGCACCAACGTGAAACAGGAAGTCTTTCAAATGTATTTAAAAGCTCCCTGCATGGAGGTTTCACAGCTGAAAATACACATTAGTGAAAAACAAGTCGACTTTCCTCACGGTTAAAGAGCAAAGACGAGCCGTGCGGCGTTGCTTTTGTTTCCAGGAAAGCTGATCGAGTCGGGCGAATTTGAGAAGAACCTTTACGGGACGAGCACAGACTCTGTGAGACAGGTCATCAACACTGGGAAGATCTGTGTGCTGTGTCTGCACACACAGGTGCTTAGCACACGTGCACGCTCACCAACACACAGCATCAGAGAGTGAGGAGAGAGACATTAACGTGTGTGTGTGTGTGTGTGTGTGTGTTCACAGGCTCTAAAGGTGCTGAGAAGCTCTGATTTAAAGCCGTACATCATCTTCATAGCCCCGCCCTCACAGGAAAGACTCCGAGCCCTCCTCGCCAAGGACAATAAGAATCCCAAGGTTGGTTTGATCTCATCTAGAATTCTTTTTTTCCCTCTCAAAGCGATAACGTCTGTCTGCGTGTTGCAGCCTGAAGAGCTGCGCGACATCATCGAGAGAGCGCGAGAGATGGAGCAGAGCTGCGGCCACTTGTTTGACGCCATCATCGTCAACACGGACCAGGACAAAGCCTTCAGCGAGCTGCTGCGCCTCATAAACAAACTGGACACCGAGCCCCAGTGGGTGCCCTGCTCCTGGCTACGCTGAGCCCGCCGCACGCCCGACCCCCAGGCCCGGGGGTGACGGCGGGCGGGGGGGCGGGGCCAGAGGTTGAGGTAGATCCTGAAATGCTGTGACGGAGGCGGAGCTGAGCGTTGGGGTCAAAGAGAATAAATCTGAGATTTTGAGTGTTTCAGGATTAACCAGCGGCTCCTTTTAGTAAATCAAAATAACGCTGTAGGGTCGTGACAAAAGACGGAATCGTGGTGGTGCGACGTGTTCAGTAGCTGATGAGAGTCGCCGTCTCATCTGATGTATGGCACCTTCGAGATTAAACCCTATAAGCAGATGATTCATGGCTAGTAAAGCTGTGTTATCTAACAACATTAAAACATCTCATGAGACTTAAATTATAATTGATTGTTAATAATTTAATTATAAATGCAACATTTGTCAAAAGGCTGCAATTTCCTTGACATACTTGCTTAAAATGACCCCCTAGTTCAGCCACCATGGCCACGTGTATTGTCTTCCAAACAACCTTTGATTGTATTCAATAGAACATGTTGGTCACTGTTTGAGAATTGTGACTTTTAATGATTCCAACTTTGCTCGTTTCTGTTTATACTCCATGTTTTTTTACACACAAACAGCCTTAAGGACCCGTTTCTCAGTGTCAATGTTGAAAAGCTGTAATGTTGCTTCTTGAAATCTCAGACTTTATTGTTGCTCTTTAACCCTAATTCTCTGTTTTCCTTCAGAAGGTGATTGTTCTCTGCACATAATCAGAATCCTCTCGAGTGTATTGATCTTATGGCACTGATAATGACACACGCACACAC
Source organism: Lagocephalus sceleratus (assembly GCA_911728415.1). NCBI lineage: Eukaryota > Metazoa > Chordata > Actinopteri > Tetraodontiformes > Tetraodontidae > Lagocephalus > Lagocephalus sceleratus. The sequence goes on along the minus strand of CAJVRN010000036.1, from coordinate 11,972,846 downwards.
ACACACACACACACCCACACACACACCCACTGCCTATAGACTGTCCTGAAGGACAAAACTGACTCTTTGATTTTGAGCGTGACCAAAACGTTCTCGCTTCCTGTCTTTTGTGTGCTTCTCAGAGAAATTCCCCTTGTAATCATTTCGAGCATCATGTTTGAAGAGTATTTAAATTAAGAAGTTCAGTCTTTTTCTGTTTTTAGTGCTGGGAAACGGTGATTTTTGTACTCAGGCGTCAGAAAGTGATGATGTTGTTGGAAACAGATGTGAACAATCCGAGAGAACTCAGATGAGGTACCAAATCGACCCTTTTCACATTCAGTTGATACTGAAAACACAACACTACTTTCAATGCTGACCTCCCCCTGCTGGTGTGAGCACGGTTGTCCTGGTAACACACTTGCAATAAACACTAAATCATCACACACTGCACTTGACAATTCTCTGCTGATGACTTGCGCCTTATTCCTGAGTCAAAGTGTATGTTCTCTATTCCTGTTTGATCACATTTTCATAGAAACGACCTCTGAAGATTCATGAAAGCCTTCAAGTTCTAGTTTTTAGTTGTGTTCCTGATGAGCACGTGATGCTGGAGTGACGATATACTTAGTGTGTGTGTGTGTGTGTGTGTGTGTGTGTGTGTGAATGAGCGCATGTGTCTGTACTTGTCTTGGAAGACAGTGAAGTATTATTGTGACTCAACGTAGGCCTGACACTGTATCACTGTTATCACCGTGTAGAGCAATTATGTATTTTTAATATGAATAGATTTCTGAAGTCCAGAAAGCACCAACGGGGTTGCAGGATTTGACCCCCCCTCAGCAGACAGTGGGGGTTTGGGTAACATGAAACTGACTATATTGAATGTAAAGTTTATTGATACCACTTCATGTTTATGAAACATCACTTCTTCCTGAGAAAAAAACGTTTTGTATGAATATTCACAATAAATAGATAATTACTACAAATCGCTGTGTGATTGTCTTTTTTAATGTTCTCAGATCCTGACACAGAAAAGTGAGCAAAGTTGTACTTTGTGACCATGAAATGACTGAACAGAAACATTTGTCTATGTCGACTGTCTCCTACAAAGAGGGGTGGTTATTACTGCTCCCTGCTCACCTGTTGATCTCGTTAATAACTCGTCCAGGTCACTAACTCACCCCTGGGCTTTCCCACACATGTTGCGGTGGCCTGTCTCGACCACAAGGTGGCGCTGTTGCTCAGGTGATCATGATCGCCACGCTGCTTCCCTGGGGAAAGATAATCGTAATAAGAGCCCCGATAAGATCTGGACGTGGATTCTCTGGTTTGCATTTCCAACTACACGCTCACTTTAGAGGTTAGTTTTGGTTGTTAAGTGATGTGGTGCTTTGTGTGGAGAATCACAGCCGGTATTCTGAGGAGCTGTAAGCCTTTCAAAACAGCAGCGTTTCCTCTTCAGTCTTCGTGTATTTCCAGGTGGTTTGACCAGTTGTGTTGGACGATATTTAATCGTAACTATATTTGACTGATAGTGAAAATGTTTTCTAGTCAATTAAAGCTGGGAGTGGTAGTAACTAGCGTAGGAAGGCCCATTTCATTTAATTAACATTATCATATCAGTCGCCCGAAGCTTGTTTAATCTTTATTAAGTTGATGACACGTTCTGACTCGCCTTCATCTTTGCTTTGATGTGTTTTCGTGCGGATGTCGTCACACCTTCTAAACTAATTAGAATCAGTACTGCCTGCTGATTGGCGGGTTTGTGTCGGGGGGCGGGGCCCCGGCGGTCGCGCTGTCTGATTGGCCCGCGCCCCTGCCCGTCAGGCGTCCCTCGACAGGTTGATGAGAGAACGAGAGCGGCGCAGATCCTCGCTGGGATGGCGCAAACAGCGGAAGCGACCTCTCGCGGCGCCGCTACCCGCACATGTGCGCCTCTCGGCTTCTGACCCGCTTTGCGCGTCTTCCGTGCTTTTCACGGCAGTTTCGCCACTTTACGGTTGGAGTCGCGTAACCCTGGCAACGCGGACAACTGTCCTACGAAGTTTGTACCAAGAGTCGACCGGAGTCGACAAACTTCGCGAGCGGACGCTGCGGGACGCCCGTGCGGCTCTGGTGGACGGACTTTGGCCGCTTTTGTCTCGGCCGGACCGTGTTTTTACCCCAACGACGCTGGTGGGGGCTCGCGAGCGGGACAATAGTGCGCGAGCGAGCTCGTGCAGGAGCATCGATGCCGCCTCGCGCTTTGTTCTGTCTCGTGCGGAGGTCCACCACCACCACCACGAGCCCTCGGCGGGTGTCGATCTGACCGAGCGAGCGACCGGATCGATGAGCGCCTGGTGACGGAGCCGCCATGGACGAGACCCTGTCCGAGCAGCTGGCCGCCTTCATGGAGGCGCCGCTGGTGCTCTGGGTGAGTCCGAGCCGGGACCCGAGGGGGTCCAGACACCCCGGCCACAGCCTGGACCAGCTGGAGGACCCTCCAGACCAGCAGGAGGACCCTCCAGACCTGCAGGAGGACCCAAAGAGGCTGGAGCCTCCTCCACACCGGGCTGGCCTCGCTGGGGTGTGGAGGCTGGTGAGGGTCCTCCAGCTGGTCTAGAGGGTCCTCCAGCTGGTCTAGAGGGTCCTCCAGCTGGTCTAGAGGGTCCTCCTGCTGGTCTAGAGGGTCCTCAAGCTGGTCTAGAGGGTCCTCCAGCTGGTCTAGAGGGTCCTCCTGCTGGTCTAGAGGGTCCTCCTGCTGGTCTAGAGGGTCCTCAAGCTGGTCTAGAGGGTCCTCCTGCTGGTCTAGAGGGTCCTCCAGCTGGTCTAGAGGGTCCTCCAGCTGGTCTAGAGGGTCCTCCTGCTGGTCTAGAGGGTCCTCCAGCTGGTCTAGAGGGTCCTCCTGCTGGTCTAGAGGGTCCTCCTGCAGGTCTAGAGGGTCCTCCAGCTGGTCTAGAGGGTCCTCCTGCTGGTCTAGAGGGTCCTCCTGCTGGTCTAGAGGGTCCTCCTGCTGGTCTAGAGGGTCCCTGGCCTCTCTCCTCGGGCCTCTTGTCCAGTGAGAGAGGCTGGTGTTGGGCAGGTGTGGGCTGATGCTGGGCTGCTGTCCCCCCGTGTCCTCACGTCTAACTTTTCCTTTAAAGAACAGATAATCAGAAGATAATCGTCTCTTTGTGGGGCGCCTCACTTATCTCAGCCCTGGGTGGCTTAGACCGTAAGAGGTTTAAACTCGCACTTGAAAGTTGAAAATGAGTGAGTGAAGTGAGTGTACATAAATATCATAAATATCAGCGTTCCTACATCGTCCGTCATCTTCCGAGTAAGGGGTAATTGGTGTTTTCTAAATGCCACTTCAGAACTATCAGAAAGGGGAAAAGAAGCCTCTTAAAAACTTTTGAAAAGTTCTGGTCACAAAAAGTACTTCTTTTTAAAAGAAACCATTCCACTTCCTCCTTCTGCAGAGGCAGGTGTTTTCACTGGAACACTTCGGGGACACAGCAGACGATTTCCTTTGGCTTCTTTTTCATTTGTATCTCTAAAAATTGTAATTTGTGATCCCGTGTGTGTTGACTTTAGTTTCTTCGTTGATTCGGTGTTGGTGAATCATCTAAAAGCTCCCCTCAGGTCCTGAAGAGTCTTGTTCTCCCAGTTGGGTGTTTGAACACCATCACACATGCACACGTCTCAATCACTGGCGTAAGCGTCCACGTCTTTCAGGGCGGGCCTTTGGCACATTCCTCATATTTAACTTTTTCAGGAAGCGACAGCAGGTGCCGTTGTAATGAACATTATAATGAACTTAAAGTTTTACTCAGGAACACTGAGAAAGCGCTTTTTTATGAAGTAATTCACGGGGTAATCTTTAATCTTCTGTTTGCGCAACATGGGCCCTCAGCCCAGACACGAGAGGCAGCAGTCAACAACGCATTAACGCCGTAGTGCTTCCTGTTACCAGTGACCTCACATCCTGTTGGACATTTGACAGGTTTAAAAACACATCTCAGTGTGTGGTGGCTGGACAACATGAAAGAGCTGTGCTTGGCTTTAGCAGGGTCCTGGACGACCCCCCACGCACACACACACACACACACACACACACACACACACAGACACACTGGCACACACACGCACACGCACACAGACACGCACACACACACACACACACACACACTGGCACACACACACACACGCACACAGACACGCACACACACACAGACACACACTGCTGTGGTTGTGGTGGACAGCTTCCAGCTGTGTCACAGCAACCGTGTCAGCATTCTGTTTGTGAAGAGGGGAACAATGTGCTCAAGGAAAATAAATCCTGGTGTTTCTTCTAGTCGTGGCGTCTTCTTCGATACGTCGGTTTGAATGAAGCTCAGTTAACGGGACCTTTCCTTCTACTGGGCTGGAGGCCATGCTTGACGTCCCTCTCTGCTGTCTGGCAGGTGCGGACGATGGGACCTTTGGGGTCCAGTGATGCGGTGGGCTCCGAGGAGCGGGTCAATATGTTCATGGAGCTGGTCGATGGCGTCTTCCTCCACAAGATAATGACGCAAATGTAAGTAGATCTGGGAGGAACTGAGGCTTCTTGTGCTTTTGAATTAGTTCATTAACTTAAATGAGAGTGTGTTTTGTTTTTTTGCGCGGGTGCAACCACATCCTGGCTTACTGGTTTCAGGTTGAACATTCAAGTGTTCAGCCTGAAATTTCAGCGGGTCCGCGGCGTGAACAGCGCTTCCTGTCTTCTAAACTTATCTGCTGTCAGGTTTTACCACGACTCCACAAGTACAAAGGTTACGGGGCAGCAGCTTCAGTTTATTCCTGTTTACGGCTCCACTTGATTTAAATCTGAAGGCAGTCAAACAGACGTGAAGATAAGGATCTATCACCGGAGCTAAACGTGCACCTCTGGCTGCTGGGTGTACTCGAGGGTGCTGAGTAAACACAAGCTGGGCCAGATGAACCCTAAAACAACAGTCAGACTTTAACAGTGGCCGATGGCGGCCCAGCCTGCAGCAGAATTACTGACTACGAGGGAAAACAACCGCAATGACGGAAGATGGAATGCTTTTAGTTCAAGGCTGAATAGTTCACGTTTGAAGAAAAAAAAAAACACATTTATTTAATTTGATGAAGTTCCTGGTGTGTCGCCCAACTGTCATCTGTGATGACTCTGTGGGGTCGTGGGCGTTTTAGTTTACTGAGCGCTGATGTCGCTCACATGACGCTTGAGCACGTGGGTGCTCGTGTGAAATCAGAACGATTGTGTAGAAGCTCCACAGTCAGAACACATTTTCATATTGTCCCCAGAAACAATAGCAATCGTCCCATTGTTCTTGACACAGAATGTAGGCTGGGGGGGCACGGGGGGGGGGGGGGGGGCACTGGGACTTGGTGGGGGTTTATGGGAAAGTGGGTTAGAGGCCAGGATGGATCCTTTAAGAATATGTAATGATGCAGTTGGTGAGTCAGAGCAGCGGTTCACTAGTAGGAACAGGTTTATTCTCTTTTTCAGGATAATTCTGAGCTGATCTTGATGACATGATGGTGACCTGTAGAGTGTGGTTTTCAAATGTAAAATTATGGGTTGTTGGTTGTTTATTTGAGGGAAGGAGCTCCTGAAAGACGAGAACACACGGCCACACATCTGTGAACGAGTCCCGGCACCATTGTCCAGTTCAAGTGTGCTGTAGTTGCAGCAGTGAACTGAAGTCTGACTGTTGTCTTCACGGCTGATCAACACCGTCAATCGGGTGTTGTAGCGACCTTCTGCTTCAAACTCCGGCTCCTCGAGGTGTCCTGACGTCAAAATGACGTCACGTAGGTCAGGGAGACGCGCTGTTCACCCCGTGACCACATGCACATCAGCCCAAAAGTGTATGTGTGTGTGTATATAGGTCTGTGTGTGTGTCTGCTGAGAGTGTATCCACAGATAATATCCATGAGTGTGTCTCCATAGTGACCCCAGCCCCAATCATCAGAGGCTGAACAAGAATGTGAGCAATGATGTGTCTCTTCGGCTGCACAACCTTTCTGTCCTCACTGGACACATCAGGACATATTACCAGGTAATCACACACACACACACACACACAAAGTGATTTTATGGTTTTAGTACTTTCTAACTTGAGTTTATACAAGTAAAATTCCACAGTTTAAAGTTCTAAACACACATTAAATTTGAAATGACATGTGAGATTCCTGAGGGTCTGGGTGATTAAAATCTAATTACACATGGTGAGATTATACATCAAGTGTATGGTCGAGCAGATGCTTTGTTCATACTGTAAAATATGTTAAATATGAGAGGAAAACAGACATCATTACACGACAATAGCTACACACAAATATTTCTAAATTAAAAGACTGATCTATTGAATTAGTTTAAGTTGTGAAAATAACCAGTGTATTTGTAGTTCTGGGGTTAAATCTGTGGTTGATGGCTCATTGGGCGGGTTCACATCTGAGGGGGGGCTCCGTTCGATTGGGTGGGGAATGCTAAGACATTTCACACCTCTTTTGGTTTGGTTTATTTTAATACTGTGCTTTTGAAAGCAAACCAAATCATGGTTATATAAAAGATTATTGAAGGTTTTTATCATAATTGTCTTTAACTGGAAAATCAGATTTGCTGTACGAGGATCATGAGGTTACCAAAGTACTCAAATTTACGTTACTGTTACAGAGTGTAATTTGGCCTTTTCAGACACTCTAAAGCTACAGCTGTTGTAAGTGTGTGTGTGTGTGTGTGTGTGGTTGTAGTGGGTATCTGTGAATTTGTGTGAGTGTATGCTTTCAAATAGGTCATTCTTGGCAGTTGGGGGTTAATCTGTCTGCAATAGTTAATCTCTAACCACTCTGGAATAGCCTTGACACATAAACGCCACACGTGCGCAGCAACCTGTTTTAGTTTCGGATCATTTGCACAGTTTTGCCTCTTTTTGCACATTAAAGTTTGAATCCGCTTGTTGTTTTTTTTGCAAAAAAATTATTACAGCTGGTTTTATTAGTAAATAAATTTTATTAGTAAATAATGACGTTTGATAAGTTGTTTCAGTTTTATTATTTCTACCCACTAACCCAGGGGTCTCCAGGTCCCCCCCAAAGGACCGTGAGGCTGCAGGTTCTGGTTCCACCAGTCCAGCTCACCCAGTTTGACCAGTCAGCTGTTGAAGACTCAGATGAGTTGATGAAGTGAGTCAAGTCTGGTGCTGCTGCTGCTGGGTTGAACCAGAACCTGCAGCCTCACGGCCCTTTGGGAAGGAGGTGGACATCCCTGCACTAAAGCATTCATTTGCTAAATACTTTAATGTATTTTTGATTGATTTATTTATTATGTTATTACACTCGTCAAAATGTTTAACCTCTCTTCAATTCTCAACATAAATTTACGACTCCACCCTGAAACCTACCCCCTAAGACTAACCCCACAGAGATGGACAAATACACAAGTGGGAACCCCTTGTGTTTGGGGAGGCAAACAACACACACACACACACACACACACAGCTGCAGCTGCTCTGTGATAGTTTGTCTTTCTCTAATTAGATGATGCTTCATTAGACATACTGGCTCGTCCTTCCATGAATCCTTCCACTCTCCCTGGTGATAGTGTGTGTGTGTGTGTGTGTGTGTGTGTGTGTGTGTGTGTGTGTGTGTGTGTGTCTGTGTCTGTGTCTGTGTGTGTGTGTGTGTGTGTGTGTGTGTGTGTGTGTGTGTGTTGGGTGTCAGTCGCTTCCCCTGTGATCTCAGCAGCCACCTGACACCACCAGCCCAGCCTTTTCTTTGTTATTTAGCTGTTGGAGTTTGTTGTAAATGATTTTTGCAGGTATTTTCTCGTCTTTTACACTAAAATAGAGGAAACTTCTCTAAAGGTTTTCTTTATGCACACATGCAGCCTCATAAACAGAGCCGAATGATGGTCTAAGAGGGCCGGTGCAGATTTATTATTTCAAAATAAATCATCTCTGTGAAATGCAGAAACTAGACGCATTTAATTTACAAAAAACATTTACAGAACACGACGGCGACAGAAATCCATCATGAAGCCAGTAGAAAACGATGAAGACGACCCCGGAAGGCTGTTGCATGTTTTGTTCAATTTGCAGTATCTACAGAAGAGATTTTATTGTTTTGTAGTAACTTAAGCAGCAAAAGTCTGTTAAACTGTCCTTCACTCCCCTCTCATTTTACCCCTCCTTGGTTACCGTGGGAACCTCAGAACAAAGCCCAGAGCCTCCACTGGATGTTTTGAACTCCATATCCTCTGGCCTACTTCACATCCACACCGCACACACACTCGCACACCCTGACGGAGTGGATTGTAGCACTGAGTTTGTGAATTACTCTATGTGCATAGATCTTGTGTGTTTTCCTCTAACCCGACAACGATTGTGCGATTGTTGAGGGGAACTAGTGAGGGCTCAGGGTGGAGTGCATAATCTTTCCTGTGTCAACAGAAAGAATTGAGGAGAGCGATGGAACAGGGCTGACTGTAGAGGAGGAAGCCTCCATTTGTCTTCACCTCTGTCACTCTTTGAACAGACATACTTTTTGAGGAGAATCATCAAATCTGCTAGCGATCAGATTTCAGCTGTTTTTCCCCATGAGTCATGAAGTCATGACACGCTGGAGCGCTCGTTCTTTCTACATTTTATTACCCTCGTGCATTATACAAGTCTTTTTTTGGTGTGTGTGTGTGTGTGTGTGTGTGTGTGTATAAATGGGTCATGCTGCAGTCCATTGATCTCTTGTCAGTTTGAAGCGTTAGATCCTGCTGGTGATGTTGCCGGAGGTTAACTTTTATAGATGTGAGTAGCTCCCACTTGTATCCGTGTGCACAACAAAAATATTGACTTTAATTGTTTCCCAAATTTCCATTAGACCTCCATCACTCTGGCGCTCCAGAGATTATTTGATGATTCAGTTTAAAGTTTAAATACTTCCTCATATGGCCTGTAAAGAGGCTTCTGGAGAGCTCTGAACATGGACCATGATGGTGTTGGTCTAAACACAGCACTGCCCGTGGTCTCACTCTGGTGCTCTGATACAGTTGTTATGTTGGCACATCCTGAAGGACACTCGCAACAAACTCTTTTTTCAGCCCTAAACGTGAAATATGTACTACAGAGATGATCCGTGAAGGACTACAGTGAAAAAAACACACTGGAAGACATGCAAACATCTGGAAAGCCGGGGGATCCGGATGGACACATTTTTAGTGGATCAGCCTGTAGCTGGAGGAGAATCTGTCTGAGGTTAGCAGAAAGAGCCAAGAACTCTGATCATGATTCAAAGCTCGTGTTTTCACACGCTCTCGTGGTCCTGCAGCTACACAGTGTTTCATTTGTAGCAAAGCAGTGTCCTTTTGGGGCTCTGCACGCTTGTTTGGGGGCCCAGCCCGTGGGGGTTTGAAAGAGAATTCAGGGATTGATTCAGGTAACACGTAAACATGGAGGCCACGAAGCGTCCTGCCTTCTAGCTTTCTGTTCAATCACTGATGCAGGTGAACCAAATTTAAATGCACGAGTGGACTACGGGATAAATGCTGTCAGCTGCGCTGTGTGTGAACCTAAAGATGCAAAGCTTTTGTTTTGTTTCATGACAATTTTGCTCCCCAGCAGAGGAATGTGAACCCCTCCTCTAAAGCTGGCTGTAAACCTGACGACTGATACCACCTGTATGAAACAGAGCTGTTGTTACGTCTCACCTGCCTGAAAACTAAAAACCCGCTGAGCCTTAAAGACATCTGGTAGCTACCCTCCATGTTTTATTCACACTTTGGGCATATGTGTGTGCACGTGCATGTGCATGTGCGTGTGTGTGTGTGTGCGCGCACGTGTGTTTGAAGCAAGGCAGATGGAGCTTCCCACTGGGTTTCTTCTTACCTGCTCGTGCATGGTTGAGTGTAACATTATCTGCAGGTTTTGCTCTCCTGCTGCCCATGTGGCTGAGGCGGAACCCGGTCGTACGTTCCGTTTTAGCTGACGACACTCCGAAAGTACGGAAAACGTATCCCAACAAGTCACCAAAGTTACCATAAATGTGATTCTGATTCTTTTCTGTAAATGAAAATACCAGTTTGTCAGCAGATTCATGAAAGCATTTTGTGTTTAGTGTGTTCTGGGAGGCAGGAGAGGATATTCAGGAATGGAAAGCATTCCCTCCTGGTGGGCTGTTCTTTTCCTGACTGCAGTGCACGCACACACACAGTCATTGTCAACGGCAGCAGGGTGTTTCCTCTTGGCTGCTTGCCTATGCACACACACACAGACAAGTAGGCACACAGGTCTGGGTCAGTGGGCCTACTTTTTATTCCTACCATTAAAAAAAAGCTGTTTATTTGGATCAAAGCTGATCCACGCTGTGGCTGTTTAAGACATTATACGGTGCAGCACGCAGGACGTCACAGCTAGAGCCGCTACGCCAGCATACTGGCAGCTTATTATCAGTCAGTGAGCTTATGTGTTTGTCGGTCTTTGTAAACGTTCTAAAACCTTTTTCAGGCTGTGATTAAAAAGCTGTGAAGCCTTTTGGTGCAGTTTTATATGAAAGTAAAGCAGTCATTAGTATCCCAGCGGGCTTCACTGGGGCCACTTCCTTGTTGCACAATTATAATAATGGTAGTAAAACTAAAACCGTCTGTCTCTTCTCTACAGGACACTTTACAGCAGCTGGTAGTGATGCCTCTTCCTGACATCCTTTGCATTGCCAGGGATCCAATATCAGGTGATGATTTCAACAACACCCAGTAACAATCATTACAGTTGTTCTCTGTTCTTGTAGAGCACACTTCTCCATAGCTAAAGTGTACGTGTTTACATGAGTCTTTATCTTGGTGTCATGTGGTATGGTAGGGGTCTGCAGCTGATGCAGTCGTTAAATATTCAGAGATTTGGGTCACACGCTTAATTAACACTGTGTATATGTCTTCTTTTGTTCCAATTTTGTATACATTAATTTGAGTGTAATCAGGCAGAGCGGGTATTTCAGGCCTTAATTGCTGAAATAAAACAGACCATAATACTTATCCAACAACGTTGCCCTTTTCCTTTGAGAATACAGTGTCATGTAACACAGTCTGACACTTGAATCATACATTTTAATAATTCATTATTTCTGACCATATGGTGTCTCGTTTTGACGTACATTCTGTCTGTGTCCTGTCTTTAGCCAAGAGCATGGAGAATATGAAAAGGCTTTTGTTGCTGATGTTAGGCTGTGCTGTCCAGGTAACACGCAAATGCACGTGCTTGTGTGGGCACGCACATCTACACACATACACACACACACAGCAATAAAGATTAGTACAGTCTCAGCTAATCACAAGACATTAAGGTCTCACTATTGCTTCCTGTCTCTGTCCCTCCACGTCTTCATTGTGAATCGTTTTATTCCATTTATTTTCATTTTCTCTGCTTTTGCCTCTTTCCCAGTCTGTACTGGTTGTACTGGTTCAAGGACAGAGGAAGGGAATAAAAGAGGAGGCATTGATGAAAAGACAGAGGAAGGATGGGGCTAAACTCACATGGAAATGAAGCTGATGGTGCTATTTCAGTGCCAAACTACTACAGTAGTGCCCATTAATTGCAACAGTTCATTAATGACGGTGATGATGTGTGTTTTTGTTTGCCCATTAGTGTGAGCGTAAAGAGGAAATGATAGAGAAGATCAAGCTCCTTGATATCGTGACCCAGGCTGCCATTGTCTCTCACATTCAAGAGGTCAGTAGAGTCCATCTGAGCTTAAAATTGAGATAAAAATGAACCGTCACCACTTGTAGCTAGAGGTTCCTAGAATCTGACAGAAATGGATATACATGTTTCATTTTGACTTCCAAAGTGTGAAAGCAGAGATATGTGAGAACAGCTGCATATCACGGCCCCCCTCGGGAAACATATAACACATCAGTTGTGCACAAGTATAAATAACACTTAAGGAAGTCCCAGCCCAAAACTCCAATCTTATCTATCAGTCAAACTTTATAATCAGCAGAAGCTTTTTGCTGATAAAGTCGAAGGCCCTTCTTTCGTTAATGCACTCTTGAAATCTTTCTGCCAAAACTTAATCTCTAGTAACAATTTTCTTTTAGTGGCAGATAAAAAACCAGATAATCTTGGCTCTTACTATATTATCTGCAACTCTATCAGCATGTGACACAACAGATGCATCCTGGAATGTGGATCCTGAGCAGATAACTATCTATAAATAACAACCTGTCAATTAGGGAAGGCACCCAAATTTCCCTTAAAGATTAATATTGTACAACTAAAGTGATAAATATGCCAATAAAGATATAGTCTTATGAATAAAATCTTTTATTAGTTAATGTAATTGATTGAGCTGTTTGTCTTTTTAATTTGAGCCACGAGAAACAGCAAAGCAGCTGAGTTTCAGTGATGAATTAATATCCTCGTGCAGCTGCTAGTGCACACAGTTGTTGCACACAAACCTGAGTATTTATAGAGCTCATACCATTAATTCCATTAATTGGTGACATGTCTCTAGGGTTAGGGTTGGGACAAAGTAAGCTGATGGGCTTACTTTTTCACCAGTGCAAAATGGGAAAACATGTCCCCAATATACACCATAAAATAAGAGCTTGTTTTAACTCATTCAAAGTTAGACGTTCTTGTTTTAGCTGGTGTTACTTTGGCCCTCATGAGCTTTGTGTATTTCAGGTGACTCATAACCAGCTGAATGTTCTTGACATCTCTTTGCTGGAGGAGGGATCAGCAATTTCACAGGACGAGCTGGAGACTCTGTCCCGCAACATGGCCGTGTCGCTGCGGCAGCTGATTGAGCAGAGGGACAAAGGCAGCGAGGTACCAGGACTCACTCAACACTCAGTCTGACAGGAGAACATATAGATGACAGCATGCGATTGAAAACACTCGTCTTGTGCAGGTGATTTTGGATTTGACCCAGGAGAGAGACTACCTGGCCAGTCGGCAGTCCCTGGACGGTTCCAGAAATCTCAGTATGAGCAGCCCCGATCGTGGGCAGAGCTGTGACGACGTGGAAATGAGCAATGGTGGCTCATCTTTGGTGGTGGCTGGACTGACTAAGGAGGAGAAGCAGCATCTGTCTGTAGAGCTCGCTGACACCAAGGCTAAGCTCCGCAGATACAGACAAGAAGTGTGAGTGGGTCTATTCAAAAAGGACCGGTTTGTCCGGGAACTCGTACACAAGCCTACAAACTTACTTCTCTAATTTCATCCAAACTAATTTATGACTTATAACGATCATGCTGGAGTATGTCGTCCTGATGTAAGGTTGGACTTTAGTGATTCTTCTAGCATCTGGAAGTCTTTATAGAGCCAGTTCAGCCTGTTATTCCGCAGCTACATGGTAATTATGGAGTGGCGACTTTTCTATTTTTGGATAAACTATACTCTTAATCATCGTGCACAAAATACACATTTATTTACTTAAATATACTACAGGCTTCTGTTTCTTTCTCAATGCTGACATTTTGGAAATATGACATATCTCTTCGGTGACTACAGTATACACCGATATAGAAATGACCTGGGTGCGGTCTTGATTATACAATGTAATGAAATGAATGCCTGAAAGATTGTTTTGTGTGGGTTCACAGAGAGGAAAAAACAGAGCAGTTGATGGATTCAAAACATGAAGTGGAACGTCTGGAACAGGAGCTGCAGAGGTTTAAACAAGAGGTAAGCAGCCTCCTGTTTCTAGCATTAATATTAGTTCCATTTAAGGACTGAGACTGAGGCCCTCTGAAGCCTGAGAGACACTTCACAATCAGGTTCCAGCATTTTAAACACACTTGTGTTATTTTTCAGGTGGTCTAGATTGTGTTCATCTTACATGAGACATGGAGTATGAACTATGGGACTATGCATTCTCTCTCTACACCAAAGACTATTGTTGCAGATGACACATATTATTTAATTATATTCACTGTATACATTAATTTATATTTGTGTCAATAGCTGTGAGCAGAGTTGTGTATCTCTTCACTCTTAGTATGATACAGTCCTAAAGATTATACAGATTTCTCTGAAGATGTTAAGAGGGTTTTGTTTGTCCATTTGATTTCCTTGCTTTCTAAAGTTGAAATATACAGGATGCCAGTTGAAATATACAGGATGTACTTTGCAGTTTATAATTAATTTTTTTTTTTGTGTGTGTGTTTGTCTTAGAACCAGTCACTTTTTTGTAAGGTTCGTTCATTCCGAGCGTACCGCGATGAGGTGGACTCCCTGAGGGAACGAGCTGCACGTGTTGACAGACTGGAGGCAGAACTTGGCAGATGTAAAGAGAAGCTCAACGATGTTCACTTCTACAAGTCCAGAGTGGAGGTAAAAATGCAAATGTACACCCCATAAAAATGTAAACCAACCTCTGGAAGGGCTTTCAGTTTTCTGGAAACCTGATTTTGTGAGAAATTGCCCACACTGTATGAACCACAGAAATGTGTGTGTCCATGTGTGATTCAGGAGCTACGTGAGGATAACATGACTCTCATGGAGACAAAGGTCTTGTTGGAGGAGCAGCTGTCAGCCTCCAGAGGCCGCTGTGATAAAATGCATACACTGGAGAAGGACAACCTCTTACTGCGAGCCAAATTACATGACCTTGAAATGGTAATATAGTTTTCTGTCGTATTTAGACCAACAGTTAATGTTGCGATGCCCATGGGCTGCTTTCCTGAGGGGAGAGACTGATTAATTTTCTGCCAATGATATTATCTATATTTTTGTAAAATGCTTTTATATTGGAACTGAATCCATTAAGTGGAATGAAAGACGACATACGTCAGTACGTTGCTTTTCCCTGTAAATTAGTCACACCTTAACTTTAAAACTTGTTTAAACACATTTGAAAGTGTTGCTGGGCGTGAAAGGAGGAGAAAATGTTTTTAACAATTATTTGCAGTGTGAGGATTTAACAGTAATTATAATACTTATTACAATCATAAATCACAGTTTATGCCATTGAAGATAATAATTGCTACCCTCATGTAATACTTGTTTTGCAGGAGAGGGACAGTGAACGTAGGAGGATAGAGGAACTTGTTGAGGAGAACATGCTGCTGGAGATCGGCCAGAAACAGAGCATGAACGAGTCGGCTCATTTAGGCTGGGAGCTGGAACAGCTGACAAAAAACCACGACAACTCCAACACAGAAAGTAATCACACGCTTTTTTCTGACATGCTGACAGATGATGTTCTGTTTGACGTCCAGTTGTTCCTAATTTCTTTTCAATCCAATTTTCCCTCTGATGTAGCACGTAAGTCGTTGGTGCATGAACTCAACGAGTGTGTCTCCAGCCGGGTGTTAAAGCTGGAAAAGGAGAACCGAGAGCTTCAGTCCTCAATAGAGAGACTTAAAGAGGACAACCGCTTCCTGCAGGAACAGCAGCTCCACACTCAAGAGCTAGACAGAGAGAACCAAAGCCTCAGCAAGAAGGTTTGGAGGCTTCATTTGTAACATAGCACTTCATACAGTTCCAAATTAAAAGATCGTCTACTGTTCCTATTAGTTGTTTGTTCCACCATATTTTTTGTACATGAGTAACTATCTTTTAGATTGCAAGTTGTGTGGATTTGTAGCATTTTTTCTGGAATCATGTTGAGCTCTTGGGTTTTGTTTGTTTAGTTGGAGCGTCTCCAGGGTTTATTGGACCAGGAAAAACTGACCAATCAGGACATGGAGTCTCTGGGGGAGGAAATTCTAAAGGAAAAACAGAGTCTGGGGAGAGAATTGCACACTCTGAGGGCAGAGAAAGACAGACAGGTATTTATCACACTTCCACAGGTGAGACACCATGAATGTGTGATACAATCATGAATTTTACTTTCTTCGCTTCATTTTCCAATCAGATCTCAGAATTGGAAAGCGAGAAGCACCACCTGTCTGAAGCGGTTGCGTCCCTTCAGGACCGGGCTCAGTCGAACAATGAAGAAAGGGTCCGTGAGGTGGAAGCCGAAAACCGCCTGCTGCTTCAGAGTATCACTGACACAAGCTCCCGATTGGCCAGCCTGGAGACCCAGCTCAAACTGGCCAATGAGGAAGCAGCACAGTTAAAAGAGAAGGCAGACAGATGTGAAGAGGTGGAGAGAGACCTGTCTCGGCTAGAGAGGAGCAAGGATGCCCTGAGTAGAGAGGTCATAAATGTTTCCACTAAACTGACAAATTTCATTGTATAGAAACATATTTTACCTTATTATTTGTCGTGCCATGAGACAAGAAAATTGTCTCTATCACAGATTGGAGAATGGAGAGGCAGGGCACAATCATTTGTTAAGCAAAGTCACTTTCAGTTTCAGTCCCTTTTTCACTCCTAAATCTTCTGATATTTTTATTATCTCTTAAAATGGCTCTGATATTTGTCATGCTGTTGTATGCCATAACTGATTACAAGTTTCTAAATCTATTTCCTAGGTGATGTCTTTGCGTGCATGCAGCGAGAGATCAGAGGTTCTGGAAAAGCAAGTGTCATCCTTGGAGCAGGACATCCACAAACTGAAGTGGGAGGCAGAGGAGGCTCAGCAAGATGTGCAGCGTCTTGGGAGGCACGAGGCTGAGAGCGGTCGCCTGTCAAAGGAGAACCTGGACCTGCGCTGCTCCCTTGAAAACATGCGGGCCTCATGTGCCCGCCTGGCGACACTGCAGGAGGAACACAGCAAGGCACAAAGAGAGATTCAGGATCTGCAGACAAAGCTAGAGGGGACGCACGAGGAGGCAGTAGCAGAGAAAAAGAGGGTAGAAAGACTAGAGCTGAATGTGGCTGCTTTGAACCAGGAAAAGCATAAATTAGTGGAGGAAATGCAGGCAAGTAAAGAAGAGAGGGAAGAGTTGGAGAAGGAGAAGTTGGAGGCTCAGGCCAGAGAAGAAGAAATGAAGCAGGAAGTGGAAATCTTGAAAGAGGAACAGAGGAGGAAGGATGAACTGGAGAAAGAAAAGTCAAAGCTCCATTTGGACCTGGAGCAGTCGGAGAAAGCAAGAAAACACTTGGAAAAGGAGAACTGGAGGATCAGAACCCTGCTGGAGGGTAAAGGAGTTGGAGCTAGACGAGAAAAGTAGGCATCTAACTACAGCGGAGAAAGATAAGGTGTCACTGAGTCAGGATGTGAATAGGCTGAAGGAGGTGGTAGTTAAGGCCAAGGAGCTGGAGAAGGAGAACAAGGAGCTACAGAAACAAGCCACTATCGACAAGAGAACTTTGGCTACTCTGAGAGAGGTGAGAGGAAAAAGTCACAAATGATGCCTTTTGTAAAGTCATCTGAAAGCATTGGGTTAGGTAAACAGTTGTAGTTTGTTACTGAAATGTAATTAATACTGTATTACAGACCAGGAGACGTGGTTTAGTAATGTAGGGTAAGATGTTTTGTAGTTAACGCAAGGTAAAGATCAAGCAGTAAAAACTGTCATTTTCTGTCATGTTTAATATTGTCAAACTTGAAATGTTTGTTTTATGTGATTTTGCAGGAGCTGGTGACTGAGAAGCTGAACGTGCAGCAGCAGACTGTTGAATTAGAGAGGCTCAACGAGGAACTGGAGAAGGTTGGACTAAACAGAGAAAAACTGCTGCAGCAAGAGCACACGCTGGACGACAGGTACTTCCTCTGATGTTGAAAAGCTTTAGTGGAGTCCAAGGGTTACTGATCAGAGTTAAAATGATTTCATGTTAAACATAAATACTGGTTGTGTACTGATTCTGTATCCATGCCAGCAGGTACAGACTGCTGGAGTCCCGCTTGGAGGAAACTGTCCAACAGACCATGAAGATTAAAGAGGAAAAAATCTCCTGTTTAGAAAAGAAAGTGGAAGAGAGCAATAGTGTCAACGCTACTCTACTCTCTGAACTAGCATCTGTAAGGACACACAAATGGAGAATTCTTACATTTATTTTTCATAAATTAAATCAATTTTGATCAAGCAATCAATCAAGTTTTGTGGGAAAAAAAGGACCTCTTTACATGTTTATAAGGAGCATTTTTAAAGGTAAACTTGTTTCTGATTCAGACTCATCAGATGCTGTCAGCTTTGCGTGAACAGAAGGAAGACCACAACTCCCATCAGCACCAAAGAAATGAAGGTTCAGCCACTGCTGAGTTGCTTCGACTCAAAGATCACCTTATTGATGTGGAAAAAAATGTAAGATGTTTGTATTATTTATTTTAGAATATTTAGAGATATTTCTTCATAGAATGTGTAATGTTCCTTGTTCATTAAGTGACTTGTGCATCATTTTGGAATTTTGCTCTGCAGAATGCTTCCTTGAAGACTGAAACCAATCTGCTGAAGGACCAGCTCAAACAACTGGAGAACCAGAACACGTCTCTTAATAATCAGATGTTAGCTTTGCAGCGACACACCACTACCCTCCAAGAACAGAACACAGCCTTACACACAGAAACGGCAAAACAACAGGTGAACAATATGGTCGGCTTAACCGACAAAGCCCTTTGATTAATGATTAATTGAACAAGTTCTAATGATTCTCAACCCGTCTTAGGTGGAGAACTCCACCCTGTCCTCCCAGAGTGCTTCCCTCATGGCCCAGAATGCTGTGCTGCAGGGCCAAGTCACTGCCCTGGAGACAGAGGTGGAGACATGGCAGCGGCAGCGCGATGAGGCGTGGCGGGGCAGAGAGAGCGTGCTCAGTGATCACGATCGGCTGCTAAATGTTCACGAGAGGCAAGCACATGAGTACGAGCAGCTAATCTGTCAGCACACAACACTAAAAGGCAAACTGAGGGCAGTAGAGAACGAACAACGGACACTACAAAGCAAGTAAGTAAATCTGCACATTGTATTATTACACACACACACACACACACGCACACACGGCGTTTACCTTTTTTTCCTCAAAACCATCTTGGATGTTTTCTGACTGATCTTGGAAATAACTGCTTGTGTACCACGTCCAGGTATTACGTTTTGGTGCAGCAGAAGGACAAATGGGATGAGCAGGAGAGCATCATCCGCAAAGAAAAGGAGGAACTTGGCCAGCAAATCCAGAAGAATCGACTCCTCCAGCAGGAGAATCTGCAGCTGAAAGCTGAAGTGGACAGGTAGAGAGTGTGCAGGCTCTAAAAGCACAACATATTCCAAATGAAGGAAATGCACAAGTCAGAGAAATTATTCCATTCAGTCCCAAATAATGTCAATGCTAAAGTAATATTATATTTCACAAAGTATTAATATTAAAGCCAGCAAATAACAAAACTGAAAAAGATGTGATGTTTGTGAAATTAAAAAGGTAACAAGGACTGCATTCTGGCTCGCAGCTTCTTTTGTGCACATGAGCAAACCTCCAAAAATAATATCAAATAATATAAAACATAATAAGGCACCACATTTGTGACATTAATTAAGGTCTTCTAGGGAGCGTTTGTTCCCAGTACTGTTCCTAACCTTTGATCTGACCTTTTTTGTGCCCTCAGGCTTACCGAGAACCAGTTTCAGCAGTCAGAACAGAGTAAAGACTTCCAGCAGCGCATGAATGATCTGAAGGGCTCGTTAAGCTCCTCAGAGCAGGAGGTCAGTCAGTGGAGGGCACGATACGACACACTAATGGAGAAACACCAGGGCCTGGATCTAACCACCACCAAACTGGACAACCACTGTGAGGTAAGAGGAGTTTTGGTGGTTGGATGGATTGATGGATGGATGGATGGATGGATGAACTATTCATTTGCAGTTTTGTAAAAAGCCAGTGGAGGTCAATATTGTCCAACATAATGAGCTGTGTGTGTTTCCATGTCCGTGTGTTTAGTTGTTGAGTCGCCTGAAAGCGAACCTGGAGGAAGAGAACCACCACCTGTTCAGTCAGATCAACCTGCTGAGTCAGCAGAATCAAGCACTGCTGGAAAGGAGCATGGAGAGTAAGGAGATGTATCACCAGGAGCAGAAAATATATATGTGAGTGTACCCATCATAGAGAAATCCACCAGCTGTGTCCTAGTACTGACTTCAGCTCAAATACCACCTACAAACCTGTGTGTCTCTTCTCAGTGATAAGCTGAACGCTCTCCGCCGGCAAAAGGAAAAGCTAGAGGAGAAGATCATGGATCAGTACAAGTTTTATGACCCCACACCTAAAAAGTAATGTTTTCATCCAAGCCAACGACGAAGGGTTTTTCTGTTGTTGTTGTTGTTTTTTTCCACTGCAGCTTATTCAAACATGTGTCATGTGTTGTTTATTGCTGTTGGTTGTTAATCGTGAACTGTGTTGTTGTGTGCTCTCAGGAGGAGCCAGTGGTCTGGAGCTAAAGCGCTGGCCAAGTTCATCAAGCCCAAAAAGGACAACAGCAGAGAGAGGGGGGGCGACTCTGACAAGGACGGAGTCAAAGAGAAAGAACGGGCGAAGAGCGCACCAGACATCCCACTGCCCGCCCCGCCTCCGCTCTTTCCCCCTGGGACACCTCCTCCCCACTCCCACTGGACCGCAAGTGACAAGCTGGATGGACCCCACAGCCATAGTAACCACAACCACCACATTAGCACCCCCAGCCTGGGGCCATTGAGCCCGACACTCACTCCCATAAATCGAGGTAAACACACACACACACACACACACACACAGCTGTTCAGCTGTACTACCCCTCTGGTCCTATAGAGGGCGCTGACATACAACATTAGTAACGAACTGAGCGCCTCTACTGGAGCTGTTCTCTTTGTGTGTCAACAGCACAGATAAGTCTGCTGATGGTACCACACAACTTCTCTTTTTTTTTTAAACTTCCTGTAAGGAATGATGCTGCCATTGTGGGCATCATCATTCTAATTCACAAAATACTACATGAAATCACAGTAACAAATATATAATTATACTGTTATCCTTGCTTGATTAAGTTCAGCGTAATGTAGATAATCTTCGATTATGAATAGCCAATGAGAAAAAATAATAATGGCAGTCCGTCTGCATACTGCCCGTGGGCAAAGTTGTAAAATGACTTTATACCATATATGGACTTTGGGAAGCATCTGGCCTGGCAAAAAATGCATCTATGCTTAAAAAGAATGTGGTATTTTATTTATTATACAGTCTGAGAAATATTGTGCTGCACACTGTGTATCCTGAGAACAGTCTTATCAACACATAACAACACGAGGGGCTCGGCTGTCACAACGATGACAGGATGCTGCGTGTGAGCGTGTCGTTACAACGTGGCAGTGGCTTTAACTCGTATGTGATGAGGAGTAGCAGTGAGAGACCCAATTAAACGTCGCTAATCTTTAATTCTGTCCTGGTAGTGGAACTCTCTAATGCATGACGTAAATACTATTTTCTTTATTTCCTTTGTATTGCTGTAAACTTCAAAGACCTTGTGCTCATGGTTCCACTTGTTTCACACTGTTTGACAGTTCGGCTTAAGTAGAATTCCTCGGGCATGTGGAAATCAAACCAGGCTGCAGGAGAATGTTTACTTTGCCCAGCACGTAATTTAATGTTTGTTAAAGTGGCATGCTTTTGAAAGAGATTGAACTGAGTGTCAGTTTTGTGGGGCCGTTCTTTAATCCAGAGTGAAATGGGGTGAGCCATGAGCCTGTGCATGTCGTTTATTTGGTGATCGACTCCTGATTTCTTGTTTAAATTCTCTGCATGGTATTATTTATTATTTAGGAATTAGGAATATGCTAATCACACTTGTAACCTTTTAACCAACTGTTTTCTTTTTTTGTTCCTTCACTGTGTGTTGTTTCACCATTTTCTTTATTTTCTTCTTCTTGATCTCAGCTCCTTCTTCCCAGAAACGGTTCTGTTTCCTTCGCAGTAAAAGTCAAGACAAGCTCCTCCCCCCACCCTCCTCCTCCTCCTCTTCCTCTTCCTCCCGTCCCCCCTTGTCTCTTACCAGAAGACTGCGATTCTGGTCTTCCACAGACATCGCGGCTGACACCATCACTAACCAGCCTCTGTCAGCCGTCGGGGGATTCTAAAATCCTCGTCCTCATCGTCATGACTTAATTACACACATCATCGCTGTCGCCACGACTGACACGCTGCTCAAGAA
Organism: Lagocephalus sceleratus; assembly: GCA_911728415.1. Taxonomy (NCBI): domain Eukaryota; kingdom Metazoa; phylum Chordata; class Actinopteri; order Tetraodontiformes; family Tetraodontidae; genus Lagocephalus; species Lagocephalus sceleratus. The sequence goes on along the minus strand of CAJVRN010000036.1, from coordinate 11,950,889 downwards.
CACTTATCTTTGTGACTCTAACAGAAATGAATGATTTCACTTTATAACACACAAAGTGGCACACACTTGGCTCTCCTCTCTCACACACACACACACACACACACACTCTTATACCCTGCAAGCCCGACTGTTCTACTAGTAAGTAGTGTGCACACAGGTGTGTATGTGTCTGTCATTGCATCGGGCTTTCCTGCATCCATCTGCATGTCTTCAAGACTCGATGCGATACATGTGCACCTTCCTTGCTGCTTCTTGCTTTCTTCGTTGTGCGTGAGTCCCAGCGAAGGCGCTCCTTCTCTTCTAACCTGTTGCTTTGCCTCGTTTGAAAGCTCTGCTGCAGAATTTCAGCTGCGACCAAAACCGTCCTGCAGCGTTGTCACGCTACACTTCTTAGAGGAACCTTTTTATTTTTAACTACTTATTCTCTGTCTGAGCTGTTAAATCCACAAAACCATCGAGAACTGAAACTGAAGTGTCACTTAAATGTGTCTATAAATACTATGAAAATGTGATAAATAGGCAAAATACAGAAGTACAAAAGTCAAATCAGTACTGAAACCTTGATTTAAAGATGAGGGTACAGTAAATGCAACAAATTCCCACACATGGTCACTGAAAGCATCGTGTTAATAACGTTAAACCACTAGCACGGTAGTCCAGACAGAGGATGCTGTGGCCACATGTTACTGGTGCTGACACAACCAGTCACCATCACCAGTGGTTTCTCCCACTTCTCTAATTAACTTTTCTTTGAGTGTTTTTCAATAAAACACAAACAAATAAACAAATCCACAATGTGCTGGAGATGCAGGAGTACATTTCAAATGCGAATTGTTAGACCTGATGCCATCACAGAAATGCTGAGAAGGGCCGGACGCTCTGTTGACGTCTGCTGTGATCTTCATCCCTTCCGTGTCTGCTTACACAGTTCAAACAGCCGTAAACATGAGGCCCACTCACCCAGCATGCTTGAGTCACTCACCAGGTCTACGTTGTTGCTTTCCTGTCAAGTTCTGCTACATGTTTCATGATGCTCTACACCAGGGATGTCCAACCTCCTCCCCAAAGGTCCGTGAGGCTGCAGGTTCTGGTCCAACCCAGCAGCAGCAGCACCAGACTGGACTCACTTCATCAACTCATCTGAGTCTTCAACAGCTGACTGGTCAAACTGGGTGAGCTGGACTGGTGGAACCAGAACCTGCAGCCTCACGGCCCTCTGGGGAACAGTTTGGAGACCCCTGAGGTAGACACTTTATGAATAGTTGTTAATCGTTGGTGATCACTCTGCAGGTTTGACTGAGAGGAGCCGGGGTTTTTATCGGAACAGTACTCCTGGTGGCAGCAATGAGAGCATCAATGGAGAAGATGGGCCAGCAGGTAGGACTTCCCAGCAGCGCTGACGCCGACCCTCACTGAAGGACTCAATCAGGCGCTGTCATAGGTCTAGTTAAAGCTTCTGTTTCAAACTAATCTCTTCACCCCTTTTTGAACCAGGCCAGGCCCTGAAACCTCTGATTTCTTCTCCGAGCCAACAGTCGTCTTCTCACAACGCCTCCGGCTCCAGAGCGGGCCCGGCCCGCAGACCCAGAGGCAAGTTGGCACAAAAACGAGCACCGTGTTTTCTGGACTATAGAGCGCACCTGAATATAAGACACACCCACTTAATTTTAAAGGCAAACAATATTTTTACATATGTAAGCCACAAATGTCCAGATTGTAACACGAGATATTTACACAGAAAGATTCAGTAAAATATTAATACACCTGAACTGAACTGTTTCCAATCAGCTTTTGCTTCACCTCTTCCGTCGGTCTCACTTTGGCACGTCTGGCTAGAGCGCCCCCTGTAGCCCAGAGAAGTCCGTAGTTTAGCCACATCGGTGGATGAGCTGCACGGCTCAAAGCTTGAGGGAAACGTCGAGGCTTATAGTCCCGAAAATACGGTAGATGCAAATGTGGCCTGTAAACGTGACGGTTGTGGGACGTTACAGGGCTGTTTCACGAGGACGATTCTCGCCACAACACGTCCGACTCCTTCTTGGGTCACCATGGCAACGCAGGGTGTCGCCCAGGTTCGGCCGACTTCAGCCACCACACGTCCAGCTCCAGCTCGCCTGTCAACTGCAGAGGTGCGCAGACAGGACCTCGTTGCACAAGCCCAGTCGGTGACAGCAGTCAGACGTGTTTCACTCACTCGCTCACTCGTCTCCCCCAGACCTCGCAGATCGACAGCTTTTCTCCGCCAGCCTCTCGACCGACGATGTCATCGGTCTGAGCCAGTCGCAGCAGAGCCTGTCGCGCAGCTCCACTCTCCCGTACGACCACGCGCCCCAGAGGGCCCAACCCCAGCACGGCCTCAAGACCAAGGCTCGCCCTCACTCTCCTGGGAGTGAGATGGTGACGCTGGAGCAGTTCCTGCAGGAGAGCAACCTACAGTCGCCTCTGATGGTAATCTGTACGCACACGGACACGTTTGAGCCGATGCTCACCTGAATGGATGAACGCATCCTTTGACACGTGGTGTCCATCTGGGGCTTGTTTGTCCAGACCTCAGACGTCCTCCTGACTCAGAGTCAGACTCCGTCTCGGTCCAGACGGGCGTCTCCATGTGTACGCACGTGTCAGATCGGTGGGAGAACGTTCATATCAAAACCAGCGGCCATCGAGATTCACGGTGAAAAATTGGGAGTGTGTTTTCATAGCAGCTTCCCAGACAAATTCCAGTGACGAATTCAGATCCGCAAACTTGTGTAACCCAGATAACATCTTAGGAATCGGAAAGAATGAAAACCCGTCCCACCTCGTAAATAGAACGGTTCTGTCCAAAGGAGCAGACCGACTTCAGAACCCCTCACCCCCCGGTTCTGTTCAGTAAAGCCCTCCTTTATTCTTTCTGGGCCTCACCGGTGTCTAATTGGGATTCTGCTGCTGCTTCAAACTTGAGCTACCAGCGACTGGATGGACGTGTTTACTGGTTGGAGGTAAACGAGGCCGGTATAAACTGGGAGCAATGGAGAACGGAGAGCACTGTCTCATACGGCTCAGTGACGATGTGATCGGTTCTGGATTCATGTTGACACATTCTGTGATTCATTTGATGCGTCATTTGATGGGAAGCGTTGCCGTGGGAACTGGAGCTGACGCGTGCTGTTTCCCTCTGATGCAGGTCTGTACAGGAAGCAAGGAAGACCTGATGGGGGACTATTTCACCAGAGCCCCCGCCTCCTCTTCGCCGGGCAGCCGGGACCAGGCCACGCCCACCAGCTACGTGTCGCCCACCGTGAAGAAGCCGGGTCACAGCGTCAAGCCCTCGCCGCGCCTGCCGGTGGGCCAGTCCCCGTCTGGCCCGCCGCCCCCCCAGAGAGGCGCCCCGTCGCTCAACAGAGCGTTCAGCCTGGCCTCCGCTGATTTGCTGCGATCCAACGGACCGGACGCTTTCCGCGCAAACGAAGACCACTACGACGCGGTCGTCCGCCGACAGGGGGGAGGGGCCAACGGGCGGGAGCGGCCGCTGTCGGCGCGGCTGGCGGCCGATCACGCCGACGGCAGCTTCGTCACCTCGCCGATTCACCACTCGACGTCCCTCAACCTGCAGACGGAGAGAGACAGGGGGAGAGCCACCATGCCTCGAAACCACGGGGAGGTTGCCATGGTAACTCCGGTCAGAGCCGTGGCGGCTCCTGACGAGGCCTCGGCCCATTTAGGCGACTCGGCCCACGTGAAGAAAGACGGCGAGAGAGCGAGGTGTGGCTCGGTGGAGCGGCCGAAGAGCACCCCAGCGTCCCCAGACCCCAACAACGACCCCCAGACGGTGTGGTACGAGTACGGCTGTGTGTGAGGGGGGGCCGGGGGGGACCGAGGGGGGGCCGGGCCCCTCGACACACGCTGCTGCTGGAGCCTCGGGGGGCTGAGCCCGCTTCTCCAGACCGCACCACCAGCAAACACGCCGACCTCTGGGAACTCCGCAGCTCAAGTCCCAGATTCAGTTTGGGTAGTTTTTAGATTTCCTCCGTCGTTCCCATCGGACCTGGCGTTCGTTACGCCACGGCCCCCGCCAGGAATTCACCGCCGATCGCCGTTTATCACCAAACTCACGCCCTCGTCTGTGGGTGTAAACGTGAACGCCTCGGCCAACCAAAACACGGGAGTGACACTTGAGGAGTGTTAAAGGAGGCGTGCTGCTGTTGCTTTGATGAAATGGTCTTTTTATGTTTTTAACTACTAAAATAACAAAACACAAAAGGGTCGATGTGGGCGGAGTCACGGAGTCTGGACTGGTTGTGCACTCCTTCATGGGACAAATGGGAGCAGAGTGTGTGATTTTCTGTACTTTGAACACTTGTGAGATTGTTGGCTGATGATGAGATACAGAACTGACTCTTGAAGATGAACACGTGCTTTAGTGTTGGACCAGAGCTGGTTCGGTCCAGGAACAAAAACCTGTTTTGTTTTTTTTTGTTTGTTTTTTTTTGTCCTCAAAACTTCCCAGAACACACCGCGGAACCCCCAGAGGTTTCTCCAGCTTCTCTCCTTCCTTCACTTGGCATCTCCCAGCACGCAACACACTTGGCCGACACTAGTTTCACTGTGATGAGTTCGAGATAGAACCTTGTTTTAATGGTGGGTTACCGTGGCAACAAAAATGGTCTCACTCACAAGTGGTCCCATTTCAGCCCACAGGTGGTCCACATGTTTCACACCTTCACTCGCCTCCTGCTGTAAAGCTTAATTTAATAGATAATATAAAGTTGTGGACAAAGATAAAGGTTCTACTGGACAAACCGGGATGATGACATCGTCACCGCTGTGCCCCGTCTGTATGTTTGCAAAGAAATGTGTGTAGAAGAGACTGAGAATGAAATCCCCGTGGCAACGGATGGCCACGCCATCAGTGCGCCTGATGCCAGCGATGATCGTTTAGTTCGTGCTGCTGACGCTGTGAAAATTCAACTCTGACTGGAAACTCTGACATCGAACTTTGATACCAAAATCTGTGTCCGGTTGTTCCTGGGGGGGCAGCGTGGACCCGTACTACTGCTGTGAACCATGTTTGTGGATAGTTTTCTAAATAAACGTGCAGGTGAGAGCTGTGACCACCAGCAGACCAGATCCACGCTGTCGCGCCTCTGTGTGTGTGTGTGTGTGTGTGTGTGTGTGTGTGTGTGTGTGTGTGTGTGTGTGTGTGTGTGTGTGTGTGTGTGTGTGTGTGTGTGTGTGTGTGTGTGTGTGTGTCTGTGTCTGTGTCTGTGTCTGTGTGTCTGTGTCTGTGTGTGTGTCTGTGTGTGTGTTTGAGGGTCGGGACCTGGTTTTATGGTTGGGGTAGAACTGGGTCAAGGTCAGGGAGTAGTTGGGAAGAGTTAGGGGCTGGGTAATTATGTCTATGAAAGTCCTCACAAAGATAGAAGTACAAGGATGTGTGTGTGTGTTGAGGGGTATGGTCTTATCAAGTGGACTTCTTCCCTGGATGGTTTCAGGGTTCTTGACGCACCAGTTGGTCTGGTGGTGGGGGAGCGTCCAGCTTGAGCACCAGTGTTTCCTCTGTCCAGAGGTGGGGGGGTCCATGGGTCCAGATCTGGCGGTGGGCCACCTCCCACACGTGGAGACGCAGCGGCGTTTAAGCAGGTTGAGAAATCTTTGGATCAGTACCGGAGGAGAGGCGGCCATGTTGGGCCTGGACCCCCCCACCACCACCATGTGATTGATGATCAGACGTGTAACCCGACCCTCCCGGTGGGGGGGTTCATCATAAATAATAAAATAATTGGTGCCAGGCACCGAGCGTGCTGGCTGGAGCCTCGTCTGATGCCCGAGTTTTGTCTCTTTTAGACCAACCTTCTTCGTCCTTGTCTCCTCTGAACCGGACCGTTCCCACAGCGCTCCTGTTCTTCACCCTTGGTGAGTCTTGAGGTCCACGCACACTCACACACACACTCAACTCACACACACACACACACCATTGGGTAAAATTTGAGGTTGAGTTTTGAGGAAGTTCTCACGACTTCTTTACACGCGCTTCAATTTAAAAACAGAAGCAACGAGAAACCACAAGAGAGCGGGGACAGATGTTTTGGAAGGCTGCTGTAAATTTACATGTTGTCACATAGTTGGCGAGTTTGCTGTCGTGGTATGTGCTGGTGGTTCATGGGGAGAGAGAGAGAGAGGAAGGGGGGGCAGAGCGAGAGAAAGGCAGGAGGGGGGCGAGAGACTAAGGGAGGCAGAGAGAGAGAGAGAGATCAGTTTGGTGCTGACCATCAGACCGGAAAGATTGGGTAAGAGCTGACGGGTTTTATGTCTTTAAGTATTTCTCTGCTTTGGTCTAAACCGCTCGGAGCCTCAGGGATCTGCTGGTGGACCGGAGCCACCCGGAAAACCCAGAATATGACTCTAACGATCCAATCACATTTCTGGATCAGCCTGAATGAAGCATCTGATCAGGAGCTGTTAATGATCTTCAGTGTTTGGAGGATTACATCTATACTCTCCTGTCTCTCTCTCCATGCAGCATCTCTTCTGAGTCTGAATTGCTGAGAAAGTCTAATTTTCCTGATTTTAAGTGTCAGTCAAGTGGGGGTGAAGATGAAAGTTTGCTGGCTGCTTCTCTGCTGGTTCCTCGGGGTGGGTGTCAGGGCTGATGATTCAAGTATGGAGGGATGAAGAATGGAGGGATGCTTACTCAGGCTCCAGTTTTCGGCTGGATTGGGCAGTCTGGACTTTTAAAGATGACTTCCCACATTTCCTTTAAGGATCAAGAGTATTCTGGTTGTTATTGCAGCAGGATGAAGCGACAGTGAAGTCGACTATGGCTGTTTCAGGTTTAGTCACACTTCTCTCCCCCATCTCGACTCTTCTGACTGTTCGGAGCCGCTCTTCCTCCTCCTCTCCCTGGAGCTGTTGCTCCGCTTCTCACATTCACATTTGATATTCTGCAGCATCAGCCGCCCTCGGCTGCCTGCCCAGACGCTGCTTATTGCTGTGTGAGTGTGAGTGTGTGCGTGTGAGAGAGAGAACCTCATTCATGTGAAAAAGCTCCTGACTCGGCCGCCTGCAGCAGAAATAGCGTCTTTATTTCAGCTGTAATGAGACTGTCACCTCAGTCAAATGTTTTATTTAACAGCAGCTGGAGGCTTCAGCACCTACAGACCTGTTGTGATACCTGGAGAATAAATAAACAGGCAGATACTCAGAAACACACACAATGGGCCTATTCAGGTAGGCCTATATGTACATTAATTTATTTAATTATTCATTATGAATTTAGACATTTCTTCCTTTATATGTTTCGATATTTGCACATTAATATTCTGTTATTTTTTGCATTTCCAGAGTTATTTGTTTTATTTATTTTTATATTTCTGTGTTGGTGTATTTAATGAGGTGGGCGGGGCCTAATGGGACCTGCCACAGCATTGGTGTAGGTCAGACAGAAGCAATCTATCCGTCAAATTGACCTCCAGTTCAGCACTGGTCAAATAAAGTTATTCTTTCCAGGAGAAAGAGGAGATGTTCTGGTGCGGGGCTTCTCAATCATTCACTAGTGACCTCAGCTGAGGACCGGCGACGCTCCTGTCGGCATCCAGAAGCTTTTGAAGAGCAGGAAGAGGCTCGAGTTCGGGCTGTAAATGATCCCAGATCTGAGGATGATTTGCAGCTGGAGGAGTGAGCCTCCTCGGGTCCTCATGAGAGGACGCTGAAAGTCTTGAGGCCTGCTGCTCCCTCGTGCTGCCTGAAGGCCTCAGAGCTCCTGACGGCTGACGGACGCCGTCCCTTCGTCCGTCCGTCTGTCTGTGACGCTGTAAATGTGTTGACTCTGACACCTCAGCGGAGCTGCTGCTGTTGCCATGGTTACTGCCAGGGTCAGTCAATAACCCTTCAGGAAAGAAGTTGTGATCTTGACGGAGGGTTTGTCTCCTCTTTGATCTGCTGGCCCCGTGGTTCCTCTACTGCTTTGTTCTTCCAGTAAAGATGCAGCAGGGGGGTCAGGATGTGACTCAACATCTGTTTAACAGTGTCAATTCACTTAAGGTCTTATTAAAGTAAACGATTTCCCTCCAGAACTCAAATCAAATGTTGCGTAAATGGACAAAAGTGGCAGCAAACGTTGAAACTGAAAGACGGACGTGACAAAGGTTCATAAAGTCGTGGCTCTCGCCGACGCTGCAGAAAGAATAAGGACAAAACCTCTATAGTTGTAGAAGGTCGCCGCCTATAGGCCCCACTTCACCACATCATCTGATTATCACAGATTATGAAATGAACGTTATTATACATAAAAGATCGTTTATGAGATCCCGTGTCCATATGCAGCACCAGCTGTGAGATGAACAGAAGGTCATTCCAAGGTCGTTTAGCATCCAGAAGCTCTTTTAACGAACCTCGCAGTCAAACCAACCTTTGGTATTAAAGATTATTTTGCCATCTGTAGGCCAATAAACAAAGCTTATAAGAATGTTTATCCATTACAGATAATATTTAAAATCAGACCCCCGTTGTTTGTTTTCAAGTCAGAGGTCAGAACGGAGGAACAACACGTTTGTTGTGTTAAATTAATGATCCACCAAACTACAGCGTCACCACAACAGGGCCAGAGCACACGTGTACACACATACAGGTATATCATATACATATGTGTGTATGTACACATTACAGGTATATCATATACATATGTGTGTATGTACACATACAGGTATATCATATACATATGTGTGTATGTACACATACAGGTATATCATATACATATGTGTGTATGTACACATACAGGTATATCATACATATGTGTGTATGTACACATACAGGTATATCATATACATATGTGTGTATGTACCTGTGTGTGTGCACGTGTGCTCCTGACTGAGCTGCGTTGAGCAGGAAGAGCGCTCAGCTGGACCATGTGGGTGAATCTGGGGGTGTGGGTTAACTGGTTTTGGTCACTGGATCTGCGGGTTTGTCTGGCGTCTTCAGGTAAACAGTGTTTATTTGCGCTGCCTGTTTGCCGTTGCCATGGTTTTTGTTTGTTTTTTCTGAAGAATATCGAGCATCTCTCCTCATGATCCAGTTGACGCTTCCAGTGACTGGATCTTCCTCTGCTGCACAGTAGGGAGACCAGACTGGTCTGGACTGGACTGGACTGGAGTGTTCTGGTCAGTTTTGGTCTGTACTGGTCTGATCTGGTCTGTACTGGACAGTACTGGTCCAGGTGAGGCCCTGCTGTGCTGGCCCACTGCTGGTCCGGCTGTTCTCAGGATGTGCGTTGGCGTTCAGCATCTCCTCTCAGATTCCAGGAACGATGAAGTCGTTACTGGACAGTCGTTACAGGATCTTTGGCCGTGGGACAGATTGGAAATATCCTGGATTATTAAAGCAAACAAACGCACAGAGGCTCCGCTGGACCTCAGAGGAGCGAAGCCTCCATCGGAGCGTGGCTGCTTGTTTGAGGCGGGTCAGAACAAAAGGCCACAGCTTCTCCAGAACGCTGGGACCCGTTTGAGCGCTGAAGACATTAGCTCATGCAGGCCCTTCATCACACCGGCCAATCAGACGCTCCGGATCAGACCGCCGCCGCCTCGGCTTCTACAGTCGGGCTCGCTGTTGCGCTCGTTTGGTGTCGACATTTCTCACTCCGGGCCGTAAACCTCGTCACCAGTTCCAAGAGAACCGGGGAGGGCGAGGCCTGGGGGATGAGGATGAGGATGATGAGCACTGACTCCTTACGTAAGCGCAGATCCAGTTGATGGCGGGTGGTGCTGGTGGTGGTGCTGGTGGTGCTGGTGGTGGGGGGCGGGCAGAGTGGCGTCATGACGACACCGGATCAACACCAGCACCAACACCGACCTCACCTCCAGCAGCAGGCCCGACCCGGTGTTCTCCACCTGCTGCTGTCGCAGGAACTAATGACCCAGTAGTCTGCTGCATGATGACTGTTGGGGGGTATAGATCACTGCAGCTCAGTGCTCTGTTGCCATGGCAACACCACCTCACCTGTGGCCGCTGTGTGCAATCAGGTAGTTCATTCACGAGGTGACGTAGTTCAGAGACCGGACCCTCCACGTCAACGACAGCAACGCGGTTAGACAAAGTAACGGGCCTCCATGATGTTCAGGCGGACTGAACAACTCTAAAGACACATTCTTCGTCTCTTCCAGGGCTCGCTGACGTCACCGATGGACGCCAGCGGGGCGGTTGGCTTCGTGCGCAGGTCTGAAAACGCCCCCCGCCGCCACGCGCCGATGTGAGCGCGACGCGGCCACCATGTCAGGGGAGGACGTGATGAACTGCACCATCAGCCACGAGATCCACCAGTACGTCTTCTCCTGCGTCTACATCCTCATCCTGCTGGTAAGAGTGCCTGTGTGTGTGTGTTGTGTATGTGTGTGTGTGTGTATGTGTGTGTGTGAACGATGATGAAGCTGCAGCCCCACAGCTGCCCTTTAACCCCTGACCCCTCCCACACCACAGTCCTGTACAGACAGATGTGTCAACATCAGCACACCTCAGCTCTCACACCCTGAACACAAACGGACGACGGGAAGTCATTCAAAATGCTGTGGAGGTAAATTGGTGAAATAATTAAGTAGTGACAACAAACCTGAGCCAAAGGGAGCAGCCAATCCATCATGTAGCCCTGGTTATACCCCCTTTAGGGAAAGACACACACACACACACACACACAAAACACGCAGCCTTGTACTTCTATCTTTGTGGGGACATTCAAGGCCATGACCCATCTTAACTACCCCCTGGCCCTGACATCTCCTAGACCCCGTTCTAACCTCAACTTTAAACCAGGTCTTGAGACTCAAACTTTGAAGTTGTGAGTAACAGCTAACTTCCTTCAACACACACACACACACACACACACACACACACTTGTGGGGCTTTACGTCTAGAGATTTGGAACCGCTCCCCATGAAACCAAACTCGGTCATAACCCCTTTTTGATCAACTAAACCTAGATTAGATCTCATTTAAACCTAACCCCCTGAAGGCGTGTGTGTGAAGTGGTCTGTTAATATTTGGTGGTTGTGCACCAGCAGCTATTGTGTCGTGTCTCTTCGTGCTTTCAGCTGGGTGTCCCGTCCAACCTGTACGCCTTATACCACGCATCGCTGCAGCTGAAGCAGAAGAACGAGCTGGGAGTTTATCTGATTAACCTCACCGTGTCCGACCTGCTGTACCTGACGTCGTTACCGCTGTGGCTGCAGTACATCTTTCAGGTGACCCCAACCACCTCCTGCTGTCGGGACTGAACCTCCATCAAGGACGTCCAGCTGGAGTGGTCCTCAACCTTTTCTGGCTCCCGAACCCCCTGCATGCTTTTGATCCTGAGGACCCCCCCTCCCACCGATGCAGTTTGATAGAAGCGGTGGAAACTGTATTTTAATTTACATCACAGCATCCATTCACTCTCTCAGGCAACAACAGGAGCGTGCAACTGTAGCTTAGATACACACAACAAATATGTGTAACAAAACAGATTTTTTATGCACTCTGCTAGAACAATTTGAATTTTGAAACGTAAATGGAACGTGTTAAGTTTGTATCTACAGCGTCGTGCAGAAACTTTGAATGATGCAAAGAGGAGTGACATTTCTTAATAAAACACTAAAAACACACTAAATTACTCTTGTTAAACAGATGTAATTAGATAAAGGTCTCAGACACGTCAGTAAAATAATCCAGTTTCTATAAATGTCAGATCAGCTGACAAAAGGATTTATTTTTCTATGGACCTCTAGTAACTACACCACGGACCACTCTGGGTCCACGGACCCCCAGTTGAGAAACACCGCCGTACTTAAAACGGGCCCTGGTGAACAGCCTTACTTCTACAGTTTCTGTATTTGTGGTGTGATTTCTGTTCCAGGACGACGACTGGCGCCATCGGGAGTGGTTGTGTCAACTCTGCGGATTTCTGCTCTACGAGAATATCTACATCAGCATCGGCTTCCTGTGCTGCATCAGTCTGGACCGCTACCTGGCCGTGGTGCATCCTTTAAAGTAACTAGTCCACGTTGCTGTGTTCCCTCGCTCCCCACACACACACACACACACACACACACACACACACACACAGAGTCCTGGGGGTGGCCCCTGACCCCTTCCCTCCTTCCTGGCTGCAGGTTCACCTCCTTCCGCTCCATGAGCACCGCCTGGCTGGTGAGCTCCGTCATCTGGCTGAAGGAGATCGCCGTGGGCATCGTCTTCTTCCACCACAAAGAGCTGAGCCCCACGCGGAGGAACCAGTCGGTGTGCTTCGAGCACTACCCCATGAGGCCGTGGGAGTACCCCATCAACTACTACCGCTTCAGCGTGGGCTTCGTTTTCCCACTGATCATACTGACGGTGAGAACGTGTGCAGGGCTGCGCTGGTGGTGATAAGGTCTGATAGGATCACCACAACATTCTTAAAGGAGACGTTATTTCCTGTTTATAGTCCACTTCAGGATGAAGGCCGTGTCTCACGTCTCCAGCCGTGTCCAGAACACCGGCCACGTTGGCCCTGATTGACACGTCGCTCTGCGCAACAATGACTTGTTGTGACAGAAGCCCCGATATAAATAACGCGTCACCGCTTCCTCCCATTGTGCGAGGGGGCCGGCGTGAGCGCTGCTGACACGGGGGTGGAGGTTAGCTCCCAACTTTGCTCGGGACATCCTGAGAAAACAGGCGAGGTGGTGGAGCTGGTCTGAGGAGCGAGACACTTCCAGAGCTCTCCGCTGCAGCGTCCACTTTCAGCCGTCCTCCGTTCCAACATCGATAAAAATCAAATCAACCGCACTCAGAGCCCCAAATCGCTGTTGGATCAGAGGATTTACAGGCTGTGCAGACGCGGCCCCCTCTGTCCTTAGACCCTCCAACTGGGTCAGGAAGAACTTAGGAAGCACTTTTAGGGAAAAAGAAGAAACCTGGGGGAGCCCCAGTTGAGGGAGGCAGACAGATGTGCAGCAGATGCCACAGAGAACATCAGCGTTCACGTCAGATGTCTGTTCGTTGTAGTTGGAGCAGGTCGTGTAGAACCTGTCCAAGGACGAGGGTCTGACTGGGCCTGGGCCGTCTTCAGATGTCCTCATCACAAGTGAACGAGCCATTTTACGTCCTAGAAGAACCATTTCATCACCACAAACGGTGTCTGTGCTGCTTCTGTCCAGATCAGCTACCTGTGCGTCCTCCGGGCGGTGGGCCGGAGCGCCGGGACACAGCCGGATCAGAAGGTCCGGATCAGGCAGCTGGTCAGCAGCACCATCGTCATCTTCCTCATCTGCTTCTCTCCGTATCACCTGATCCTCTTAATACGAACCCTGCTGGAGCGCGACTGCGCCTTTATAGCAGGTGTGTAGCCGCTGACTCTTTATCCCGGACGGGAACTTTGGTTGCCATGACGACAGTGCTGTTGTTGTTCCCCAGGAATCTTCAACTACTACCACCTGTCGCTGCTGCTGACCAGCCTCAACTGCCTGGCCGACCCGGCCCTCTACTGCTTCGTGAGCGAGAGCGCTCGGCGGGGCCTCTACAGGGCCGTGTTCAGGCCCGTCGCCAGGACGCTGTTCTGCTGCTGTCGCCACGGCGACCTCAGCTCGGGCAACCCGGCGACCGAGTCCCACGATGTCGCCACCGAGGAGAACAACGGCCATCCAGCTGGGATGCTGCTCACACAGATCAGCCCGGCCAGGACAGACACCGTCACCAAGAAACACCACCTGGTGCTCACAGGTTAACGGGGAAAAGGTTTCCCTGACAACGAGCGAACAACCGGAGAGGCCCCACCCCCGCAACTCCCATTCATCTTTATTTAAACAGCGTCTGTTACAACCAAAACTGACTCCAGGTGCTGCAGAAACCCGGGGCCAGACCCCAACAACCTGCAGTGGCCCCCCTTAACAGGCAGAAACCTCGAGCAGGACCGGGGGGGGGCAGGTGGAGGAGGAGGGGGAAGGACAGAGAGAACAGACACATACGTCAACGTGCAGACAAGCTGGGCGCGGCTTCTGAAAGAACCCCTTTAAGTGACTTTAAGAGCGCAACAGGACGTTCTGACTGAGGAAGAGAGGCTGGAGCCAAAAGGAATTATTTATTCAGTGGTTCATGGATTCACACCGATCAATGAGTGATGACGGAGATTCCTCCACCCTCGTTACCTCACAGTATGATGGTTCTGGGGTCAGCCCAGCGATGGCCCGGTCCAGTTTGACGGACTGGTGACCGGTCCGACCGCCCAGTGTGTGTGGTGGGAGGGGTTGTGCTTCAGCAGCGTGTGTGTCCTGAAGAGTCCGCTGCCCGCTCACGTCTTTATTTCTGTCAAGTCTGAGTCCATCCGATACAAACGCGTCCCGGACGTAGGGACAACCGTCCTGGCGGCGGTGACGCTGCTGAGCGCTTGAGTCGTGTCTTGTGTCGTTTCCAGATGTGACCACAGCTGCTCCTCCGCTCCTGCATGGTGATCTGTGTCCAGGAGCATTTGACCGGCCTCCTCAAATGTCCTTGACCGAAGTGAAACTCTTGGTTGTTTCTCGGCCTCGCGTGGCGTTCCTTCTCTTTAATGGTGATCGTGTGTGAATCGGCCGTGTTTATTGGTTCAAGTCCCGTTAATAAAACACAAAAACACAAGTGCAGGTGAGTGGAGAGAAGAAATACTAATAAATGAGTGAACAGTTTGTTTTCTGTAACAGTATCCTTCCTCAGGAGACTGAGTGTGTGTGTGTGTGTGTGTGTGTGTGTGTGTGCGTGTGTGTGTGTGTGCGTGTGCGTGTGCGTGTGAGAGAGAGTGTGTGTGTGTGTGTGTGTCCTGAGGAGCATGAATGTGTGTGTGTGAATGTGTGTGTGAGTGTGTGAGAGAGTGTGTGTGTGTGTGTGTGTCCTGAGGAGCATTAATGTGTGTGTGTGTTGCTCTTGGCTCCGCCAGCGGCAGCAGGAAGTCACATTAAGGCTGGTTCATGCAGGGGTCAGAGGTCACAGTTGAAGCGGGGATGAGGATGTCAAATATTCCAGCAGAAGCGGATTACGCAATCCAACGACCTCGGCACACACGCAGGTCGGGGAAGCGGAGTGAGGCGACAGCTGACGAGCTCGGCCGGTTCAACGTGCAGCCTCCTGCTCTCCTGTGAGGACAGAGAGGTTCAGGAGGTCTGAAGGGAGCGCGGGGGCAGGGCTGCTGAGTGAACCCCACCTCTGAGGAGCTGGGCCCTCAGGCTCGTGCTCCACCTGTGACCTGTGACCTGTGACCTGTGACCTGCTTCAGCGGAGGTCCGGTTGCTCTTCCCTGCGTGTCCCCTCGTCACATCGCTCTGTGGAGTTCTCCACCTTAACGTCGTTCTGTCAAAGGAAATAAAGCGGTCTGAAGACAGCGACAGTCGTCACAAAGTCCGTTTTCCCCGACTGGAACAACGAACTGAAGCTGAATGAGGCTGTAGTGCAACAACATGAGACGACTGTAGCGAAGCCTGGTGCAGGAGCCTGAACCAGGACGGACCCTCCCAGGCCGGGGTCAGACCTCCTGGAGCCCAGGTAGAACACGCTGCTCCTGCCCCCCCACAAACACAAGAATGAGTGTGAGTGAACGTTTCACATGTTGGTCCTGTGATGAGATGGACACACACATGATGATGGATGGATGGATGGATGGATGGATGGATGGAAGAGAAAGCAGTGTGGTCTTATAACCTCCCACTGATCTCAGGAGGGTTTTCACCTCTTCACCTCCGCTTCTCTCCTGTGAACGGTGGATTTACTGGGTCTCCATCCACTCACACACTTTTACCAGGGACACTTTACACCAGGGGTCTCCAGCTCCCCCCAAAGGGCCGTGTGGCTGCAGGTTCTGGTTCCACCAGTTGTCGTCGACTCCTGGCTCGAATCCTCAGAAGTGTATTCAGGCAGGCGCACCCACGAAGTTCACCACACAAGTTGAGTCCACACCTTAAAGTACTTTTGACCTTACAAGGGAGAGTCCTCCGATCAGACACGTACTCTGCCGCGCTGACCCAGAGACTCCCCCTCCTCCCCAGCGTTGTCTCTTTTTATTAAAGTACAGACATGGTTACACAGCAGGAGGCGGAGCTTAGTTACATAGAGACATCCCCACACCCATACACTACATAGACAGCATCAGCCTCCCCTCTCACCCAGTGCCGGGCGGGGGTGAGTTCATGCTCACCAGGTCACATTGCTCCCGTTTTGGCTAGCACCCCTTCCACCCCGGGACCGTACCACCCATGGCCAAGGCCACGTGGGTGCAGAGGCTACGTGGGAGTGGTTTTCAGCACACACACAGAGGCCTACAGGCAGACATCACACAGTATTGTTTTGTCCTCCTTATTGCTAAACATGCTTCCACTCTCCCCTTTCCAACACTTCACTTCACCTTTAATTCCTCTTGGGTGACCTATGAAAGTCCTGTCTTCTACCTTGATTAGAATAGCAATAGAATAATAATGCAATTGGCCATATTTTACAACACAGTCCAGCTCACCCAGTTTGACCAGTCAGCTGTTGAAGACTCAGGTGAGTTGATGAAGTGAGTCCAGTCTGGTGCTGCTGCTGCTGGGTTGGACCAGAACCTGCAGCCCCACGGCCCTTTGACATCCCTGGTGTAGAGTGAGCGATCACATCTAGAGAAAACTCAGGAACAAAGACACTCCTCCCAGGCAGGAACAGAAGCTCATACCCTCGCTCCCACGTGGTGAGAGTCGTTGAGAGCCGAGCATCATTTGTGGGACCTTCAAAACAACCTGGAGTTAGCAGGTACGAGTTTCCTGTGTGCACGTTTACTCGTGTTTAGAGGTCCAATGAAGCTGCTTTAGCTCAGCCAATATACGGTGAATGGTGGGACCATAGAAGAGGCCCAGGGTGTGGAAGGATGGGCCCGACCAGGTTCTCCAGGGAGGAGCGACCACCAGCGCTCAGGAGATGGTGGTCGTGCATCAACAAGCCAATTCTGATTCTGAGCTTATTAGAGTTTATTAATCATTAGTGCACAATCAGTCGTAATTACACAACAGGTGAGTAGTTGTCAGCTTCAGGAAACAAGTTCCTCTACTTCAGTTCTGCTGCAGGACTCTCAGGGAGACTCACTGCGGGTGAGCTCCCTCTAGCGGCGAGAGCGAGCACGGCAGCGCTACAGTTCAGATGATGATGATGATGATGATGAAGGTGTTGATGCTGAGGGCTGAAGACCATGATTCACATTGTGAGGGTGAAGAGGCAGGGCAACACACACATTATTCATATGACACATTATCCATCACGTTCATTTTCCAGCATCTTTCCGCTGAAGTTCGTGGTTACGAGGGCGTCGGCGGTGGAAATCCCTCTTCCCGCCGGTCTTACTGAGGAGCTTCAGGTCCGTGATGGCGATGTCGTGGCTTACCGCCTTGCACATGTCGTACAGGGTGAGCGCGGCGACCGCCGCCGCCGTCAGGGCCTCCATCTCCACGCCCGTCCTGGCCGTGGCGCCGCACGAGGCCGTGATCACGGCCGCGAAGCGCTCCTCGTCCAGGTCGAAGGTGACGGCGGCGTCGTCCAGGGGCAGCGGGTGGCAGAGCGGGATGAGGGCGGACGTCTGCTTGGAGGCCATGATGCCGGCCAGCTGCGCCGTCCCCAGCGCGTCGCCCTTCGCCAGCTGGTTCTCCCGGAGCCGTCCGAAGGCGGCGGGCCCGAGGACGACGGTGGCGGTCGCCGTGGCCCTGCGCTGGGAGGGGGGTTTCCCTCCAACGTCCACCATTTTAGCTCTTCCCTGGGCGTCGGTGTGGGTCAGCGTGGCGGTGGCGTGGTGGGCGTGGGTGTGGCTCAGGCGCCCGATGGTGGCGTTCATTGTGGGCGTGTAACACGGAGACCATCCAGGGCTCCCGACAGGCTCACGGTGGCGCCGCCACGCTGCCGCGGGGCCGACGCGGCCTCTGCCGCCGAGCGCCTCGTTGTGCGCAGAATCGCTTAAAGGGTTGGCGCGCCCCCCCCCGGGGGCTGCGGGGGGGAGGGCGCCTGCCCTGTTTTTCATTCCGAGTTCCGATTTACCGAAGACACCCCCGCTGGGGGAGGGGCCAGGGGTGTCCGTCTGTCCTGGAGCGCTGCGGTGTGGAAGGCCCAGGAGCTCCCCGCTGCCCCCAGCAGCTGAGGGGAGAAGGAGAGCGTGAGGAGGCCTCTCCACCAACAAGAGTCAGCAGAGCCGAGACCAGCGGGGGTACGTACAGCCGTCACCCACCAATGAGGATCATCGGCCGGTTTCTCATCTGAGAGAGGTTGAGCATTCCTGAGGGGAGAAGATGTGGCGTCGATGGAGGGAAGGTTGGATGGGGAATGTTTAAAGGGGTGGGGGCGGGGTCCACCAGGGCGGCTCTACCGGTTAGACCAGTTAGACGAGCACTCGTGACTCACGAGTCACATCTAAGACCCCTCCAGCCTCCACCAACTCTACAGATCAGTCCTGTCCCTCCCCTCCTCCCCCCACCAGAGCTGCACCACCACAAAACCTCTAAGCCTGAACCCTATTCAGCTCCTGAGGTCTGCTGGTGGCTCTACAGACAGGTGGAACGTCAGCACCAAAGACTTTGAACCCTTCTGCATGAACCGACAAAAACAGGACGTGTGTGTGTGTGTGTGTGTGTGTGGGTGTGTGTGGCTCTAGGGGGCAGAGGTCACTTTGTGGACTAACAGGTGTTCTCACAGGAGGCTGAAGCACGTTGGTCTCGCCCGTGTGGCCCAGGTGATTTGTGGTGAAGCGCGTCCGTACCTGCGTGCTGCTTCTTCTTCCTGCCCACGGCGGCTCCGATGATCTGCAGCAGCTCCTCGTCGGGCGCTCCTGAACGCAGCACGTCTCTCAGGGACACCTCAGAGTTCCCAAACAGACAGACCTGACAGGAGGGAGGTCAGGTCAGCGCCACACGATGGACGCGCACCACATCGGGTGAGGACAGGTGTGTGTGATGTGAGTGAAGCTGAGCTACCACGTCTAATGTGAACACACGCCACATGTTCTTGTTCACACACGCCTCAATAGTGATCAACGCTAGAGAAGTAGACCATAACGGACCTTCAGGTTTCCGTCTGCGGTGATGCGTAAACGGTTGCAGGAGCCGCAGAAATGTTCAGACATGGAGGTGATGAAGCCCACCTGACCCTCGAAGCCTGGGACCTTAAACATCTGGGGGGAGACAGCGCAGGTTCAAGCCTCCTGAGGGTGAACCCCTCGGGTGAGCGGCTCTACGCGCCCACCTTGGCCGTTTCCGTGTGTCCGCACTGAAGCTTCTCCAGGGTCGGCCAGCGCCGTCTGATGCTGTCCAGCATCTCCTGGTAGCTCACCATCTTTTTAAAATTCCACTTGTTGCCTGTAAACAAGTCAAACCCACACGGAGGAGACAGAGGCTGTACTTACACCACGAAGTTAAGACTGAGATTCCCTGTGTAAGTACTTGATCAACACAACTCATGAGTGGAAAAGCAGCGAATGTCTTTAATTCCTGTTGTTGCCTTTGAAATAAATGAACAAAAGTAAAAGCTGCAGCTGTGTGACGTCCTTCAAAAGCTCCGTGGTCGGTGGACGCTCACCGTCAAAGGGCATGTACTCGATGAATCGCACCTCCAGAGGCTTCGTCTGCGTCAGCGCCACAAAGTCCAGCAGCTCGTCCTCGTTGAGGCCTCGCATCACCACACAGTTGACCTGCAGGGGGCGACACAGAGCAGCTGCGAGGACAGAACCTACAAGTGTGACCGAGACCAAAAGGCCCTGAGGGACTGAGGCGTGGGGGGCCACATACCTTCACAGGGTTGTAGCCCATCTCAAGGGCCTTGTCGATGCCCTCCATCACCTTGTGGAACCCTGGAGAAGAAAGAAGGGGACGTGGTCACCTCTGATGGAGAACGAGGTGGCCAAAGCAGACACATCTGTCACATCTGTCCCTCACTGAGGCCCCCTGACCCTCCCCCACCTTTGCGTCTGACGATGAACTCAAACTTGGCGGGCACCAGAGAGTCTAGGCTGACGTTGATCAGGTCAACGCCGGCGTCCTTCAGCTTGGGCAGAAGTCTGGCCAGGTTGATCCCGTTGGTCGTCACGGCGATCGTTTTTAGGCCCTCCAACTTCCTCAGCTCTGCTGTGGACACATGGAAGACGGGGGAAGTCGGTACGGTCACACTGACTCTCTCTCAAGGCGCCCGTCACACAGCCGTCGGGGGGGGGGGGCGACCACGTGTCTGGACGGCCTCACATCTGGTCACAGTGGTGTTGTGGTCACATCTGGTCACATCTGGTCACAGTGGTGTCACAAGACGCACTGATAATGGTTTTAGCTTCACACGACGTGTGAGGAGCGCCTGGCCTCAGCGCTACATACCACCTTTGATTTGAGCGTGAGAGCTCGTTAGACCGAAGCGCAGTCGGGCCTGCTGCTCTGAAGCAGACAAGGAGAGCCGATGAAAGAGAACGACCCTGAACGACTCGCATAACGAGTCCTCAGGCGGGTCAGATTACCACGTTCATCTGCTCGTACTAAACACTCTTTCCCCTGAGGCAGACTGCCCCCGTCCGTTTGTCAGGTTTGGGTTTCTCCGTACAAATGATGTCCAGCACGTCGGGTCTGATGAGGGGCTCTCCGCCGGTCAGCCGGATCTTCTCCACCCCCTCCTGGACGAAGAGGCGGGCCAGCTGCAGGACCTCGGCGGTGGACAGCAGCTGGCTCCGCGGCGTGAGCTTCACCCCGTCCTCCGGCATACAGTACTGACCTGGAGACGGGAAGACACACGGACCTGAAGGAGGCGCGCGCAGTCCTGAACGGACCTGACAGAATGCTCGGTGAGGGCCAGGACCAGGGCCAGGACCAGGGCAAGGGCCAGGACCAGGACCAGGACCAGGGCCAGGGCCAGGACCAGGACCAGGACCAGGGCCAGGGCCAGGGCCAGGGCCAGGGCCAGGGCCAGGGCCAGGGCCAGGACCAGGGCCAGGGCCAGGGCCAGGACCAGGACCAGGGCCAGGGCCAGGACCAGGACCAGGGCCAGGACCAGGGCCAGGGCCAGGGCCAGGAGTAGGGGCGAGGAGGGGCGGGCTGAGCAGGAGGCCCAGAGGGCCAAAGTCAACAGGGCCGCTTAAAGATCAGCCTGAACAGAGCGCGTTACTGATTTACTCAACGTAGGAGGGAGAAGGCGCACCTCAGGGCGCTGCTCTCAGCACCTCTGAGCTCTGGCTCCACTGAGGTCCAGGAGCTCTGTGGTTAGTCTGGAGGTCAGAGTGGGTCTGTCAGCCCGCAGAGGACGGTGACTCACAGCGCAGGTTGCACTTCTCCGTCAGGGAGATTCGCAGGTAATTGTGTCTCCGTCCAAAGTTGTCCGTCAGGAAGGCTGAAAAGGGCAGCAGGCGTCTGTGTCCGGGTCTGTCCTGGGGGGGGACACTGGTGATGGAGCTGGGGGGACAGAGCGCTCGTCCAAAGAGAATAAACATAACCTGGCTCTCCTCACAGCTGTCAGCCTCTGGAACACCGTTTAGGTTTACTCCTCAGCGTCCCCTTGTCCCTTATTTACTGGTGTCAAATCCAACTACATTCTTAGTTCTGCTTGTACTCGTCTTGGGTAAAGCTAAAATGGTTACACTGATTTAAATGGTTAAACTGGTGTAAAAAGTGTGAAATCCAGGTGTGGCGGTGAGGCTCATGACCCTGGTCAGATGTTACCACAGTTCACTTGAGACAGAAGAGCTTGTTTAGGGAGCAGCTGGTTTGATCCAGATACGTCAGTGGTTTTGTTCTGTCCCTCAGATTAGGATTTATTTAGGCTCTTTTAATCTGTTTTAGTATCTTTTAGGCCGTCCTGGTCCCTACCCTTGCTGACTCTGGTCTCAGGGCTCTTTTAGACTCTTCTTTCAGGCTCTTTTAATCTCTTTCAGGCTCTTTTAGTCTCTTTCAGGCTCTTTTAGTCTCTTTCAGGCTCTTTTAATCTCTTTCAGGCTCTTTTAGTCTCTTTTCAGGCTCTTTTAGTCTCTTTCAGGCTCTTTTAATCTCTTTCAGGCTCTTTTAGTCTCTTTCAGGCTCTTTTAGTCTCTTTTCAGGCTCTTTTAATCTCTTTCAGGCTCTTTTAATCTCTTTCAGGCTCTTTTAGTCTCTTTCAGGCTCTTTTAAGATCTTTTAGGCTCTTTTAGTCTCTTTCAGGCTCTTTTAATCTCTTTTAGGCCGTCCTGGTCCCTACCTTTGCTGACTCTGGTCCCGGGGCTGACAGCTTCGGGTTGTTGTCGGGTCCAGGCTCGGCCTGCGGAGCCCCGGAGCCCAGGCTGCTGTTGCCGCGGGGGGGGCGCTGACGGGCCCGGGCAGGGCTGCTCCAGAGGGAGCGGCCGGCCCACAGGAGCATCTTAGTCCGGGCAGACATGAAACTTGAGTCTCACTTTAGCAGGAGGACAGCAGGAGTCCTGCAGGGAGACAGGAAGGACGTCATCACGCTGGGGGGCGGGGCCGCAGCCACGCCAGCCAATCAGGAGCGGCCTAATGGCGCCTCAATGAATGTTATTTTATTAAGATAAAAGTGGAAAGAAACATACATAATAAATGAATTATCTAATAAAAATAACCCATTAAAACACCTTCGATGTTAAAACCTGGGCCGTGAGCTGATCACATGACCACCCATTAGTTGACCAATGTCCAGTAGATGGCAGTGAAAGTCTGTTTACATGTTTAAAGTTCATGTAATGGAGACGACTTCAACAACATGCTCTTTACTAC
This sequence comes from Lagocephalus sceleratus, assembly GCA_911728415.1. Lineage (NCBI taxonomy): Eukaryota > Metazoa > Chordata > Actinopteri > Tetraodontiformes > Tetraodontidae > Lagocephalus > Lagocephalus sceleratus. The sequence goes on along the minus strand of CAJVRN010000036.1, from coordinate 11,928,201 downwards.
CTCTTTACTACCAACCAGGAGGTTGGGTCTGTCTGTCTGTCTGTCTGTCTGTCTGTCTGTCTGACTGTTAGCAACATAACTCAAAAAGTTATGGACCGATGTTGATGACATTTTCAGGATTTGTTGTAAATGTGAAAAGGAAGAACTGGTTTCATTTTGGGGGTGATCCAGAAGAAATCCTGGATTCTGGATCACTTTGAAATGTTTGTTAACATTGTGGTAAATGGGGCCAAAAATGTTGTTTCTCAATATCTGTTAATTATTGACCAAACCCCATGAGATGTGACTCAAGGATGGACAATGGGATCCTCTATCATATTCCAAAGGCTGATCTGGATCTGATCCAGAAGACGGATTTTATTGGGATTTATATCAAAAATGGGGGTGCCCTTATATTTTGGCCTACTGTGCCTTTTATATTAGAGGTAGAAATTTCTAACAAGCCCCGTCATGTAGCTGAGTCAATTTCACATCTGTAGTATGTCAACGGATCACGGAATATGGAGCAAGGTCCAGAAGAAAACCACCATTACAGAAAGTACGATTTTGGTGAATAACTACTGAACTAAGACAGATATTGTTATGATTCCAGTGGCTAATGGTGTGTTTTTATCTTCAAGGAATCTAAATATGTAGTCAAAGTATATGTGGGACTAATACTTATGGTGGAAATCACAATATGCCAGGAAATGTGGCGCTTGACGGAGGTCTGCGCTCTCCGGGTGTTCTCTAGTTAAACCATGAAATCATGATCTTATATGCTGCTCAGGTGTCAGTAGTTCAGGTTCTTTGATGCATATCATACTTTCTGTCATTTTATAAAGAGGAAAGTAAAAGTGTACTTATAGATGTGTTTATTCGGTTTATTAATAGACATGTTGACGTGTAGGGCTGTGTGTGTGCGTGTGCTTGATTACACAACATCAGAATCATCACACTGCTCAATAATCAAGAGCAAACCTTTTTTGGAGCATTATAAATGCTGTGGTTTCCTCCACCAATAAACCATGCTGTGACAGTGTTTCATGTACCAGTTGTACCAGTAAAGCACATTCCACACTTCAGGACACTCTCAGGGTGACTGTATGTGTATTTACTTTATGATTTCAGTCTAAAAACAGATTCTCCGTGGACGTTATCCAGTAGATCTGTGTTGTATAAAGAATCCTTCATCTGAAGAGGCGAGCACATTAAGTCAGACTGTTGTGAGATGATGTGAGATGTTCATGAATAACTTTAGGGTCCCCTCTGTGATCTACTGGATCCCATTTCCAGAGGAAAACACCTGGAATCTCTTGGAAAACACAGGACAGAAGGAGAATTCACCACAGAGGTGATGCCTCTGCTCATTTACGTGTCTGACCCAAACCTCGCTTGCTGGCTGGACGTCTGTTCTCGTCGTGGTGAGAAGCTTTGGACCGTAAACGCAGCGCTAAAGCACGGCAGCACCCAAGAACAAAGGAAGTGTGCAGCTTTGGTCTATGAGTGCTGCTAATTGGTCTCAGACTTATTGACTGGTTATCGATGCTGCACCACTGCAGAGCGCGTTCCCAGAGCTCCAACTTTCAATAACGGCTTATTGTATGCACATTTGCATCCCCTTGTTGCTCTCACGTGGTCCACAGTGAGCTTCAGCCAGGCCCTAAATGAGTAGAGCTGACCCTGCTGCAGGTCATGTGACAGGAGGAGGACGGTGAGGAGGGGACGCTCTTCACCCCTGTTGACCTTCACACGAAGCAGCAGCAGCACCTCAGGACCTGCAGCAGGCGGGCCAGCCACTCCCACCCCTGGAAATCGCCGTTATTATCCTGTCGTGATGCTGCAATTAAACAAGGTGCTGAAAGGCAGATTTGGCTGCTGAAGGGATCCTCAGATTAGAGGTTCACTCCCCTCTGGTGTCCACGTCTTCTGCGTAGGAGCGATTTTCTGTCAGAGTCAAAAGAACAATGGGATGAGTGGGGAATGAAGAATCCATTAGGTTGAATATTTGAAGCAATAGACTTTATTTTGAAAGATCGGGGACGAGGACACCAGCTCAGTCCTGGAGGGGTCTCTGTGTCGTGTGTGTGTGTGTGTGTGTGTGTACGGGGTAATTTATTAAGCAAACACCTCATAAAGCTCCACTCTGGTTGGGAACATGTTCCCTAATAAAGCCAATGTTCAGCGCTGTTGTGATGAAGGTGTGTGTGGCTGGTTACTCGTTAGCCCGTCACCTTCAGGTATTTGTCTCTTTCTCCATCTACTTACGTCTCCTTATTCTCTTGTCAGTTTGTTTTGTTTTTAAAAGAGATAATAAAAGAATCGAGCGAGGAAAAAATCGTCCGATGTGGATTCGCTGAGCATCTTAGAGCCTCGACTAAGAAAAGGTGACTTTCACGCTGATCCTTCTAAGCCTCTGCACCAGGAAGATCTCACGTACAGCACATGCATGAAAAAAGATATTCCCTGGATCATTTTTGGATTGCATCTTAGATTAGTAGGGATTAAATGAAATCCTAATTCAAGGTAATCAGCTGCATTGTTACAGAATCGATACCAGTAACAAGTTATATTTGGAATAATAATAATCAAAGTGAACCCATATACATTATATGTATTAATATGCCCCAAACAGGAAGCTGTGTTCTGTGTTCATTGTGAGGATCTGCAGCTGCTTGATTAATGTCTGGAGGTCAGAGAAGCAGTGGTTCAATATCAGCCATCGAGCAGCTCAAATACCAGAATATTAGAGTCAGCGGGTGGACTACTGCTGATGCAGACCCACCACGTTAACACAAGGACACTCCTGTCCTTCATTCTGGACAATGTCGAGCTCCAAAAGTCATTTCCAGGATTAAGAGTTTTTAAACTAACGCCGGGGTTGACATGGAGTTCTGTCCACCAGGGAGCAACACTAAAACAATCAACAGCCCCGGAGCGGCCGTCCGCTGGGAGGACAGGACAAAGAAGCAGCGTCCTTTGTCTGCGTGCTCCACCAGAGGGACGCGGGCTCTCAGCACATCTGAAGATAATCTGCCCGAGAGAAGAGAGCACGACTGCAGAGTAACTTTCAGGATGAAGAATCTGATGATGTCACTCTGGTTATTCTGATTCATAATCAATAACTTCCATTTTCTTTGCTCTGTTGATGTTCCAGGTTTTCACCTGTGAAGGTGGACCAGTCGCAATAATAGACACAACTTTATTGTGAGTCAAATATGATCACGAAATACATTTTTAAAACCTTTTAAACCTGGAGTCATTCCCAATACAGTTAGGTGTTGGACTATAAAGTAATGATTCACTGAGTCTGAGTACAGGAAGGAAATCAAGTCTCCTCTGAGATACATCCATCAATAAACTAGTAAATGAGTATGAATAGTACCTGAAGGTAAGTACAAATGTGGAGAGGGATGTTCAGAAAAACTTCAAGATCAATAATTGGGTCTTTGAGAGCAGAATAAAGGAAGTGACCTTAAACTTCCTGTCAGAAGGAAGCAACAATGTGATATTCTCCTTTTTCATTCAGACCTTTAAGACAACAGAAGGAAGCTGTGAAATCTAATGAAATGTCATTTTGATAACATTTAGCCTGAACTTTACAGTCCATCAAAGGGCTCTAATGAATGTGGGCTACATTCCGCTGCCTCAGAAGAGCAGGAGTGGCGCAGCGGCACAGCGGGACGCCGCCGTCCTGCTCCTGTCCTCTCTGATCTTCACGTCTCCTCCATCCTTGGCTGCTTCTTTTGGAGGAGCTATTATTAACTCCTGGAGAGGTGAGGCACTCTGCAGTTATCAGAGATTAATGAAAAGGTTGTCAGCATATGAATAATTAAGGTTTGTCCTCCTCACTCATTGCCGAACATACAGGCACCAAAAACGTCCCTGTCCAGATTCAACCGGTGGGGGCTTCACCAGCACCATGTCCGTTGGACGACCACAGCAGGAATGCTCTCTTTAGTAAAGTTGGTACAGATGTGTAGAAAACCAGAGGAGCAGTTATTTTTCTTCAAACAGTCACCTAAAAGTGAAACTAAAGGTTTGTTTAAGTGAGTCTGAGACTACTTACCATCATTTAGAGAAGGAAGACGCCACCGCCCCCACGAGCGTCTGAGAGGATCAATCATCACCTATTGTTCCGCTGTCCCTGTGTCTACAGAGCCATTACCTTCCTGTTTGTAGCTAAAACAAGAAAAGAAAAGCACCACTGGGCTCTGTAGCTCACACTTGGTCTTTACAACATTAATTAAATAGACATTGAGCAAACCCCTTCTTGCATTTATTGATCAACTGATATCAGCCAATGTATCAATCAATAAATCATCCCTCCATGAACAGGTTGTAGAAACGTTAATATAATCACCACTTCTGTCTGACGAGAACCCAAGTGTGACACAAGCGTTAGTTCAAACACCGTGTTCCCGGCAGATGGGGGCAGCCCAGTGAGATGTGGGATCAGGGTTGGTGCGGAACCGGCAGCAGTTGTAGGAGCCCAGCAGGAGCCTGGCACGGCTGCTTCTGCTGGTTGGAGACAGGGCAAGTGTTGACAAACTCCTGGACCTCCTCATCCATGGCCGGCCACCACAACCTCTACCTCAGCAGTCCCGCCATCCGCTGTGCTCCGGGGTGGCAGGCCAGCCGTGACGTGTAGGCCCACTCCAGGACCTCTGCCCTTAATGGGTCAGGCACGAAGAGCCGGTGGCTGGGGCAGGCGATCGGTCCAGGCTGGCTGGTGTTCGCCGTCCGGACCCTCTCCTCGATCTCCCAGGTGATCGCCGCAACGACACACAGAGAAGGGAGAGGGCATCCAACACAAGAACCTTTGTGTTGCACGACCCTGGGCGATAGGAAAGGGTCAAATTAAAACGGGTAAAAAACAGCGACCACAGAGCCTGCCAAGAGTTCAGCCTCTTGGCTATCCAGATGTACTCAGGTTCTGGTGGTCGTCCATATGAGGAATGGGTGTTCCACACCCTCCAGCCAGTACCACCATTCCTCCAGGGCCAGCTTGACGGCCAGAAACTTCCCGTTTCCCACATCGTAGTTCCTCTCTGTGGGAGACAGCTGGCAGGAGAAGAACAGGCATGGATGCAGCTTCTGCTCCCCCAGGGCCCTCTGAGATAGCATGCCCCCAACCCCCCGTATCGGAAGCATCTACCTCTACCACGAACTGTCGACTGGGGTCCGGCAACTGCAGAATGGCAGCCGTGGAGAACCGACTCTTCAGCTCCTGGAACGCTGTGTCCGGCCCAGACGAACCCCTCTTCGTGCTCGTGAGCTCTGTGAGTGGAGCTGCCACGGTGGTGTAGCTCTGAATGAAGTGACGGAAGTTTTGCGAACCCCAGGAATCACTTTAGCTGTTTGTGGGACTCGTGACATCGCCAGTCCACGACTACTGAGACCTTCCCCGGATCCATCTGTATGTTCCCCGGGGCAATGATGAACCTGAGGAACGATATTGACGGAGTGTGGAACTGGCACTTCTCAGCCTTTACAAACAGCCCACAAACAACTGCACGTGCTTCTTGAGCCCCCTGGAGCAGATCAGGATGTTATCCAGGTACACGAACACAAACCGATTGAGCATGTCCTGGAGGACATCATTGACTACCGCCTGGAAGACGGCCGGCACCACCAAGGACTCGCAGTGGTCGGCCGAGGTGTTGAACGCCATCTTCCACTCGTCCCCCTCTTGGATGTGGACCAAATGGTAGGCCTTCCATAGATCTAGCTCGGTAAACACCCCTGAAGTAGTTCAAATACCGCGGTGATGAGGGGCAGCAGGTACCAATTCTTGACAGTGATGTCGTTAAGTCCCCAATAGTCAATGCAGGGCCACAGGGACTTGCCCTTCTTCTCCACGAAGAAAAACCCGACACCCACAGGAGAGGAGGGTGGTCTAATGAGCCTGGTGGTTAGACAACTGCCAATGTACTCCTCCATGGCCCTCCGATCCGGTTCTGAGAGGAAGTAGAGTCTCCCCTTGGGCGGCGTGGTTCCTGGGAGGAGGTCCATCGTGTAGTCATAGGGCTGGTGCGGTGGAAGGGAGGTTGCCCAGGCCTTGTTGAACAGTCCTGCCTGGATCCAGGCAGGACCTGGATCCTGGACCTCGGCGGGGGGACGGCTGTGGATCGTGCTTGTGGCCTAGCTGCTGGACAACCTCTCCGCCAAGGCAGGCGTCCGCACCACGAGTCCACGAAGGCAGCTAGATCATGAGGACCCCTGGGAAGCAGGAAGCGGACCTGGAGCGAGAGGTGGGGTTGTTGGGGAGATAGGGGAGCGATAGGACTCACCTTTATCCCCCACAAAGTGGCCCTGCCCACCACAGTATAGGCAGAGGTTGGTCTGGCGATGACGCCTGCGCTCCTCTCCGGTGAGCGAGGTGCGGTACAGCTGCACGGGTTCCTCTCCTCCTGATGGTGACGCTGGCCATTTGCCAAATCTGTACATTGTTCGCAAAGTTACCATATAATTTAATACATATTAATTTCAGGTATACATATGGTTTACTATATGATTGTTTGAAAAAAAAAAGTCTTAAATTGAAGCTTAGTTCTCATTAAATTACCACAAAAAGTAGAAGAACAGAAGATTTATTTAGACCAAAATTTTCATTTCATCCTGTTTAATATTTGACATGTCGTCAAAACATTTGTGACATTTGTTTCTATTTTTATTATAATTACCTGGTTGTACAGCTGTGATTAAAAACTAAACCTTCTATTATCTGATTACACTGGTCCGTCGCTGTTTCGCGTATTTTTTTATAGTGTAATTTTTTATTTTTATGTTTTTTACAGCGTACAGTGTGAACGCGTTTGGCTAGCCGCGTTTGGCTAGCCATGTTAAATGTAGCAGAGTGACTACGTGATGTGTGTTTTCTACCCGAAAACCGAAGTTTTAAGCTTTTAAGTTTTAAGTTTAAACCAAGTTTTTTTTTTCTGGCTTGAAAAAGTAGAATGTGGATGAAACGAACTGCAGGGGGGAAAAATGAAGCCGTTTACTTCGCGGATTTCGTCTGTTGCGGTTTATTTCCTGAACGAATCCCCATAAACGAGGGAGCACTGCACATCAGTTATGACGGATTTATAGCAGTTTTATCACTTTCTTAAAGAAATCAAAGAAAGAGCGTACATAGGTCTTTTTTTTTAATTTACAGTATATATTTGATTGAAGAACAACAGAAGGAATCACTCCAACAATTAGACAGTCCAGTCGTCCTGAAGTTCAGCAAAGAACTCGATTTTTTCAACATAATTTGCTGGAAGGTTCACAAGACTTTTGCTGCATTTCCACTGAAGGAAGACTTCCTCTGGAACAATGTGTCAAGCAGGGTGACGAAAAACATCCACAGAAGATCTGCATAGGCACAAAACAGAGACGTCAGCACTGATGTTTCCTTCTTCAGCTTTTGGGTAGTTACAGTTACATGAGTAATAAACACTCACTTGGTGGATGTTTCATAGAGACCACGAGGTCCTTCACAGCATCCAGGACCTCCAGCTGCTGGTGGTGGTCCTTCAGATAGTGTTTCAAGAGACCTGCTCTTGAACACAGCTGCCTGTAGTCCACTTTATGAACCCCACCTGAAACCACAAACACTCTTCATCATACCACTGCAGTGGAACCATGGACCCTCACTGAAGCACAACTTTAGATGCTCTTTCTAAAAGGGTCACTGATGGACTGGACACATTTAGATTCTTCATGGAGTCATTCATACTCACAGAACACAACAGCTCTTTGGCAGACTGATGTCACCAGAGCGTGGACAAACTCCTTGGATGCTGCTTGTTTTTCACTGAGGTTCTTCTGAAGAACGAAACAATCAAAGTGTTATTGCTGTACCAAATTGGAGCGTGTTAACATGTGTGTGAAGAGGTTGAGCAGGAGAGGAACTGACCTGAATCCACTCGATGACCCGCTGGTTTGTGTGGTTTTCCAGCAGGAGTTTGTCCAGATGGAATTTCAGCTGTCCAGCTGTGAGCTGAGGAGGAGAAGGAGGATGAGGAGGAGGCCTGGTGAAGACCCTGTGCTTGCTCTTTACCTTTGTCAGGGAGCTGTCGCTGTGTTTTGCTGCTGAGCTCCTGACAATGGGACGTTGAGGTGTATCAGTCTTCTCTGGAGCTCCCGTCCTGCGTTGGGAACCATCTCCCTTTTTTGCTCCACAGGGGTTTCCTCATGGATCTGCCCAATCTTCTTGGGACCCTCTTCTTTGCGACAAGGGGCCCAGTTGTTCTGAAGATGACAAATTTGACATGATTTGTACAGAGACGGTCAAAAATGTTGAAAACAATTATACAACTAAATGAAATATTAGTCTTAGATAATATTGACCTTTCTTAGATACTGTAGATCTTGGAGCAAAAAACTAATTCTCTTGGACATTTTACTCTTTTTGATTATTGTTCCAATGAGTAAGAAATGTTCATCCATTTGAGACTAAAGAGAAGAGAAACAATTCACACCATTAAAGTCCTTAATGTTTGTGTGTGTGTGTGTGTGTGTGTGTGTGTGTGTGTGTGTGTCTGTTGTGCTCACCTTGTTCTTCTCAGAGTCCATCTTCAGTCCGATGGTCTGGAGCAGCTTACACAAGCCCTCCAAGGACTCTTCCTGCTCGTCACCCAGCAGCTTGGTAACACAGCCGTTCATGATGTTCTCCGTCAGGATGTCGACTTTGAAGAGCTCGCCAATGAACTTCATGTTGCAGAGGAAACGGCGATGAACTTTCATTTTGAGCTCCTCCAGTTCCATCTTCAGGAGGTCATGATCAGCTTCCTGTGAGGGAGATCAGAGTCACTTTAATACACATGCTTTTGTCTCCAGAGTCTAACAGACACACACTAAACTGTGCTAATTAATAAAGGTTATTATGTGACAGTCTTCTTACAGTTTTTGCTGAGTTGAGCTCCTTCTTATTCTTTACAACCTGCTTGTCCGGCTGTTTGTTCAGAAACTCATTCTGACAGCGAATGAGGAAAAGTTTGAGCAGGTTCACATGATTGTTTGTATTTTCTGATGTTCTGTTCAACTAAGGAAGGAAAATAAAAATCAAAAATATTGAATATCCCATCAAACAAGGAATTTTGTGGCCCAAACAGAGCTGGGCCATATACTGAATGTGTCAGTGTAAATGTATATCTGCAAGTACTTTGTAGAGTACTCAAGTACCGGTGATGGTGTGAGTAACTTACGTTGGTCAGATGAAGGCACATCTTGGCGTACCACTCGCTGAAGTGCTGCTCAGACACCGCCTTCTTGAAAATTAAGTCTACGGCCCCCTTCAGCTTCTCTTCCGTGTCGAAGCTGAGCTCGGTAAGCTGGTTCACCATGTGTTCAAACTTCTCCGGTGTCAGCTTGTTGAGGATGGCCTGGAGAGTCTTCAATGTTTCCTCTGTTTTTAAAGTTTGAGGATCCTTCACGTCAGCGGCGACCCTCCTGGGTTTCCAGGCGTTCTCTGCTTTGTTGAGCGTGACGTCTTTGTTGAGAGTAAGTCTGATGACCTTCCTCTGACCCTGCTGAGGGCTCTGGTGGTGGAACCTTGAAGCAACAGATGACTTCATAATGTAGTGGATTGATAGAATTCAAGTAAAACGGTCAGTTTGTTGTCACAGTTGATTGTTGTTGATGTCCAGCGGGGCTACCTGGGGCCAGATACCAGCAGGAATTAGACAATAATATAGTGTGCTTCGTTGACATCGAAGCCCATTTGATCATCAGTCCTACTTTTATCTTATTGACCTCACGATGAGTGTGTTTATGCACACACATTTGTACTTCTATCTTTGAGAGGACATTTGTAGCCATAATGTATTTTCCTGCCTTGTACCCTGACCATCCAGACTAACACTGACCCTAACCTTGACCCTGACCTTGACCCTGAGCCAATCTTAATTCAAACTAAGCCTTAACGGTCCTTAAGAGTGGTGAGGGTCAGCCAAAATGTCTCTCTCTGTCAGGGACCAGACAGGAACCCAAGTGCGACACAAGTTCAAACACCGCTTTATTTACGGGGTCACACAGAGAGACAGAACCCTACCCGCGGGGTCTGGGCGAGGGCGAAGTCAGGGACGGAAGGCAGCGGGGTCCACTGGGGCTCAGGCAGGGTGTCGGGGTCCACCGGGGCTCAGGCAGGGTGTCGGGGTCCACCGGGGCTCAGGCAGGGTGTCGGGGTCAGAGACCAAAGGCAGTCGGGTTTACCGGGGGGCAGGCTGAGTCCGAGCGTCGGGTGCAGAACGGGTCAGTACCAGGCAGGCAGGTAACTGGGTCTGAAGAACCAGACACAAACAGGTTTAACAGGGGACAGACAAAGCAGGCGGGTCTGGAACAGTCAGGGTCGATACTGGACAAACGGGCAGAAAACACTGGAAAGTCTCGCAACTGTGCTGAGAAGAATCTGGTGACGAGGTGGAGGAGGACCGGGACCTCAATAGGGTCCTCCTGATGGCCCCAACAGGCCACCGGTGCGGGGGTGTGAAAGAGAGCCCGAGGGCGGGGCTGCCCTCTCCGCCGCTGTGACACAGTCCAACCAAGCAGAGTCACTTCCCTGACCGCGGTGGTCTTTGTGTGAAAGTGTTCTTACTGAAAAGTGTTTAACGGGGCCCCAAAGGTCAGACGAGTCTCCTGCGCGGCCGGTTGAAACCACGGCTCTAAAAACGGGACGCGACCGGCTGTGAGCGGGGAGGGATGGAGCAGAAGTGCAAAGCGATCAATGCGAGTGTGAGGACGGCTTACTCCACAGTTCAGTGTGAAAAAAATGGTCAGGAAGGTCAGCATCCTGCTGCTTTTATAGATTCATGGTAGAAGTCAATATGAGCGCTGTCAGGAGGAGCGCTGGTTAAGGTAGCATTTATGAAAGTGGATTATTATCAGTGTCACACAGACAAACCTAACCAGTCCAAACCTCTGAAGAAGAGCGCACACTGAAGAGCCTGCAGCCTCGCTCTGTCACTCTGGCACGTTTCTCAAATCAGAATTAAAATCTTTCACATCATTGAGTCCCGTGTGCTCATCAAAACAGCCCTTCCTCATTTCTTTAATGGTCTCACAAACACTTGAGCTCATCCAGGTGAGTGATGTGTACAACTCTGCTGTCTCCTCCAGCATCAGCTGCTGCTGTCATGTTGCTCTAAAGATGTTCTAATGGCTCTCTGTTGAATAGTCTCACCCCCACATCTACACTTTGGTTCAGCACACAAGTCTTCTCATGTCAGATGGTCGAAGTTCTCAGTATTTCAAACATGTTTCTACATCTCCATCAGTCTTTCTTCCTAAATCTCTCCTGAACCGGAAAATTGCTCCGAGGTGAATCTTGATTTTTCTCTAATGAAGAGAAACAAGAGAGGGGTCAGAATGAAGATGACCTGGAGCTGCTGATGGAGTTCCTCTCACCTTGTGATCACAGCAGAGGCTGGAGGAGACACTGCAGAAGGTTCTTTCCATGTTGGTTGTGATGTGTGGGTGAGAATATGTGGCCCAACAGACGGGAACGTCAGGTTTAGGAAGACTGCTCTGGAATTCCTGCAGCGCTGCACGTACAGTTTTCCCTCAGGAGTTTGCGCCATGTTCATGTTTCTTTAGTTTTACTGGTTTTTCTTTGTGCCATGGTCTGTCTTTTCTTTCCTGCATCACACTGAGGTGATGGACAAATCTAAAGGTGATTCTTGTCCTGTCCCTTATCAGTCCTACTGTCTGTTCTGGAGGCAACGACAGCAAGACTCACGAGGATTGAATGAAGGATTTATTTTTTTAAAGGGAAGGAGTGCTGGTTGCTGGTCCATGGGTCTGTGGACATGCACAGACAGTAGAATCTCACAACTGTAGCAGTGTGGAGTGTGGTGGTTTAAATAGAGCCCAGTTATCTTTAAGGAAACGTGAAAAGATAAACCCATATGGATTTGGAAGCTTTCCTGCCACCGTGCCCTTGAGCAGACCCTGTAAGCCGGGTTGATCCCACGCTGCACATCGGTGGCAGCAGAGCTGGTGTGAGCCCCACCGGGGGCCTTGCAGCCGTCGGCGTCCCAAAGTGCGTGAATGGGAGAATGCAGATGTGTGGTGTAAAGTGCACCGCGTGGTCGGGCGAGAAGAGCCGTCCATTCAGCCGGCGGCGGCAGAGCCAGGGCCACGCACAAGTCCGCTTTTATGTGGCACCTCCACCTCCGCGCTGCCTGTTCCGCACGTTACTCGCTCTATCGTTTGCAGCAGATGGTGAATTGGGTAAAGAACGGCTGGTATCAGGGTCTTTTGTGATACATTTCTATTAATGTGATGGAGCCTGTTAGTGTAGAAGACACCCTGGAATGAAAAGAACTCAAGACCACAATAAAAGAGAACAAGTAGGCATTAAAGTGTCACAGGAGATAAAGACGCCTGTTGCAGGGGTGAAGACATATTATATGTTCTCTCTCTCAAAGAATAGAGGAAAATGAGTTCCTGCTCCATTCAGTAATCAACCTTCATACAAAATGTCTCATCAAGTCCTTTTTTTTTTACTTCTTACATAAAATCATTAAGATGGACTCTTTTCCATCCTTGTCATCCATCTGAGCAACTCCAAATGTCTGAATGAATCAATTTGTATAGCTGACGTGCATAAGTAGCACCTAAACCCCCTCTGTGTCGCTCCATTAAAGTGTTTCACAGCGACCTGCTGAGTGTTCGCAGCGCTGGGAGTCCAGTCTAAAAGCACGGAGCTTCATTGAGGCAGAATAATGACAGCGAGACTGTTATTTAAAGACTGGAGCCATGACAACAGCAGACCATTGCTGCTGAGGTAAATTTGAGCTTTTTGTGTATGTGTGTGTGTGTGTGTGTGTTTGTGTGTGTGTTTGTGTGTGTGCATGTGTATGTTTGTGTTTGTGTGCTCGAGGGAGAGAGAAGGGCAGCAGGAGGGATCTGTTGCTAGGATTCAAAACATAACATCGTCATCCAGCACATCCAGCAGACCCTCACCTCCACTCAGATCTGGGGAATTTGGACCTCGGACCGCTGTTGTGGTCCTCAGACGGTTCAGGGAGCAGACGGGATCATCACGACACCCCGACTGATGTTCTAATGCGGTAGCAGGTCTGGAGCGTCTTTCCTGCCCACGTCCATCAGGAGGCTCTGGCCCTGACCAGTTGGGCCACCAGGAAGACCAGAGCAGACCAGTAAGGAGAGGAGCTCTGGCCTCTGACCAGTCCTGGAGTTAACCACCCTGCAGCTACTTTCAAAGATAGCACAACAACAACAACAACAACAACAACAACAACCCTGTTTCGGCTCTTTTGAAACTTTGTGTGAAGGTCTCGATCAGGGCGTGTTGTTCCTTGTGTTCCCAGGCTTGACAGCTGGGTCTGCAGACATGGAGACCTGCAGTGACGTTAGTGTGTGATTCAGGGGGTTCTGGAGCAGTCTTCCTTGGGTCCGGAGTTACTTTCTCATGTGCGCTGCATCGCTGATGTCCATGTCTAATTCCTGACCCACCTATTCACCCCCCCTCCACACCACGCCTGACCAGTGGGAGCTCATTAAAACTGACCAATTATTTTAAAAGTCTGTCAGTCCACATCTCCTTTAAAGCCTCGTGCACGTGTGCCCGCTGGGGGCCCATAAGGCTTGTGGGAGACCCCCCCCAGGGGCAGCATCAAAGCCCCTCACAGAGCCAGGTATCGATGAGGAGGCGCTGGAGTCTCTCATGCGGTTGTTTACAGGTTTGTGAAGGTCAAGTGTTGAGAAGAACCACAGGAACAGACGAAGCTGCACAAGTCTATCGCCACACCGTTGAACTAGTGTGTGTGTGTGTGTGTGTGTGTGTGTGTGTGTGTGTGTGTTTGACTGAAGCTGACTCATCTGCTGGGCACTGATTCACAACATGCACTTATCATGTATAGCATTTAATGAGTTTATTTTCAGTCACATTAACATTTTCTAACCTCTAATTCAGTTTATATTTTAGTTCTGCAGCTCCTAAAGCTAAACACACACACACACACACACACAACCACCACACACACACACACACTATTGAAATGATGACTTTGTCAGTGTTGTCTACAGGTCAGACTTTATTGACAGCTTCTTTCATGCTCGGCCCTCCCAGATACAGAAATCCCAGTAAGATGAATTATCACAACCTGTGCTCCATATTCAGTCCTTTACAGGTGTCATGTATGAGCATCATGTCACGTATGTATGCACTCACCACTTCTATAATCGTGTTTGAAAATACCACTAAACGATGTTTTTCTCTCTTTTATTCGTTTGTCTCAGTTGCTCTTGAAACTAAAAAAAGCCTTTGCGCCCAGAAAGCTCGTTAATTCCTGCTTTTCCTGCGCGCCTCCGCGCCGGACTTCAGCTCCATCAGCTCCACCTCGTGCTTCGCCGCAGTCTCCAGCACCTTCTGCTTATTGTAGAAGATCACGAAGTTGTTTATGATGGGATGGATGGGCAACGCGATGGCGATCACCCCGCACAGGAAACTGACGGCCGCGTTGCATTTGCCCAGCGTGGTCTTGGGGTAGATGTCTCCGTAGCCCACCGTGGTCATGGTGATGATGGCCCACCAGAAAGACTGAGGGATGCTCTTGAACAGCGTCTCCGGGTGGCTTTGCTCCATGGTGTAGGCCAGCGCCGAAAACACAAAAATCCCCACGCCCATGTACATGAGGAGCAGGCCGAGCTCCTTGAAGCTCCTCTTGAGCGCGTAGGTCAGCGTCTGCAGCCCCGAGGAGTGGCGCGCCAGCTTGAAGATGCGAGCGATGCGCATGATGCGCAGCGCCTGGACGGCCTGTTGGACGTTCCCCAGCTCCATCATCGACGTGGTCCCGAGGTAGGTGAGGGACAAGACCACGTAGAAAGGCATGATGGCCATGAAGTCTATGATGTTCATGATCGAGAGCGCAAAGTGCAGCTTGTTGGGAGAAGAGGCGAGGCGCAGCAGGTACTCGGCGGTGAACCACAGCATGCAGGCGGTCTCGACCGCCTCCAGGTGGGGGTGCTCCACCAGCTTCCCCTCCGCGTCCACGACCTGGAGCTCCGGGATGGTCCCCACACACATCACCACGGCGGAGACGAGGACGGACAGGAAGGACGTGATGGCGATAACGCGCGCCAGTGAGGAGGAGCCGGGCTTCTCCATCAGTTTCCACACGAACCTCTGGCACCGCTGGGAGCGCGTCACGCACCGGTCCACCTCCAGATCCTCCAAAATGACTTTCACTTTGTCTGCAATGTCACTCAGCTCTCGCTCTTTGTCGCTGAGGCTACTTTTGCAGCACTCGTCTAGAACATTCAGGTCTATTTTCCAGAACTCCATCTCCTGGACGAAGCAGATGGGGCAGATGCCGCGTTTAATGTGAACTTCGTCAAAGTAGTAAACGCCGATGATGCACTTGAAGGCGTCTGGATCGCGGTCGAAGTAAAACTCTTTCCTGACCGGGTCGAAGTCGTCACAGAGGGACGAGATAAGTTCAGAGTTTTGGGTGGAACAGTTCAGCAGTTCCGCCAGTCTGCTGTCGGGGTAGCGCTTCAGAACGTCCCCGAGCAGCACCACCCGCACCCCGCCGATGTTCACCGCGATCTCCCCCCCGGAGGACAAACCCTTCCTGTACTTGGGCTTCGGCATCGTCCACATTTTCACAAGACAAAAGCCGGAGCAAGAATTGATCCTAAAGCGTCGCGTTAAAAGTCATCAACCCGAAAGCACGTCCGCGAAGTCTGCGCGTGAATGCATCTTGATGAAGTGAACATGAAGAGAAGACGGGAGACCCCCTCCTCTTTCTGTCTCCCTCTCTCTCTCCCTCCCACTCCCTCTCTCTCTCTCTATGTCTCTCTCCCAATCTCCCCCTCTCTTTCTGCCCCCCCCTTCCCACCCGTGTTGCGGGTGGGTTCATTCATGATGGTTAAACTCAGCCCACAAACACTTTGAGCATCACAACCTGGATCCTAGATGATGACCACACTGACACACTCTTTGCTCCGTGCTCGTCTCCAGATGTTTGGGTGTGTTTTGGTCTTACCTGGACTGGTGCACTGGTCATGACATCACTGAAGATACTCCAACAGCATCATTACAAACTGGGAGGATGGTGGGAGCCATCATCTTAACACCAGTAGACCTTGATGACCTCAGGGACGGGACCAAGCGGGGGGTTCAGAGATTGGACCATGAGGCTGGGGGGGAAGGTCTATATGGTCTGATGAGCCCATCCTGGTCCTGGGTGACCTCAGAGGGAATCCCTCTGGGGCCGGCTCAGGGACACTTCATGGACTGGTCCAGACCTCAGGACCACTGAGAGCTAAGGGATGTGATGGAGCCCTGGGGGGGGGGGCGGGATGCTGGATGCTCCCCAGCCTCAGCTGCTATCAGGAGGTGCTCCGCTGGTGGGGGGGGGGCTGAGAGTCAGATACCCAGGGTCTGAGCAGGCGTCCCTGCTGGGTCCAACTGGGCCGGCTGGCTGCATCTTCAGGGGATCTGTGTATGTTTGGGGGGGCAGCGGGGACAACACAACCTTCTACGGCCCCTGATACCAACATGTCTGATTTCATAAATAATTATTGATCACGTAAAACTGTGTGTGAAACAGAAGGTATGCAGGTTTCATTAAAGCTGAGCGTTGGGACCTTGAGGGGAGGGTCTGCTGTGGTTGGGTGATGGACGAGCTCACAGTTAGAAGGACATCAATCACCTTATTGAACAACTGGTAAAGAAGCTGAGGATGAGGAGGGCTTTTATTACCACGATAAAGCATGTTTTCATTCTCAAACTGGAGGAACAGGCGTCCAGAGTGTTTTAGATCACCGGACTGGATGGGCTGTCATTAACACACGTGTTCACCTTTATTGTTGAAGGGATTATCCTTTAACCTCAGGCGTGATTAGAAGAATTATGTAATATTTTTAATGTCAGTTGGTAATAGTTAAATAGTTAGTTAAGTCTCAGCCCTGGTCATGTCCTCACTATCCAGCTTCTGAAGACCACGTTACAATAACCACAGAGGTATCGGTGTAACTGTAAACAGGTGATACTGGTGTCTAAGTGGATTTTATGTATTCTGCATATTAGGAGCATTTCCTGTAGCCATACCTGATGACGTATGGTACTTGATATTGAATTTACTTGCGTGTATTGAAGAACCTCCTACATGCTTGATGTGTCTGTTTTAAATATGCAGGAGGGTGAGGGGGGGGTCAACAGGAACATCGACATCTAGTGGAGAGTTGGTGCAACGACAGCGAGGTGCTAAAAAGTGTATTTTCAGACAAAAGTAGATGTTGTTGCGTGTATCAAAAGTTGGTCTATAAGTTATATTTAATTCTAAATCAGCAAAAAAGTGTTATTATTATAAATCGCGTTTTGTAAGTACATATTTATTGTTAATAGGGAGACTTCAGCTGTGCTCATGAGTGGCAGGTGTCTCAGTGTCCTTTCTTGGTGTCTGCTGCTCACCTTCAGGGTGATGTTTCCATGGCGCAGTGACTGTGCACTCTCACTCCCGCCTGTAGACACAGATTAAACCCAGATGACTTGAGGCTCAATCCAGGACTCCATGAAAAGTTGATGAAGTTGGAGGAAAGGAAGCAGGCAGATTGGACAGAGTGAGTGAGAGGAGGGGGCCGTGAGGCTGGGTGTCACCTTAGATGAGCTGTTGGTGCATCCGCAAGCTGATAGCTGCCCTGGAACAGCAGGACAGGGTAGACAAGCAGGACGGAAGCATAAAGAGTGTGTTCGTCAGGTGTGTTCTGCTCATGTTGACTCTGCGCTGGTACCACTGTCATTAATGTGTGCTCAAGTTCAGCACAGGACTCACTCTTAAAGTTAAACCTGTCTGTTTTGAAAAGCTTTTAAAGATTCATAACATTTAATGGTTTTATACAATGAGGCAGTGATTTCATTTTATAATAAAATAGCACTTTCCTTCTTTCAATATTGAACATATAACCTAAACAAAAAAAAGAACAATTTACAAAAACTGTTAAATTTGTTAACAGCTTGAAGCAAACAAGAGAAATGGAGTGTCGTTTAGAAAAATCACTTGTAAGTTCCCATTGTTTTTCTTTATTTCTACATGTTTCTTTTGTTGAATGAATTGCAATATTATCATCATTTGTTAATTTATTCCAATCGTGTTTCTACTGTTCCCTTTATTAGTCAGAGCTCAGGTCTGCTCGCTGCTGCCGCCCTGTGGTCACATGTCGACACGACCGCTGCCTGCAGACGATGGTCCAGATGTTGTGTGTGCTCTTGTGCTGCTTAACAACTTTATTTTGATCCACATTGTATGTTAACATTTATTTAATATTTATTTTTTTAAAAGGACACACATTTAATGAAGTTGACAGGGCACTACACTAAACACTTTAACTGGAATCATTCACGTGTGATTCAATATTCAACACCTCTTAAACTTTTTTATTATTATTATTATTATTGCCATCTTAGTGAACTCGGGCACATCATGTGACTCATTTCCACTGGATCACCCCCCTGCTGCTCTCAGCATGTCTAAACGTGTGAGGCCCACAGAGTACCAGCAGGTGGAGGACCCTTAAAGATCGGACAGGTAGAACCAACCTGACCGTCCAAACACGGCCCACACTGAGGGACAACCCGAGAAACAGGGTGACCTTCCCACCAACCGTTAACTGAATCTTCAAGTTTGGTGTCTGTTACCATAGTAACAGTCCACCTTCCTCTCCCTGAGTTCCTCCTGCGGGCCCCGGGCCTCCTGACTCCCCTCGGAGATGAAGATGAACGCCTTCAGACCAGAAGGAGTGTTTCCTCCTGGGGTCAGATATGTGATAGCAGCCCCCTATCCTCCCTCACACATCTCCATTGAAGCCTGCTGGTCTGTCCTCACCTGCTCTCGGTGATCTCCTTGATACTCCAGCCTTTACCTCCTCATCCAGATTTAGGACCTGTTGGCTCTGGTCTCGACTGCTCTGCTCCTTCAGTCTCTTCCTCCCTCCTCTTCCTCTCTTCTCTCTAGGTCAACAGTTCATCACCCTCCCATCTAGCTCTCCTCCTCCAGGAGGCAGAGGGTTGATCAGGCACTCGGTGTGTGTGGAGCAGGTATATGGCCAATGTTCTGGAGAAGGTGAAAACCAGAAGTGTGAGGAGGAGGAGGAGGAGGAGGAAGAGGAGGAGGAGGAGGAGGAGGAGGAGGAGGAGAAGGAGGAGGAGGAGGAACCGTGATGAAGAGGCCGGCTCAGCCTTCATGAGGCCCACAGGAGGGCAGCAGAGGAGCATCACAGAAGAGCAGAACCACAGAGTGAATGTGTGTGTGTGTGTGTGTGTGTGTGTGTGTGTAGATGCTGGGAGGCCCGTGAGTGTGTCTTCTTCATGAAGGGATGCAGCAGCTCCACACCCCGCCCCTCCTCTGCTGGTTTGACTGTCCTGCCCTCAGGTATGTGAAGAAGTCTTCTTCATCACGCTGACTCAGCTTCCACCAGACCCCAGCTCAGTGTCTGGGCGGCTTCTGGGACAGTCAACTTTATCCCCGTCTAATGAACCCAGCTGCTGTGTTTATATGAGGATATTAAAACCTCCACGTTATAACTCTTGTTTGTCCTAAGTGTTCAGGTTTCAGCTTGGAGCCCTCACAATCATGTCAAAGTCATTTAAAAGTGTATGTTCTTGTCTCCGGCTGGTGTTGTGGCAGAGCTGTCTTCCAGTTCTCCTGGTTTACTCCTGATTTGATGAAAAATAGCTTTTAGAAACTTCTCATAAGTGAACAATAGTGTGTTTATTATTCATTGAGTGTTAAATGAAGGTCCAAATACAATAATAAAATAAGTTAATAAGCTATCACCCCCAAATCAACCACTAATTAACAACTATATTAATTTAATCTTCAGAAGGAAGCAGTAACATACGTTAACCAGCAGCTGACTTCTGTTTAAATCCTCTTTAACAAACAATGTGAACATCTTTATCTGTAGTGTCATGGGTACGACTCCTGGATGAACACGCTGTTGTCTGTGAAGAGCAGGGAGCTCCAACAGGTCTGCTTTAGGCAGAGGAATGGAGATTTACTATCTCCTTCAGCACTTTCAGCTGCCAGTCACTTTACTGTAAAGAGTGTGTGTATGTGTGTGTGTGTGTGTGTGTGTGTGTGTGTGTGTGTGTGTGTGTGTGTGTGTGTGTGTGTGGAGTGAACCAGTTCTCTCGCCACAGCACCTCTAACTATCTGTTATAAATGAGGTCTGTAAACTCGTATAAAACTGCTTTATTAACAGATGTGTGTGATCAACATACAACCACAGACTGTTGATTACAGAACAACCCTTCAGCACTTTGTAAGAAACCTCTGGATGACAGATGTTGATCAGATCAGATCTGGCCTGTCGCCCCCTGTTGGTGATCATGTTCAACAACCTCTTAAACCAGGGGTCTCCAGGTCCCCCCCAGAGGGCCGTGAGGCTGCAGGTTCTGGTTCCACCAGTCCAGCTCACCCAGTTTGACCAGTCAGCTGTTGAAGACTCAGATGAGTTGATGAAGTGAGTCCAGTCTGGTGCTGCTGCCGCTGGGTTGGACCAGAACCTGCAGCCTCACGGCCCTTTGGGGAGGAGGTGGACATCCCTGGGTTAAAGTCTGTAAACTATGGTGATAAAATGGGATGTCCAGTTCATGGTCATGTAAAAGAAAGTTTGTTTTCTTAAAATGTTTAAACAGATCCAGATATTTTTGTTATTTTTGTGATTGGGTGGAGGATCTTGTTTTGAATAAATAGTCCATTGTACTTGTTGTAAATGCATTGTATTTTATCTGTTTTTAATAATAAAGGCCTAAAAGGCCAACCCAGCTTTAGGGTTTCACCTCCAGGCGTTTGGACTGTTCAGCTCTTCCACATCATGGGGTCACTAAAATCTAATATCTTGTCTTTTCTATTTGAATTCAAAAACCATTGCATCATTATCTGAACTGGTCTTTGAGTCTTCATATGTGGTTGGATGGTTTAATTTTAATTTTAGACGTCCAGTTAGTTCCAGGTTTGTGTGGGAGGTTATCGCTATGGCAACAGCCCCTCACTGTTCTGCCTGTTGATATTCTGTGCCTTCTTAACTCTGACATGGTTGCATAAGAAACGCTTTCCTCACATTTAATGAACGCTCTTGTTTCATAACAGGATATTATTTAATAATTTTATCAATGTAGGGTATTTTAAAGCTAAGAATAATCCAAATGGAACCACATAACCTGAGAGTGGAGAGTTTCATTTCAATAACAGATTAACTTTTAATGCATTTTTATTAACCCAGATAAAAAATATTAATTGATTACTGTTTATATCTGTCATTTTATATTGTTAATGAAAGATCAATTACAACAACAAACTGCAAACTACCAGAAAAGTCACATTTCCTAAGATATACACATTTAAAAGCAGCAGTTTGTCTTAAAATCAACTTAATTTTTCTGTGTAATGTCAAATATACTTTATATATGAAGTATATTTATCTATGTGACAAAGGTTTATTGCAAAGCTCCTTTAAATAATGAAGCAACAAATGACCAATGAACTTCCTTTGAGTCTAGTTTATGTTACCTTAGACGAATTACATAAATTCTGCTCATGGGTAGAGTGCAAAAAAGATGAATTATGAATGGGTTATTTATGTTTTCTGCTAGTCTGAACATTCATCTTCATAAAAAAAATGTAAAAAAAACCCCAAAGCTCTAAAATAATTCGTATTTTTTGGGCTAATGATGTGTCTGGTAACAATGTGCAACATCCTGCGGGATCTGAGCAACAGTGAACATCTGCGCTGTCTCTGCCTGTGAACGCCCCGGTCTGGTATGAAGGGCATCTCGGTGTGTGGGAGTCACATCACCCATCGTGATCACTGCATAGAGGGGCTGGCTTGATTTAACCCTACAACAGGAAGGTGGGATTACTCCCATTGTGTTGTGACTGGGTTGATAACTGGGACGTTACTGGGTCAAAGGGAGCCACGGCGACATCGATATGGGAAGAACGCTGATTTACATGGAGGGCAGAAATAACACGTGTCATGAGGTTATCTGTGGCGCAGTGATATTTATACAGTAGGTTAGAGGATGAGTGCACAGGCAACCGTTGTATTCTTGTGACTTACAATCTGATTATGCAGAAATTAATAAAGGCTTAATGCAGTTTTTCAGGAAATGAAGGGCAGAGTGTGAGATACATCAGACTGTAATCGGATTAGAAGGACATGTGCACCAGTGGGTGTTTGTGTTCTGGTGCAAAATGGTGACCAACCAGAGATCAGACTGAGAACATGTGGCAGTTTTAAAATACATGAATGAATCAAGCTCTTTCTGTTCCACTGCACGGTTTGAATATTTCACTGCTGTATTTGATATCTGACAATCCATCAGCGCCTGTGTGTGTGTTCACTCTTTTTATCCACCAAAGGTATCAAGGCTTGTGCTTTGTTGTTCTTCCTGCACTTTACTGTGGGTGTTTTTAAATGATCTCTCAGGAAAGATCTGAACAGCCACCACTAGTTCAGGACAAACCTCTTGTTCTAACACATAAAATAGAGGATGACCCATCAACGTTCACCCCCAAAAAAGGAACGAGTTTAACATTCCTTTTTTAAATACACTTTATTTATAGCTGTTCATTTTTTCATTTAAAAATGATGATTGCTTTATTTTTTTAAGTCATGTCTGTAAATACAATGAACCCTAAATCTTTTAATGCAGATTAATAATGCTGGAGATGATCTCTTGGTAGAGCATGCATTAAGCACTAACACTGTGTTGTTTTGTTCAAATCCAAAACAAGGTTCAGACATAACTGGATTGTGTTTGGTTTGGATTCTATGAAGGGTAGACTTTTAACATTATGAAAAACATTAAGTATGTAGCCTAATGTTAAAATCCCACAGGAATGGAGTTGGAAATATTAAACACATTACAAAAATGATGAAAGAAATGTACAAAATTAGACTTAAATACTTTATATTACAGGTAAAGTGATGCTCTCAACATCGCCTGCTTAAATCTTTTATAGTCAACCTATAAACAACCTTCTATTCATTTTTAATTGTGCTTGAAGAGTTTCATTAGATTCACAGGACTGTATAAACCAGTATAAAAACCAGTATAAACCTCTATAAACTATATAAACCTGTATAAACCTGTGTGAAGGTACTGGTATGGACTATGCCACTGCACCCCCATGTATAAACCAGTATAAACCAGTCTAAACTCTTTATAAACCGGTATAAACCAGTGTAAAGTCTATATAAACCTGTGTGAAGGTACTTGTATGGACTATACCACTGCACCCCCATGTATAAACCAGTATAAACCAGTCTAAACTCTTTATAAACCGGTATAAACCAGTGTAAAGTCTATATAAACCCCCCTGTATAAACCAGAAAACCAGTCTAAACTCTTTATAAACCGGTATAAACCAGTGTAAAGTCTATATAAACCTGTGTGAAGGTACTTGTATGGACTATGCCACTGCACCCCCATGTATAAACCAGTATAAACCAGTCTAAAATCTTTATAAAACAGTTTAAACCAGTGTAAACTCTCTATAGACCTGTGTGAAGGTACTGGTTTGGACCGTACCACTGCAGCTCCCGCACCTGTATAAACCAGTCTGAACTCTGTGAAGGTACTGGTTTGGACCGTACCACTGCACCCCCGCTGTATAAACCAGTAAACCAGTGTAAACCCTCCGTAAACCCATGTGAAAGTACTGGTGTGGACCGTACCCCCCAGTATAAACCAGTAAACCAGTGTAAACGCTCTGTAAACCCGTGTGACGGTCCTGATTTGGAGCGCACCCCCCCGCCGCAGTGGTCGGGCCCAGCCTCTTTCCCGCCGCCCTGCTGGGAGCCCACCAGAGCATCATGGCGGTCGATGGTGAGTACCACCGCTCTCTCCTTCCCTCACGCCCGCCGGCCGCCGCTTCTCCTCCGGCCAAGCCGCGACTCTGCCCCCCGAGCCGCGGGAGCGCGCCCCTTGTGTCCCCCCGGGTCGTCTCGTGTGTGGTGGCGGGGGCTGAGGCGGGGGCCGCCGGCCGGCGCGGAGCGTCCGCGGACCGGCGGAGCTGTCCGTTCAGCACCGCCGGGGACCGGGACCGGGACCGGGGACCACCGGTGGTGGGTCCCGCTCTTGGTTTAGTGGTTGATCCAGCGGAACTCTTGGCTGTCGGTGTTTTTGAGCACTTTCTAACTTGATCAGAGTCAGGCAGACGGAGCTTTTAGATACTTAAATCACCTTTAAACAGAGATGCGGGCTGACTGCAGCTGGTCTGGGATCAGCACAAGCGTGTGGTTAGAAACAACCTTTTATAGCTTATATAACAGCTAGTAAGCAGCTTAGGTGATGACTTTAGTGGAGGACCATAATGCTGGAAACATACCTGAAAACAGCTCATCACCAGATTAACCATCACAGATTAACATCGTCATCGTCATCGTCACCAGTTTAACCACCATCACCACCAGTTTAACATCATCACCAGTTTAACCACCATCACCACCAGTTTAACATCATCACCAGTTTAACCACCATCACCACCAGTTTAACATCATCACCAGTTTAACCACCATCACCACCAGTTTAACATCACCACCAGTTTAACCACCATCACCACCAGTTTAACATCACCACCAGTTTAACCACCATCACCAGTTTAACCACCATCACCACCAGTTTAACATCATCACCAGTTTAACCACCATCACCACCAGTTTAACATCATCACCAGTTTAACCTTCACCATCGAGACAAAACAAGTGTCCTTCAGCCCTGCAGTCATCCAAAGGCTGTTAGGGGGATAAACACAGGGAATGACCACAATTTGATGTTTTTGTTGATGTAGAATACACAAGAAAGAAAAGATAAGTGAAGCCCCAAATTAATTATTTATTATGTGGATTTGTGCGTGAACCCAGTGAACTCTGGGATCAAATAAAGCTGGAGAAATGTGTACAGTATTAAATATATAACACTTTTGGTTAATTGATGAGTGACTTGATGTCAAATGTCCCTCAGATCAACAACTGAAGCAACAAATGAACAGAAACAAAACAGAAAGAAGACACAGTCGTCAACATTAATGTGGCCATCGCAGCACAGCTGCTTATGACCTTTGACACAAAAGTTCAAATTTCCTTCAGCCACAGATACAGTTATAGTTCTCTGAACAGTTAACCATTTATTCCTTCATTAATGGACACAGTGATAACATTTTGAATCCTTATATTCCAAGCTGATACATCTAATGCACACCTTAATATTTATAGTGATTAGTTACATACAGCAAAGGTTTTTTTTCTTTTTCTTTCTCCAATCTTAAACGAAGCGTTGCAGGAATTGTGTGTTGACGCACAGGGAGATAATGATAACCTGGAAAACAGGAATACAGGACAGCAGGCGTCACCTCTATAAAAGAGCTTGGTGATGAGAAGGATTAAATTAGGCAAGTAGACCAGACACCAGTCCACACAATGCCTTGGGAAAATAATTAGTTTAATGATATTTTAAGATGAATCTTTTATGTGAACATTTTTATCTGTTTTTCAGCTTAATTGGGTCGTTTTCCTCAGGTTAATCAAGCAACCCCAAATATCTTAGAAGGAGTTTGTAGCCAGACACAGTTTTTTAGATTTACCTACATTACGCATTGATCTGTAATCCATCAGTAATCCATCAGCAGCTTTCTTCCTCCATCTCACACGGCCACACTTCGCCTGCATTAGAGGCTTTTTCAGCCTGTCCCACCAACGCCCCCGTTAGGTGCCATTTTCTGAAGGGGCATGATTGTGCTGGCCACCGTCTGCAGTTTTCCTCTGCAGCCTGTTGACTCCTCTGAGATTTATGGAGCAGCTTTAGGGAAAATGGCTGACACGTTCTGCACCCAGAGGCCTGGCTGGGGTGGGGGGGTGACAGTAGACTGCTCAGGTGTTCAGGTGATTTCTTACTGTTACTGTTCCATTTAGACTTTGAGCTACTAATTCTAACCTGTTATTGGATATCAGCATCAATGTCAGTGAAGACACAATCACTGTCCACCCTGCTGATGAAGCTCAACCATTCCTCAGGGACTTCCGTCCTTATGGACACCATGACATCAGACACCTGAAGTCTCCTGTCCCATCACCTCCCAGATGCTCAGAGATCTGGTGACTGTGGAATGTCCTTAGTCCTTGAATGAACCTCGGGGTGAGGGGCCGGGCTGGGGCCTACCCCGGCGTCCTTGTTGGGACTAACATATAGAAATGTAGATTTGAGCCTGGAACTGTGGAAGTCACTTATGTCGTAGCGAACCAATCTGTGCCTCATTGTCAGTATCCCAATTTGAATTAATCAATAGATGTTGAGACATGGACAGACATGGTTAGGACCAAGGCTCAATGCCCATCCTTTGTCGACCTCCTGTATCTCGCGCTCTTATTTGTTTTCCAAAGACGTGCGCTCTCAGCGGATGTGATGTGCATTTAGCTGTCGTAGAAGCGGAGAGCTGTTGCACTATTCACGGTGACATTTTGACATACAAATAAAAGATGACTGAAACTCCTGCTGGATCACAGCAAACACGGCAGACACAGACACACAATAAAGAGGTCCCCTGACTTTTTCACTGTTCAAGTCTTCCTGTCTCCTCAAGGCCTGTTGTCTTGTTAGAATCATTTCACTTATTCATCAGCCTGCTTGACGCATACTGAGGAAGGAAACGGGGACATTCGTAGCCGAGAGTGTTATATTTGCATCCTCATTCCAAATTAGTTATTCTTTAAGTATAATCTTTTTCATTAACCAGTTTCATCCTAGGGCTGAGTTCTTTAAACGTAGGACAAACGTTGAGCAGATGCAGTGTGTGCAGACTGACAGGCTGTTTTATGAGGTAACTGTCAGGTAAGCTGACTAATCTTTGACGCACTGTATCCGCTATCCACTCAATAATTGGCTTAGCTGAAGCTTACCCAGAAGTCAATCCCTCGCTCCCTACATTATGACAACAGAGCAACCAGGGACCAAAACGCTTCCTGAGAGCCGTTCTCAAGTAGACGCCCACAGAAGCTAGAGAATAGCAACGACACGGGTGGATCTGCTGAGCTGAGAAAGGATGAGATAGAGCTCAAGTCAATCACAGCTCAATCTCAGTTCTATACCAGTAACTGAATGATTTATTAGTTGAAACAATTAGTCCCAAGCTTGATCATCTGAGACTCAGTTAGTCGAACGTTCTCCCCTGAACTTAGAGACGTGGTAGAAAGGCAAGCAGAGGGTGTTCTTGAAAGAAACTGGAGCAAATTCTATAAAAAAATGTTAGCAGGCTGGCCCCAGCTGTCAGCATGAGGGAGGACCTGGAGGCCTCAGACTTCACCTTGATTTAGTTTTGGAAGACTTTGCTGAAACCTATGAGGAGCCACTGCTGATGCTCAAACGCGGTCTTTTAAAACTACGTAACTGTCCGTAACTTAACTGGAACATCTGTGGAAAACTCAGCGATGGTTGAATGGAGGCTGGAGGTTTATGTTGTAGGCTGTGAGGTCCTGCAGGTATCCTGGAGAGGATCTCCAGCTCCTCCAGGCAGTGCCGATTGTTACTGTAGGAGGTTTGACATCCAGGTTTGTAGAGCTCCAGAATGAATAGTTTTTTTGTTGTTACAAATCAGCAACATAAAAGAAAAAGTTATTTTGGACCAACCGTGTGTGATGAAGAGCTCAGAGACTTTCCTCCCACGCACAGCTGCTAAATATTGATCAGCTGGACGGCAGATCATTTGGCAGCAAACCTTTTCAAATGTTGGTCTCCTGCCGCAGCAAACCTCCTTCAGCCACCCCGATTACATCGTAACAGAGTTACACCACCAGATATAAATTATATTATCAAAGATCACAAGTTGTTTAACAGTTGTTTAACTGTGATCTTGACAGTGAGCTTATGAAGGATTGTACTTTATAAATAGGGCAGTCTTGTCACCAGTCAATAAGGTAACCAGTAAATGCAGGTGGTTACCACCACTTTAATTTACAGTTAATCCCTTATTTACCATTAACTGTACAGATGACGTTTAGTCCAGTTCTCAAAAACATTTGTTTATGATCTGCAATCCCAACATTATGTAAACGCCACCGCATCAGTGGTTGTACATTCTCTAAAGAAGCAGCAGCAGCAGCAACACACACACACACACACACACACACACACACACACACACACACACACACACACACACACACACACACACACACACACACACACATTTTTTCACTGCAGCTGATGGTCATTATTGTTGCTCAATGCTGATGAATCATGGTTAAGGTTAGATAATATCTTTACTATCACCTAAAACACAAAGCTCACCAATACATGCGTGTGATTCATCAGGTTGCATCAGAGTTGGTGTGTTTCATTTTGTGGGAGTTGTTTTTTTAATGAGAGCAGACTTGCAGGGAGGTTAGCTCCAGCTGAGCTGAAGGCAGCCTGAGCTCCTGTGTTCAGATCCCAGAGGCCACAGCGCTCGGCCACACGGAGGCCTCCTCTGATGTTAGTAACACTTCCCCATTCTAGTCACTGTCTGAAAGCCCAGCTCTCTCTCTCCTGAATAATAATGGGAAGGTATGTATTTTATGATTTATTGAGGCCCCGGGTAGCCTCAGACCTTAGGAGAGGACTGCACCTTTACCATGCTGTAGCTTGATCCAGGGCTCATGTCTTTTTTTTTTTCCTGATAGAGCAACAGCCATGACAATCTGAATGTTATATATACTTTATATACGTGTGTAGGTTAGCTATTACTATATGGTGGAGGTTGATAAGCAGCCACATTGTAAATAATTCTAATATTTAATGATACTTGGGGTTAATGATGATGTCTATCTTTGCTGTCTGATGCAGCCCAGACAAACTCAACAGCAGTGACCGTCTCGCTCAAGGACATGAGATCTTATCTTATATTTTCCAAATGTCAGAGCTGCTGCAGAACATCAGATAGTCTTAGATAAATGCCTCGCTGTGCCAGTGTCACCAGAACCAATATGAGAATATTGTTATTTATATAGATTCTGTTGTCATCAGATGAAAATAGCCACAATCTCTGTTTCATGTCATGTTTTATTTTCAGGATCTGATTAAAGCCAGACCAGACAAGATTTGGCTCAGTTTCATCACATAATGTGTCCGTGTCGAGCTCTTTCCATCGTCCTGACCTCTCAGTGTGCTTTACAAGTTTGCGTTCACCCACTCACGACTGGCGGCTGCCATGACCTCATTTATGTATTCAGCCACGGAAGCCTCAGGATCTGTATCTAGTTCAGTGGGAAGAGCGCTCTTCCACCTGAGCCACGGCCGCCACCCTGCTTCCCTTGTTAGTTTTCTTCTGTGACATGAGATGATGATAAAACCCTCACCAGCTATCTCAGCTAATGAGGCCCTTAATGCACCAGTTGATGAAAATGGCCTGTAGGGGGAACGTGGGGGCTGATTCCACCCACGTATGGCATCCACATACACACACCACCCAGTCGTTGTCCCTGTTCATGTTGTTAATTCCGTGGATTTGTGTGTGTGTGTGTGTTGTTTGTTTCGTCTTCCCTCCATCACAGCGTGGCTCATTGAAACTGCATTGTCTTTCCAGGTGGGGAGCGAAACTGTGGAGTTCATGAGCTCATCTGCGTCAGAAAAGGTAGGGCAGGTCGGAGCTCAGGGGGGGTGACCTCTGACCCCTGACCTGACACCCTCGCCCACACATTGATCCCCACGTGTCCATGTCGTCCCGTTGTGCTGCTTCCACGTTCGTCCCGTTTCTAGTGTGTTCACTCCCCAACTCCCCCGGTGTGGTTCAACCATGGACCGATCATGTGTGCCTTTACTTCAGAGTGTAACTAAATGGACGGAGTGATCCTGCTTCACCCCCCCACTCTTCTTTTTGTATGTCCGTGTGATTCAACTGAAGCAATTTCATAGTTGCCAGGTAGGTAAAGAGCCAGTGGGTGGTGTGTTTGTGCTGTTTACTCGCAGCCAAACCAACTGGGTTGTTTTGTGACAGCTTCTTTATCTTTGAAGGAGCTATTTTATCCCCGTGTCTTCTCCGCTGCAGATCACACCCCCACAGTCCAGATGCATTAAAAGTAATACAGCGGTGGAAAATTGTAGCAATAATCAGTTAGAAGGGGACAAAACCCCAGAGAACGATGTGTTCTGCCTGCGCCAGCGTGTCCGGTGGGCTGGCTCTTGAGCGCCACAACGTGGCCAGCGCATGTGCATGCAAGTGGTGGTGGAGGTAAAGGACTGGATGAATGGGTAATCCTGGAGCGCAAGTGTCTTCTCTCTGTCCCTCTTCCCAAGCTTCCCTGTTTCAGGACATGCTCAGATACTGTGCATGGTCAGTCACTGTGCGACGTCACCACCAGCAGATGTTGAGTAGAACAGCGAGTTCACATCTTGGATGCAGGTGACACTTAAACAACAACAAAAAGTTCAAGTAGACCCAGAGGGGCACTCCTCATCATGATGTGAGTGCCTGATGATTCTGGATATGCAAGTGTTCATAGTTTGGGTTTCCCTTTCGTGACTGTAGCGGTTGAAAACTGGTTCCAGAGTGTGTTGGCTGTGCGATGACACAGTGGAAGTGTTTAGCCTGACATCGTCATCTGAACATGTGTGGGAGTGCGTACGGGAGCGCTGCTGCAGCGCTGATGGCCTCTCTCTGGAGCGCGTAGGAGTCGTTTTCGTCCTCAAATGGTTTTTGTGCTTCCTGACATTCAACGTAGCAACTGTTTCCATGTGAACGCAACAATGAAGAAGCGAAATGCCAAAAATATCTGTCAGCGGTGACGCCTCACAAAACGCTGTTGACAACAGCATCCCGGCGCCTGAACGTCTGGTTTAATGAAAACACATCTTTAATGTTGTTTATGCTTCCAAACAATGATCAGCCCGAACCAGAGCCGTAGAGTTGATGTTGCAGTTTTGGGCTGTAAGGCCGCTCTCTCTTTGTGATTATGTGTGACTGGAATGTCCTTGAATGAATTGTAACTCGGTTTACTCTTAAAGATACTTTTATACCTTGTATCTCTAAAACTTTCTTCCAACAACTTTTTTTCCTCACAAGATTGCCTCCCATATTTCCTCTGAATCCACTTGAAAGTGTGTGTTTCGTTGTGTTATCATCATATTTTCACATGCTATTGCTCTCTGAGCATCTTTTTGTATCAAAGAGTTTTAATTTTTAATTTCTCTTGAGTCAACACCCAGTCACCCACACGTTCTCCCCATGTGCTCTTCCTGTAAAATCAAAATGTTTAAA
Source organism: Lagocephalus sceleratus (assembly GCA_911728415.1). Classification (NCBI taxonomy): domain Eukaryota; kingdom Metazoa; phylum Chordata; class Actinopteri; order Tetraodontiformes; family Tetraodontidae; genus Lagocephalus; species Lagocephalus sceleratus. The sequence goes on along the minus strand of CAJVRN010000036.1, from coordinate 11,896,975 downwards.
AAAAACAATACAATTGGAATGTGAAAGTAAATAAGTACAATAAATCTAGTTGTGTCTAGAAATATGTCTGTGTAGGTTCTCAGTCATCCAAAAGTCTAGAAATATGCTGATTTTATCACATATTTTTGTTTTAGACTGACATTGAGTTAACTCTTCCCTGTTTTCCCAACATGAAATGTAGAAGACTGTAGATTTTAGAATCTACACATAGGAAGTGTCTTTTCCCTGTTTAAGTCAGTTGGGGACTGAAGAGCGTCCCGCTCCATCTGTGCTGTGAATAATTCAGTCAGCAGGGAGATGCTGGTGGAGCGAAGGCAGCAGCCTCCCCCAGGAGAAGACCTCCTGTTCACACCCACCATGTGACCATACAACGTGCCACACCAGACTCGTTCCCAGAAACAGTCACAGTCAGTTTTAAAGACTCCAGTAGGATGAAAACACGCACACATTCTCTTTGGCATGTTGTGTTTGTGTGTTGCGGACGTGCACGTTAACCATGCGTCCAGCGTTGCTCCAGAAAGACCACGGAAAAGAAACGAAAGCTCAAATATTCACGCATGTCTGAAGAAAAAAAAACATTTAATGATATCTGACTTGCCTGTTTGTCTCATGTCTCGAGTGACATCGTGCCTGTACCTGTTGCTATGGTAACAGGCTGGTTAAGTTGCTCCACTTGTTTCTGCCCTGCTTCCGTCAGCCTCAGAACCGACACGTTTCAACATTTGCACTTTGTCTTTATGGTTGTAGCAGTTTGTTTGACCTTAAACACACACAGTAATACTAATTTAGAACGTCAGCATCACACTTTGGGATTCCTTCTATAAAATCTGGATGCCATGGCACTCTTCAGTAGATCCACTGGAGATTCAGGCCAGTGATGTGAGGTGAACTTAGCATTTCCAGGCCACTTGAAGCTGTCCTTCTGTGTTTCAGTCTCTCCGGAGGTGTTGGGGTTTCTGACTGCCATTGGGCTCTTCATCATCCTCATGACCCTGCTCTTCTGGTACCTTAACAACAAGTTGGCTCTTGAAAACCCAGGGAGCCTTCAGTGCCTTGACGACTTCAGGAAAAAGGCCGAGTTGCCAGGTGAGGCTGATGCTCACTTTATTCCTCTTTTCAACTTTATGCTCAGATGGTATTACCATACACTGCATTCCCTTTTCTGTACAAAGTAAATCCAGCACAACCCTCTGACCCCTGCATGGGGCCTGTTCCACTGACACCAGCCTTTCTCGGGCCACATGAGCATCACTGCTGCTGACACACTTGTTTACTTGACAACTGCCTCAGAAACCCTCAAAGGTTGGTGGCCTCAGGGAGCCTACACGGGCATTTAATGCAGCTTCTGGCTGGTAAACACTCAAAGCGGCGCCTATAGAGAGGAGTATCAAGTATGAAGAGGGCATCATTATCATCACCTTTGACAGAGAGGTTGTTGATGTCAATGGAGGGGAATTCGTGTTTGAGGCAGTAATTATGTGCTCTCGTATACAGAGTTACGTTTCCAGCTGCAACACAGCTGTCTGTTATTTCAGAGCTCCACTACTGCCTCCTGCTGGAAGACTTGTGCAATTACATTTGGTTTCCCATAAGTGAGCATGTGTCGATGATGCGAAGCCTGTCATTAATTATAATTATTACATAAGAGTAGTTTATTATCACACGACACTGCATGGTGTACTAACGTTTGGAGGAATGATTTTGGGTTTAGTTGTGACAGTGTCCATACGCATTCTCTCTGGTGTAAAACATTAGTCAATATTACACAAGTGAATGACGTAGAAAACGACCCAGGCTGATGCAGTTGCACGAGCTACAACTTTTGATAATTGTTTAGTTATGTTCGCATATGTAACGTTTGTCCAAGTCGTAATATGTTGTGGTGTATGTATGTATATGTTTTGAAGCAGTTTATGTGAGTGCAAAGGTGACCTGCAATACCGGATTATGGCCAGCAGAGGCCGCCGCTCAACCTGACCGTAGACACGTCATGGCTCACCGTAATAATAATAATAATAATAGTAATAATAATAATAATAATGATGATAATAATGACGGCAAGGGGCTCTTCTCTGTCCTCTCCACGCAGACAAGGCCTACTCTGATGCTGACCTGCAGGGCTCGTCGTCTGACAGTGAGGATGAACTGATGGGTCAGTATCAGGAAGCGGTCACCCGTTCCCAAGGCCTCCGGGGAGGAGCCAAAGCAGCTGCTAATCCGAAACCCACGGGAGGTTTTAGGTGGGAGAGCCGGCAGAAGTACAGCCGCCTGACTGCTGAGTATGACGGCTACAGCAGCGAAGCCTCAGCTGATGACGGTATGTTGTGAGGGCTTAAGGACAAGAGCTGCTCGTTGGTTGGCAGCTCAGTACCAGTGCTGCCTTTCACTGTAACTACAGTGGGAAATTAGTTATCGTGAGTGGCTGCAGTTGCACATCTGATTTTATCTCTGCAGTGTACTGGAGTCAAAAGCACAGATTCTTGTGCACCTCCAAGCCAGCATCCACAAATAGCTGAAACCCAGACACACACTGTCAGTTAATCCAGAGAGGTGATCAAAGCGCAGCTCCCTTTCAGCACCCTCTCCGTGGGAGGGTGCTGAAACAGTCAACTGTCTGCATAATTTGCACAGGCTACTTTTTTAAGCGTTTCTGTTTCTCATCTGCCTGGCGCCTCATCACAGGCTTTTCAGTGCGATGGTTCTACATGAACAAAGCTACGGGACAGCGCTGGCACTGACCTGTTTGAATCAGTCTGATGCTCATCAGCTGTGTCCTTTTGCTCACATATGTAGCAACTCTTTCAAATAAAGAGAACTGTATTCTTGAGATTCTGTTAAAGTGAAGCTCCACACATTATGTACAGCTGCTTGGATTACAGATCTCTTCATAAATTGCCCTCCTTCTGTGAGTTATTTGATGGCTGTTCTCATTATTTATTTACCCTCTTGGATACGCTGGGAGAAAGAAATCCGTTATGTGCGGATTTCTGCTAAACATGACGTGTAAAACAGACAAGGTGATGCTCTGAATATCTCTGATTCTGCAGCAGCTGAGGTCAGGCGTATCCAACACCTCACACTCAACATTTAACACATTTCAGTTAATTCGTTAATCGGTCAAAAAAACCCAAAAAAACAGCAAAGCCAAAAGTCATGTTTTATCCAGAAACGGTGTTGTCCCAAGGCACTCTGACCTAATGGTGCTTTTACAGTTCAGTTTAATATTTTAATAGAGTCACTGGGGAGCATCACAGTTTGATTTAGATCATTATTTTACGCTAGCAGGCAGGCATTATATCACCTAATCCTCAATTTAAATAGAATTATGTGCAAGCCCAAGTATGTCAAACCTAAAATGGAACAAAATAATGTCGATACAAAAGTTGGGAAAATTCCAGATCCCAAAATAGAACAGTAGATAATCCTGGGGTTCCTGAGGTCTACCGCGCACACACGCACACAATCGATGTGTTCTGTGTGGTCTGCATGCCACCACAGACAGCCTGTGTCCCTGTATGAAACAGATTCTACTCCAGCACAACTGCTTGATACTGCTGTGAATACAAATGAAACCAAAAGATTTTCTGTGCCAAGCTGCGGTCTCCTGCCTGCACTGTAGATATCTGTTTAGAGATAAACGCCGGTGGAATTTGATTTCTGCCTGCTCACAGCTGAAGTGGTTGCTGGTGTTTCTGCCTGTTTTTTGTTTTTCTTTAACGGTGTCTTGTGAGGACTCGATAAAAATGGAATTTTAGGTTTCGGATGACACATTTGCAACCTGATAAACTTAATATCTGACATTATTTTTAAAAAGAGGCAAATGGTGTCTGAAGCAGTTTTCATCTTACGTAAGATGGTGGGCGAAAGGCTGAGTGTCTGAAACAATTTATTTAAAACCTGCTTGCATGTGTAGCTGAAGGATAGGGAATGACATATTTCTGTCCTCATTAATAAATGAAGGCTTGTTTATGAAGCTGCGTGTTGGCTTGTAACCACGAGACGCTCCCTGTCGGCCCCTGGCCTCCACAGGAACGCTCCCTCTTGAGGTCAGCAGGTCTGAGCTTTGTTTGTGTCACCAGACTGGGAGAATTCAAGCAGCTTCCTTTCATTCCTGTCTCTGAGCCACAATATTTGATACTTTAGAGCTTTAAATGACATCTCCGGCCCCAGAGAAGCTCTTATTTCTTACCATTCACTGCTCACCGCTGGGGAAACTTCATGTGCAGTTTGAACTGATTTTTACTGTAAACAAAGTAGTGTAGTTTAGTGAAAGAAAATAAACAGAGTAGGCAACAGATTTCATTCCTGTTGGGCTTCACACTTATGTTTTTAAGCCTCAATTTAAAACATTTATATTACAGTACAGATCCTTTGTAAGTGCATTTGGTAGCTCTTTAACAGCTGTTTTTCACACTCTAATCCAGGACACTCTGGAAAATCCAAAATTCTTTGTGGATTCTGTGGATTTCACATCTTTTTTGCAGTTCGATTATGAAGGACACACTTGCTCTGAGGACACAGTGTCAGTAAAAAGTGTTGTGTTAACACGTGATTGTGTGTTATTGAAATATACAGTATTTAAGGGTTTTACGGATTACAGATGTTGGGTAAAGCAGATTATTTCAGCCAAAGTAAACACCAAAGGCACTAAACGAGTTTGGATTAGTGTTGATCTTTTCAAAAATTCTAGAAGTTTCCATGTTATAGCACATAGAGGTTCTATTATTAATTAATTTAAAAACAAGCTGTCATAAAAGTTGTGAGGGTTTCTAACTCCCGCTGCTTCTGCTGCTGCTTGTGTTTGTGTGTGTGAAGAGCTTTACCCTCAGGACATATGTATTATACATGAGGACGATTGTGCAAAGGCTGCAGAACCAGGCGGAGCGAGTGCCCCAATAGCACCACTCAGCAGTCCTAAAATAAGCAGCAGGAATAAAGACCAGATTAATCTAGAGTGGGCCAAAGGCTTTCCTTTCCTTTCCTCTTTTCTCGTGAGGTGACTGCTGAGATTATTGTCATGAGGCCACGATCAGTCTTGGATGGCCTGAACACCTTTAAACCTTGAACATATATATAGGCAGTTCTGAAGGCAATATATATATATATATATATGTCATATATAGAACCTTTAAAAGGTTCTATATATATATATATATATATATATATATATATATATATATATATATATATATATATATATATACACACACACACACACACACACACACACACACACACACACACACACACACTTTATTAGGTACACCATGCTAGTAACGGGTTGGACCCCCTTTTGCCTTCAGAACTGCCTCAATTCTTCATGGCATAGATTCAACAAGGTGCTGGAAGCATTCCTCAGAGAGTTTGGTCCATATTGACATGATGGCATCACACAGTTGCCGCAGATTTGTCGGCTGCACATCCATGATGCGAATCTCCCGTTCCACCACATCCCAAAGATGCTCTATTGGATTGAGATCTGGTGACTGTGGAGGCCATTTGAGTACAGTGAACTCATTGTCATGTTCAAGAAACCAGTCTGAGATGATTCCAGCTTTATGACATGGCGCATTATCCTGCTGAAAGTAGCCATCAGAAGTTGGGTACATTGTGGTCATGAAGGGATGGACATGGTCAGCAACAATACTCAGGTAGGCTGTGGCGTTGCAACGATGCTCAATTGGTACCAAGGGGCCCAAAGAGTGCCAAGAAAATATTCCCCACACCATTACACCACCACCACCAGCCTGAACCGTTGATACAAGGCAGGATGGATCCATGCTTTCATGTTGTTGACACCAAATTCTGACCCTACCATCCGAATGTCGCAGCAGAAATCGAGACTCATCAGACCAGGCAACGTTTTTCCAATCTTCTATTGTCCAATTTGGATGAGCTTGTGCAAATTGTAGCCTCAGTTTCCTGTTCTTAGCTGAAAGGAGTGGCACCCGGTGTGGTCTTCTGCTGCTGTAGCCCATCTGCCTCAAAGTTGGACCTACTGTGTTCAGAGATGCTCTTCTGCCTACCTTGGTTGTAACGGGTGGTTATTTGAGTCACTGTTGCCTTTCTATCAGCTCCAACCAGTCTGGCCATTCTCCTCTGACCTCTGGCATCAACAAGGCATTTCCGCCCACAGAACTGCCGCTCACTGGATATGTTTTCTTTTTCGGACCATTCTCTGTAAACCCTAGAGATGGTTGTGCGTGAAAATCCCAGTAGATCAGCAGTTTCTGAAATACTCAGACCAGCCCTTCTGGCACCAACAACCATGCCACGTTCAAAGTCACTCAAATCACCTTTCTTCCCCATACTGATGCTCGGTTTGAACTGCAGGAGATTGTCTTGACCATGTTTACATGCCTAAATGCACTGAGTTGCCGCCATGTGATTGGCTGATTAGAAATTCAGTGTTAACCAGCAGTTGGACAGGTGTACCTAATAAAGTGGCTGCTGAGTGTATGTCTATCATGCACACGCTTTCACGTGTTTATCATAATTATCTTCATTTTTAATAATCAACATTTGTCAGTAGAGAATGTGGTGCTCCATGAACAAAACAGTAGTAGTAGTAGTAGTAGTAGTAGTAGTAGTAGTAGTAGTACCCATCAGGAGTACGTGAGCAGGATAGAAGAGAGGATTGATGAGGAGTCTATGTGCATATGTGAGCATGTGGTCAGGTTAACCCCCAGCCCATGTTTGCAGTAATCTATATTCAGGACTTTGTTACCAGTTGACTCACTCGAGAGAGTCACACGAAGTGAAGCGAGACGACTGCCAGCGCAGCGAGGATGAAGCAGAGGAGGAAGGCTGGCTCAGGCACCACGAGCCACGGTAACCGTCCCAATTAGACGGCTGGAGAAGGGAGCACCGCTCTAACACAGCAGTTTCCATCAAGTCAGCCGCCCCCGGAAAAGAGAAAAAACTGGCTCCTCCAAATGGATTTGCTTCTTTTATCATCCCTCTATGACACTTAGTTAAGACTGCTTTTCCTCCACCCTGCCAGTGTTACATGCCACTTTGAGGTGGCGTTTTATTTAACATATATATAAAAGTTTCAACAACTCAGAAGAAAGCTGGAAGTGTCGGCTGGTACCAGAAGTTCGAAGATTTTTTTTCCTCTTAAACTTGTTTTCTCTTCATCTTTAGTTTCCAGATGTTTTCTTGGGAATCTGGATGTAAAAATAATCCAAATCTGTCACCTTAATGGGAAAAGTGTGTTTTATTTTCCAGCAGTGGTACAGCCTGTATAATAATTCTATTAATAAAAGATTCAATATGAAGAATCCATCGTGCTTGAATAAAATGTTCAAATTCATCTGCAGAAATGACTTAAATTATGATTTACAGACAGTATCTTATTTAAGCTGCACTTATATAGTATTGATTCGGGGTTTAAATGGACGCTTTAGTGCTTTGATTTCAGCTCAGACAAAAATGCTCCAGTAATTCTGTCCTTTCCACGATGATGTGATTCTAAAGAAGGCGACCTCCTGAAAGCATCAGTTTGTTACATTAGAGCCGCTGCTGTGAGGACTGAGACACGCTGATGAATGAAACAACACTCGGACAGTAATGGACAAAGAGCGGGGTCTCAGTGGGGAATAATGATGTCCTTCTCTTTCCCTCAGCCAACTGCATCCAGAGGATGAGGCGCACGCCCCCGCTGGACGAGCTCCAGCCGCCTCCCTACCAGGACGAGAACGGCTCTCCGCGCATGTCCTGTACGCTGTCCGACCTGGGCGACGCCAAGTGCGACCTGTCCCACGCCAGCGGTAGCCCCCACCTGTCCTTCGGCAAGTGTCCCAGCGAGGGCAGCGAGGACCGCGAGACGGAGAGTTACTTCAACAAAGGCTACGAGGAGGACGTGCCCAGCGACAGCACCGCCGTGCTCAGCCCAGAGGTGAACGCGGGCCCGGCGGCGCGCGGGAGCGTTGGACGCGCGCTGACCTTCTTCTCTCCCTCAGGACATGTCGGCCGGCGGATCGGCGGCCCGCCTCCCTAAAGGTTATGAACCCGATCCGACGGCCAAATACGGCACCCTGGATGTGGTTTTTGACTTTGCGTCAGAGGAGCAGCAGCTGTCGGTCACCATCATGGCCGTCACGGACCTCCCTGCCCTCAAACGCACCGGCAGCATCTCCTGGCAGGTCCACCTGGTGCTGCTGCCCACCAAGAAGCAGAGGGCCAAGACCGGGATCCAGAGGGGCCCCTGCCCCGTCTTCACCGAGACCTTCCATTTCAGCCACGTGGAGTCGGAGATGATCGACAACTACGCCGTCCGATTCCGCCTCTACAGCCTGAGACGGATGAAGAAGGAGAAGGTGTTCGGGGAGAAGGTGTTCTACCTCACCAAGCTCAACCTCCAGGGGAAAATGTCCATGCCGGTCATGCTGGACCCCTGCTGCGCCCTCCCGGTAAGCACCAGGCCAGCAGGTGTCAGCTTTCACGTGCTCTGATAACCTCCTCGGCTAAATGCCACAGATCACTGATGATCTGCCACAGATCACTGCCACAGATCACTGATGATGCTTTGAGTGATTGGATCATATTCCCAGAATGAGGTGAGAGTCTGAGGGGGAGTTAACATGGTTCTACATTCAGCCTCTTCCTGTTTGCCTGCTTTAATATTGGCCTTTTTAAAAAAATCAAGATGGTTTAAGGACATTTTTTTTGGCTTTATTTGAAAATAGGCCTGAATTTAAAGGAAAGCAGCCTTAAAAATGTTGGAAATCAAGCCTACGCAGCTTGACTGGAGCACTTCTGAAGGTCTGTACGTGCTAACCAAGGCCCGTCCTCTTTGTGCGTGTGGAACGTTTGCAGGGTGGGGAGTCTCAGGGCAGCCTGTCAGACATGACATGCAGTGAAAGCGCCTCTTCATTCCAGTCGGTCAGCCAGACGTCCACCCCAGAGATCCTCATCGGCCTGGTGTACAACGCCACAACCGGGCGCCTCTCCGTGGAGATCATCAAAGGCATTCACTTCAAAAACCTGGCCGCCAATAAGCCACCCAGTAAGTACTCTAAAGGGTTTCTGCTCCATTTCTACAAGACGAATGGGCTGCATCAGAAGTTGAGCCTGTGCATAGGATTTAACCTTTTAAACCCTGCGTTCCATTTTTAGGCCCTCTTGCTAATTTAATTGTACGCTGTCTCAATTTTCTGTACAAACACCCCATGTTGGTCAGAATATCTCTCAAAGCGATGCTTGCTGTGACCGTATGTCCACGGTTAGTTTAACGGAGGAGGAACTATGCACAGTGTTTGACTTCCCCACATCCAGAGATAGTCGAGGCTATCTCAGCTGCACTGCCTGCTTTTCAGTTTCCCTCCAGTTCGATCCGTGGTGTCCCTCATTTCCCGATCAGGCTTTTCAGTCAGTTTCCAGGGATCCGAACAGCTCAAGTTCAAACAAAATACGCCTCTTGTTGAACTTTGTGCACAGTTGTTTGCCTTCTCCTCCTGCCCCTGCATCTCTTGTCTCTTACCCTTACTACCTTTTTGACATCTTGGTCCGCCTTTTTTCTTACTGCTGTCCAACCCTTGTTGTCAGATGGACTGTTCTGTTGCCTAAAACACTTTATAGGTGGGCAGGTTTATATTATCAGAGGTGAGTCTCTGTCCTTTCCACAGTGAGGTGCTGTAGTTGGGTTTTTTCACACTATCTTCATGGATGATTAAAAGAGTTCTAGCCTCTCAGTATTTGGAATTCACAGACTTTACTGGATACATGACTTTAAATTAAGATTAATGACACATTTGTGCCAGGAAATCTTCATCTTTTGGATTGAGCAAAAGGTGAAGAATCTGATATTAACATCTCTCTGTTTTTTGAATCAAGGTGAGTGATTTTGTGTTATTGACAATCCTGCTGATTTGATTTCTGGTGGTAATTCAGAACCAGGATGACTTAAATAGTAAATAAAGAACTGCACAGGGTAGAGTACCTCAAACCTCCTTTCCAGTGTCCACGTTAGAGTTTAAGCACTCGTCCATGAAGATAGCAGCCTGTGGTTGCAAACATTCGTGTCTGGACATGTCTTGTAACGTGGTGTGACGCATGCAGCCCCACAACTCCCTCCACACCTTTGTCGCGTGTTTGTGCCTGCAAGTGTTTCCTTTTCACTCCGACGTAACCGCTCGCTCTTCGGTTTGTCTTGCGGCAACCTTGGAGCTGGGCGCACCACCGACGGCTTTATTCAGACCACTCAGACATGTAAACTTTGGCACGCTTCGAGTATCGTGTTTTTACGTTTTTCAGTTGCTGCACACGGCACAAAAACAGAACTCGTGTGACTTGACAGAGCATAAATATTCATTTGAGGCTCCGACCATAATGTCCTCTCATTTACAGCTGAGTTTGTTCTATTCAGATGTCAGTAACTGATTACTCGCTGCCAGATTTTGATATTGTCTGCGCTTCCTTAAATCACAAAATCCACTTTCTGTCTTTGAATTGCACGTAGAAAATAGTCACATCTGGTCACACTGAAAAAAATGTCTTTGTGCAAAATGCTCATGAAGGCCTCGATTGAATTTGCGCGGCTCACAAAGAGCCCGGTGAAAGACGCGGAGCCATTTCAAAGCCACTTTTCTGTCACTTGAAAACAGTACCGACGCGACAAGTCAAGTTAATTATCAGCCGCAGCCCCTCACATTTAGCGACAATACCAAAGAGCCATGCATCACTGCCGCTGACCACTTAAGACATCCACAGCTCCACGGAGCCCATTCAGCCGCAGTCAAAGAAGAAATCAAGGCTATTTTTTCCACTGTGCTTTTATGTCAAAGAGAGCAACTGAATGTGTGATTTGAAGCGGTGAGCTCAGCGTTGGAAGGCAGCTGGCACTCGACAGCATGAAAGACTTGGTAATTCATTCCTTATTCTCACTGGTAGACAGGAACATAATACGGAGGCATTATTGTGGAGTGTGGTTGCAGACGAGGGGCGAAACGCTCTCACGGAGCCATTGTGATTGAACGTCTTGCCTCGTTTACTTTCAGCTGGATGTGCGGCTTCGGTTTCCATCGCGGCTCCCGCATAGAGATGAGGAGCGACCGAGGGAGGCGTCACCGCCGAGTCGATCGCTCACGTCGGTGCTGTTCCTCTGCATCTTCGCTTTAAATAAATGAGATTTGTCGAGGATGCTTTTCAGGAATAAGCCCCAATTTATAACAAAACAGGGATATCGGGCACGCACAAAAGCTTGGGAATGTCACGCAGGGCGTAATTGGAGGAAACAGCACTCATGTGATTTTCAAGGTTTCTAATGTAATTAGATCTCGTGTGATTGCGTTTTTATTCTGGAAGATCGGATTTTTCCTGCTCCGCGTGATTAGTCCCATTGTTAGAAGCGATCAGCGTGGCCTGGCGTGTGTTTGCGAAGCTGCGGTGTGTTTGCAGACCTCGCCTTCAGCACGTGAGTCGTGTTTTTGGCTCATTCTTAAAGGCAGCGTCTCACCCAGACGTTAAAGTCTGAGGAAAAAATAGTAACCACCGGAGGAGCCGTCTCAGCAGCGCTCCAAACTTTTATCCCCCCTTTTTCAATCTTCAACATTACCTCCTCATTCCAGGTTAGACGTGCAGCTGTTGCATAGCAACAAGACCCAACTTTAGCCCACTCTCTTATGCGTAACAACTGCAGCTTCTTTATCGATCCGTGTGTCTTTTGTAGTCGTTACCGTCAGCGGCCGCCAGATTAACACTGCAATAAACAAGCGGTCAGGCAGCGGTTCCAGAGATTATCGGAGAGGAAACGGTCCCGCAGCAGCTCTCAGATTGTCCCCGGGCAAACACGAGCATTTCGCACAAACGATGCAATCGTCTGGTTAGGCCCTTGATCTCTTTAGAAGCAGCAGAATGTACCACTGCTTTGATTCACGGGGACTTTTACGGCCCGCTGTCTAATCGCCCGACTCCTCGCACAGATACGTACGTCAAGCTGACGTTACTGAACTCCATGGGCCATGAGATGTCCAAGTGTAAGACGTCCATCTGCCGAGGTCAGCCCAACCCGACCTTCAAAGAGACCTTTGTCTTCCAGGTAGCTCTTTTCCAGCTGTCGGACGTTACGCTCATCTTTTCCGTCTACAGCAAGCGCAGCATGAAGCGTAAGGAGATGATTGGCTGGATTTCGCTGGGCCTCAACAGCTCTGGGGAGGAGGAGCTGACCCACTGGACTCAGATGAAAGAGTCCAAAGGACAGCAGGTTTGCCGCTGGCACAGTCTGCTGGAGTCCTAACAGCAGCGCGGCTGTGCAGAGCGCTGCCTGGACACGCTGCCTGTAAATTCTGCTGGGATGTGTAGAGGAATGTTCAGGGAATCACTGTCGGGGGGATGAAAGAAGACGTTTCATCGTTGAATTTGTCAACACGGGAGCATTTTCGCATCACTGCTATGACGTCACTCGCTGCGCTTGTGAAGTACCGGCACTCCCGTCGGTTCTGTTTCCTCATGATCGCCTTACGTTACCGGCTTCGCACTCTTCATAGAAAGAAGAACCCTCACCTGCATCCCACCAGTTCTCTCTGCGCTCTCGTGCTTGACGTCTTGGGCTCGGTGCTCGCTGCACCTGCAGTAGTAAGCACATGTCACAGTCCCTCTCATGGTCGCTCTTTGTCCTCAGCTCTGCAGCAGGTTGTCAACACGCACTCGACCACGTCGACTCACTCACGAACACAAACAGGGTGCTAACTGGTCGAGCGGTGGTTAAACCTGAAGCCGCGTCCGCCGTATTTGCTGTAGGAAGAGAGTCGGCATTATTAGCTGACACAGAAACAAATGCCTGACGCTTTGAAAGACGGAGGAATAGAAGATGACAGCGATAACGGCACCAAGGTTTCACCACAGGAACGAAAGCTATGTAAATAAATCAACTAATGAACTCTCTACACAGCAGATAAACGCTGCACCGGTGGGGCCCACTCACACACGTGTGCCGTTTGTCTGTGGATTTCACGTCTCCTCTCGCAAAAATTACCCTGAAGGTGAAAAAAAAAAGTGTGTTGAGACTTTTGGATGAAAACAAGTCGTCACAGCAGCGACGCTGGCGGCTCAAAGAGGACCCGTGGTGCTAACAAGTGATGGAGCCGCTCTCTGCCCGCCTTACGCTTCAGCTCACACCGCCGCTCGCATGGAGACCGCCGCCCGCACAGGAAGCACAGCCGTCGTCTCCGCACGTGGACGCACCTGCCGAAGCTGCGCAGTGTTTTTAACACCCCCACCACCCCCAACCCCCCACCTCCAAACCAGAGGAGACGTGGACTCTTTACTGTGCCCGTGGTTGTGATGAAAGTGAGCTTTGTGCCGTGTTTTTGTGAGTGTGTGTGAGTGTGTGAGTGGGGAGGTACAGTAAAGGGCTGCTAAAGTTAATGCAGGTAGTTGTTGAATTTACTTTGTGACAGTTTCTGAATCACTATCTTGTGTTTAGACCAGAGCCTCCTGGATTGTCCGCCATATACTTTCTATCCCGTAAATGTTTTCTTACCTATTTTTGTATCAGTATTATAGAAGACGTTTGTACCCGGGCTGTTAAATAGTCACTTTTGGATCGTCGTTGATGATTATTTCTTGTTCCTATTTTTGATGCAACAGAGAAAACACCACCGTCGTCACATTTCTCCTCTGAACCCAGAAGCGGGTGTATCAGAGAACTCAACAGCTCATTCTTCAAACAGTTTTGACACTTTTAATTAGCGTGAAACAAGCACAGCGTTGACAGCACAATGTTGAAACACAGCATATAAAAGGAAATGTGGCAACAGCTCGCCCGTACGCGCCAGAAGACATCATGTCGTCTGAGGCGCTTATAATTGTCACAGTTTAACTACCTTTCAGGGGAAGAAGCGGGAGTAACGTTACATCATGACTGCATTTAAACCTAAAAAAACAGGTGGGTTCTGCTGCCGTCGCCATGCAGCCGTGCTCACAAACAGGAAGAGCGCCAGACACAATAGCGGTGTGACCCGGGGGTCTGGAAGGGGCTTCCACAGGTAAACACATCCCTCTGGCCCGGCCTGCTCCAGTCGAGTGACGACTGGGGACGCTGCAGGACGGAGGAGCCCTTTTGTTCTGCTCTTCACCTCCACTTCTGCTGCTGACCCGTCAGGACTTCACCGCAGGTGCTGGGGGTCACACAAAGTGACCCCAGACAAGGACCCGAAACAAGGTCAGGATCGGGGTCAGGATCGGGGTCAGGATCGGGGTCAGGATCGGGGTCAGGATCGGCCCAAAGTGGCTAAACGCGATCAATAATAATGAATAAACGCGAGGCGATAGATCTGGCCCTGGATCCACGGCGTTGTGGAGAACCACTTGGGAAAGGAGAAGCTGTTGTATTAACTGTAAATTGAGTTCATTTATTCCTCTGCAACGTTTTAATAGATTGTTGAGCGTTTACGTTTGCTCTGTTTAAACAAACTCAGCTAAGGGGTTCCGATCTCTGAGGAAGACTGCTCCAGGTCATGTGACCTGCATGAGCGCTCCAGGTCATGTGACCTGCATGAGCGCTCCAGGTCATGTGACCTGCACCCCTGCTGCGACTGTGTTCTTTTGGTTTTGTACGTCTACTCTTGGATGGCACCTTTTTCTTTTTCACATTTGCAGAAGTGGTCACAGTTGTGGTAACAGTTTTGTGGTTTGATGACTTTTAAAACTTCATTCCTTTCCAGCAACACGAGGACTTCGCCGATCGACCGGGAAGGACGAACGGACTTTAACGCTGTCTGTAACCTCTGTGGTCACGTTGGCGCTTCACGCCGAGGCGCACTTTTGCTCTTTTTGCTGTTAGAAAAAGCGGGTGTGTGTGTGCGGTGTGTTTCCTTCCTGTCCTTGAACTAGCCATGCCATCTCTGGTGTGGGTGCCTTACTGTTCCTCACTCAGACGTGGTTTCAGTGTCTTAATGTACTCGCAGGTGTACCTTCTTCTTCTTTACATCCGGCCGCGTTTGTAAATGGTCGAAACAAAAGATTTATGACAGAGGACGTTTATATGTGATCGTATTACTTGTTAAAGAGGCAACAAAAGAGAAGCGACTGTTGTGTCGGCGTCTTTCTTTGACACGTCAGAGACGCTGCTCAGCCTTCGGAGGCCGACCTCGCCGCGCATCGCCACATCGCCTCCAACAGGTGGAGCAAATATTTCACTTTTACTGCTCATTCCCCCCGCGCATTCGGTTGGATGTTTAACTTTGCTTAACCCCCACGGTTTCGCCTCGGCGAGCAAAGGCTGCAGCTCAGGGGCGCGTGCGTCAGCCCCGCGAAGCAGAGCGCGTGTTCTCCCCGGGCAGACTCTGTTGGTGTGACACTGGGACACAGAGACGCCCGGGCCTCGGGAGGACTGGGACGGAGCGCTCCTGGTCTATATTTCTCTTAACGACACCCCAAATACGACGCCTTCCTCTTTATCCCCATCTCCACGCCCTTTTGCGTGTGAGGTCGACACCAACCTAAATCTGTCTCTGGCCTCGTCTTAGCTCGGCCTGTGGTGGGGGACAAAAGTAGGAGGAGGGAAACTAGTCACCGGTATAAGGGTTTTACAATCAACCAGCAGCACGCTGCACAGCCGGAGACAGAACGAAGCGCTCAGGGGAAGAAACGCTGGAAAATAAGATTCAGAGGCTGCTGCTGAATCAAAGGAGAGACGCGTGACAGACGAGAGCCCCTCCGTCGGTCACATCCCTGCAGAGCAGAGCTCCGACACACAAGCCCTCTAAAAACGATTAGATCGCCTTCGCCTGCTCTCGGAAATGCGGCTGTTCGGAGTTCAGCTGGTGGCTCCACGCGCGCGCCTCTAAAGGTCCAAGAGCCTCACGGCCCCGTGGCGTCCAGCTGAGCAGACGCAGAGCACCCCCGGACCCGAGAGGGGGTCCAGCACCCAAGGACCGGGTCCAGCACCCAAGGACCGGGTCCAGCACCCAAGGACCGGGTCCAGCACCCCCGGACCCGAGAGGGCCCAGAGGACCGCTGCTGCTCTTCAGGGGACGACGCCTCATCCGCTGCAGACGCTGCAGACGCCCAAAGGACCACCGTCCAACCAGGCGGCCCAGGAGCAGGCGTCCATCTCCTGAGGAGGAGGTGCTGCCCCCCCCCTCCCCCCCCCGGGCTCCTCCTCACGTCCCCGTGAGCTGGGGGTCACCAGGTTTTCCTCAATGGTCGCTCGGGACGTCTTGTTCTCTCAATGACCACCTCAGCCTGGTGCGTTCACGCGCCGCAGGACACTCCAGCGACCCGCCGACAAAGTCTGGTCCCAGCCGGGTCACCAGCCGCCGGTTCTGGTTCCGGTCCACCTCCGCCCCCGCGGGAGGTTCGGACGCCTCACTGGGCCGCGCCGGTTCCGGCTCCGCCGACCAATCCGCGCCGTCGCAGCCGCGACGCCAGCGCAGAGCTGCGATTTCCGAGCGGTCCGTGAACTGCTCAGCGGCAGTTGGCTGGAGGGGACGGAGCTGCGACGCTCGTGTTGTTTTCGCTCCCTCGCGCGACGCGGTCGCGTGAAACGTCAGCTGCGGTCGCGAGGGCGCGAGGGGCTCGCGGGAGCTTCGGTACCGAGCGGGAGCCGCGCGAGCGGACCGGACCGGGCCCGACCGAGCGGGAAGCCGAACTGAGCCGGACCGGACCGACGACGACGGCTGGCTGCCGCTGGGGAGGCGCGCGCGCATGTTCGGCGCGGGAGCGGGGAGGCGCGCGCGTGCAGCCCTTCGTATTTAGACAAGTAACCAATTAACTCGTAATTACATAAGTGGCGTTTGAAGCGCCCGCGTGCGTCGCGTGCGTGCTCGCGCGCTAAAATTAGGCTCGCGGCGCTGGCGGGCTGCACGCGGCGCCGCTGACCGACCCGGAGGGTCCGGAGCCCGCACGAGCCCGCACGAGCCCGGAGCAGAGCCGGGGCCGAGGCCAGCGTGGAGCCGGGACCGGGACAGAGCCGCTCCAGACAGGTAAGCCCGCTCCGGGTCCCGGGTCGGCCCCCCCGGGGTCCGGCTGGGGCCGACGACCGTCCGGGATGCGGCTCCGGGGCCGATCCGGATCAGCGGGATTAACGACCCCGCGGGCACACGCTCCGGGGTGACGCGAGACCTCCGGAGCACGAGGGGGGCCGACGACCCCCGGGGTTATTTTGTGTGTGTGTGTGTGTGTGTGTGTGTGTGTGTGTGTGTGCGTGTGTGTGTGCGTGTGTGTGTGTGTGTGTGTGTGTGTGTGTGTGTGTGTGTGTGTGTGTGTGTGTGTGTGTGTGTGTGTGTGTGTGTGTGTGTGTGTGTGTGTGTGTGTGTGTGTGTGTGTGTGTGTGTGTGTGTGTGTGTGTGTGTGTGTGTGTGTGTGTGTGTGTGTGTGTGTGTGTGTGTGTGTGTGTGTGTGTGTGTGTGTGTGTGTGTGTGTGTGTGTGTGTGTGTGTGTGTGTTGTGTGTGTGTGTGTGTGTGTGTGTGTGTGTGTGTGTGTGTGTGTGTGTGTGTGTGTGTGTGTGTGTGTGTGTGTGCGTGTGGTGTGTGTGTGTGTGTGTGTGTGTGTGTGTGTGTGTGGTGTGTGTGTGTGTGTGTGTGTGTGTGTGTGTGTGTGTGTGTGTGTGTGTGTGTGTGTGTGTGTGTGTGTGTGTGTGTTGGGGAATGCTGCTCTTGGCTCCAAACCCAAGTGCGTGGCCGTCTGTAACACCGCTGCCATTTCAAAGGAAAGATGGTTTTACAGGAGTTAGAGGGACTCTGTGCTACACACACACACACACACACACACACACACACACACACACACGTTATCGCCCCGTTGGTCTTCGGAGGATTAACGGAAATTCAAAAAATGCAGCGAGTGGAGTGGATGAAAGGCAGGGTGTACGCCCCCCCCCACGTCGCTCTTCCCTGGTGAAGTAAAGGTTTCCAGAGCACTTGGGTGCGCTTCACCTCTCGGCCCTGCCAACGAGGGGCCGTGCCAGAAATTCCACCTTGGCTGTTTGGAGGAAGAGCGTGTAACGTAGACGATGAGAGGAAGGGCGCCCAGATGAAGTCACAGGCCGGAGAAGAGAGGCTCCAACAACGGGAAGCACTTTTGGCTTTTTGTGTCACGGCGGACGGATTCCTGGCACCGCACTTTGGGCCAAGTCTGATGCCAGATTCCTCCTCTCTGCTGATGCCAGAGAGCCCCCCCCTCGCTTTGGTTTCCTCCTCCAGCTTTGTCACACCATTATCAATCATATCGTACTCTCAGCAGAGTCTTCTGCTCATTAAGGATGTGAACCTGCGGTTAGCCCGCAGCCCCCCCCTCAGCCATTCATTTCCCCCAGCGGGGCGCAGGGATTCACATCTGGAGCAGCGTTTTTAACAACGGGGCTCTCAGCAGACGTGCCTTGTGCACTAAAGGAGATGCACTACATCATCCCGGCCCCGCTCCCAGTCCTGCGTGCTGGAGCGATGGCTGCACAAAGGAATGTCGAGATCACCGCACAGAGACACTTCCACCTAATAGGTCGGCGTCACGTCTAATTTCCTTTGTCCCGCTCCGTTTTGTGCGAGGGGTCTGGGCCGAGACAAGTTGAGCTGCTTCAGAGTGTGTTTTTGTGTGCGAGGACAGGCAGGGTGTAGCCCCAGACTCCCCCCCCCCGAGGCTCTGCTTTCCCATCATGAATACGCCTTTGTGCTCCAGAGACACACAGCTGAGGTGGACAACTCGAGAGCGAAGGAGAACACACGCGTGTGCAGAAATACAGGAAGGTGTGGCGTGACACCTATTTATAGCTGAGACCTTGTGACTTCACCTTCACCCAAAAAAAGCAGCATTTACAACCCGAGAGCTGCTCCTAAAACACCTTGTAGTTCTTCTCTGCGCTGAGGGCGTCTCTAATAAATTCAGGGCTGCAGAGGGATTTCTGGTGTGCAGAGACAGAATTAAGACCACATGTGTAAATATTCCTTTAAAAGTCATCCACATTCCAGAAATCCACATAATTTTGGTTTATATTAAGTGTCTTTAAAAAATAAAATCAAAGAATCTGAACAAGGTTCCATTTGAGACCAGTTGAGGAATGTAATGTACACCCCCCCGGTGTGACCTTTAACGTGTTGCCTCCACCTCTGGGAGCATGGCGGTGATGCATTCACAGACCCCTGGCCCATTAACCCTCGCAGACACAACAAGCCCCCCCCGATGCAGCGGCCCTGTCACAGCACATGTGTCAGCGCTCCGGAGGAGTGCACGGATGGAGACCCGGAGGGGCCCCGGCCCCCCCCGCTTTAGTCACGCCACCGCGGCGGAGACGGCTCTCCGCGACTGAGAAACGGCCCTGATCGGTCCTGACAAGTCGCAGGCCGACACAAATGCAATTTAAGGAGCAACCAGGAGAAGAAAGGGAGGACAGGGCTGTGGGGGGGGGTCAGGTGTCCTTGTGAGCGATGGACCACTACGTTTAAATTAGACCGGTGTGGTGTAATTGGTGAGATCACGAGAAGACGTGTGATTTAGGGCTCCAGGAGACGGTCCTCATGGGGGCTGGTGTCCTCAC